>PVIU01000010.1:55000-178642 GCA_004026605.1 Ondatra zibethicus | reverse complement strand
GCAGATGATATGATAGTGTACATAAGTGACCCCAAAAACTCTACTAAAGAACTGCTACAGCTGATAAATACCTCCTTTCTTCTTATCTGTGTCTTTTCTTTTCCCCCTTTTTTTCTTCCTTCTTCCCTCCCTCCCTTCTTTTTTCCTTCCTTCCTTTCTCTCTCTCTTTTCTTCTCTCTCTTTGCCTGCCATGACCTTGACACTTTTTGAGAAATACTGAAGAGTTAATTTGTGTCACAGTTTGGATCTGTCTGAGGTGTCCTGGTGTTCTGGTGGGATAATAGGGTTTTTTTGGCAAGGACACATCAAAATTAATGCTGTGTTCTTCTCAGTGCCTCCTATCAAGCGTTGATCTGGTGCTTCCTTTTTCTGATGATGTTGATCTTGACTTCATGATGAAGGAAGTTTCTGTCACATTCTTCATCAACTGATAAACTCTGCTTTATAATAAAGAAGTGTCTTCTGAAGGGACTTGGAGGCTATGTGTCCATTTCCTAGCCACAGATTTTGACATCTATTGACTGATCATGTCTACATAGTTGTTGTATGTTTGCCTAATGGTAAGTTTTCTTTTCCCCCCTTTCTTCTAGCACATTTCATTTGCAATTCTTCTACAAGGGCAAACATATTCCATTCTTTAAATTTATCACACAAGGCATTCATACATGATTCTGTGGTTAAAATTTCATGTCATTATTGTTTATATTGTGGCACCAAGCATGCCACTGTGGCCATTCAATGCTTCTGTGAGTTGATTACTGTATCCAGAGGCAACTTTGACTGGAAATTGCCATTTGGGTAATTCCTTTTTAATTGTACAGTGTTCCTCTCTACACAACCATCACCCTCTAAGATTGCTAACTCTTGATACCTGTCCCACCTTACTGTTCTGACTCAGGGGATGGGATTAGGACTCTATATTCTGCATTTTCCCAGACTCTGCCACTGACTGCTGTGGTACTGGTCAAGATCAAGGGCGAGGGACACTGCTTTAGGCGAAGTATTTGACTTCTCATTGTAGTCACTATCTAAGTTAGTGAAAAGAACACAAGAATCTCCCACAAAGGACACAATGGCTAGCCCCATCCTCTTGAGAGAAGAGTGCCATTCACACTACTGAGTTAACAAAGAAATTGTAAAAGCCAGTTTTGTTCTACTAAAATCTGACATTTATTTGTTTTATCATTATATCCCACCTATGCCCCCAAAGATTTCCCATGGGGTAAAATAGTAAAAACGATAGCAAACAAATTTGAAGGAAAAATTTCTAGGAACTGAAAATAAATTGCTTACTATGATAAGCAATATAATTTAGCTCTAGGATTTCTGTGTCAAGGAAAAAAAAGTAAACATCAAACTGTATTATCGTATTGCCTCTGAGATGAAGGTCTGTGGGAAGAGAGGAAAAAATCATCACCAATATGTTCAGGCAAACAATGCATTGGTAACAGGAAGATCTCAAGTTTTGATACTAAAGAAAAAAAATTCCACCCACATACGCAAACATTTTACCAATATCTGAAACACATTTCCTTTATGAGAGTATAGTACCATATTAAAGACCAGTTTTAATTCAAGGTAGCTCTAGTATATTGCTTTCTGAATATCAAAATTTACATAAAAACAGAGCTCAGAATACTTAGGTTTGTACTAGAGAAGGGAGCTGAGACACAGGTGGTATGGTAAGGACACTAAGCTGGTGTTCATAGGCGCTTGACCACCTAAATGTTCCTAAAACGCTTTACAATATGTGATATTTTCTGCAGACCTGTCTCCCGCCTCTTGTTTTCTAAGGAGCCAATCAGTGTTAGAACTGCTTAATTATAGGAACAGAGAGCTAATCCTCAGTCATTTCCACTCCATTTAAATCAGTGCTTCCTTGGTAATGACTTCAGTTCTCATTCATAAGCTCAGGATCAGGAGGGGTTGCTGTGGGGTTTCTATGTGAAGGGTGGGGCTGGAAGTCTATGACTGATGCTCTTGGTTTGCTTAACTGAGAGGGTCAAGGCTGTGAGTGAACCAATGGGGAAGCACGGTTGGCCTTTCTAAGGGGCTCCAGCTTATTGACTAACTCCAGGCCATAAATTGCAATTGCTTCCCTCCCTTCCTAATTTCAAAATCGCTCATTAAAAATTTATAGTGGGCAATCATCCAGCTATTTATGAGCATGTCTAGACAACTGAAACACAGCCGATGTGGGCAGGGTCGAGTCGAGATTTTTGGTGACCTGTTCAGATCAGCGGAGAGATGATCGGATCAATGCAGCGGCGATTGGATGTAATAGTCCCTGGAGAAATCGACCTCAGGGAAAGCTAACGTCTTCTCTGGGGGCGGCTGGGCCACAGATGAGTACCCGGTTTTTAACGTTCAGGCAAGTGCATAGGGGCCACTGCGTCAATCTGTTCCGGTTACCATATGGACCTGCTGTAGACCAAATGGCTTAGAGAACAGAAATTTATTGTCTCACAGTTTTGGAAATTGGGTCAAGATGCAGGGCTACCTGGACTGCTGTGCTGTTTCTGGTGATACTGCTCTCTCCTGGGCATCCTGCGTCCTCATCTTCCTCTCCCCCTGTGCACACTTACCTTTGGTATGTCTAGCCTTTCCTATAAGGACACCGGTCTTACTGGATTAGAGGCAGACCCTTAGGATCTCATCTCATCTTAATGTCCCCCTTAAAGGTATTATCTCCAAATCTGCCTGCGCTGGGGACTAGGGAATCGGTATGTGAACTGGGGAACACACACATGGGTCAGCCAATCCAACAGAATAGCTAGCTAAATAAGATGACACCAGATGGAAACATCCTGGGTAAGGGAGGTGACAGATCACCAGATGGAGCCTTGGCTCTCTCAAGGCATAACGGTCAGTTTCGTATCCCAAACAACCAATTGGCCAGGACATGCTTCAGTGCTAACAAAAATACAGGTTTTCTTAAAAGCGAGATCAGAGCAGAGAATACAGTCCACAGAACGAGAGCAGCGGAAAGGAGCACGCGATTTCAGAGCCCAGAGTTCTTTGAAAGGGGGGAGGGGCAGTGGTTCTTTGGTTCTTTTTATGAGTTGAGGCAGAGGGAGGAGCTGATACCCAGAGGCAAAAAGGGGGTGGCTCCTTAACCCTGATTGACAGATGGGCTGTTACATAACTTTGGATGCTCTGCTTGTGCACAAACCGAGCATCCTATAATTTTAAGCATGTGTGTACTCAGTCATGCATACGCAGGTGGTAAAGGGGTTTCCCCTTAATAGGCTGCTTCAAGGATGACTTTGCCCTTCCTTGCCCTTGAGCCCAATACTGGTTTAAGTCAGCTTTGTCTGACATTCCTTCTGTGGGGGGAAAACGCCAGACCCCATATTACCCACAGGAGGGGAGGTGCTGGGTGCTGCCTAAGTGGGAAGGGCCGGCACATTTTTTGAAGGGGAGTTCTTCCTGTCTTGAGCTGTTTCTCTCTTCCCCTACCTCAACTCCATTGTGTTTAGATGATCCCGCTTAATTACCTAGTTGGCAGCATGACGCATTAGTCAGATATCTCAGGCAGGGATTATGAGCTCACACGCATGGACTGTTCAGGAAACCACCCATGCTTGCTTGACATGCCTGGAGACAGGCCAGGGATATTCAGGACACTTGTAGGGAAAGGCTGGGCATTGATGAATCTTGTGTCCCCTCGACAATTCTGATTTCCAGAGACTGGTGCTCTGAGTGAATAATGTCGTGTAATCCATGTCAGCAGAGCGAAGCTGAAGCAAAGAGGATGCACGGGTCGGTGCCCAGATTCTCCCCATCACAGAACGTGCGTTTGTTTGCTTGGGGGGTAATGGGCTATGTGTAATTCTTAATGATGTGGCAAATTGGAGGATTGTGGGAGTGCGGGACGTTCCCAACCTGTGTGTGCAGAAAGGTCACAGGAGCCTGGAATCTTTGAAGGAGCAGAATCACAGAAATGAGGACTATTAATAGTCCTTGGGTTTGTCTGCAGCATCTCAGCTCGGGGAGGGGCCACTTCTGCAACTGTCTGGATGGGGCTGATACCACCAGGTGTGAGTACCGTACAGGGCCAGACTTACAATGGCTACATGCTCCCCACTGTGAATTTGGAATTGGGACTGGAAGACACCAGTTAGTTTGGGCTGATGTCTGGAACTAAGAGGATATACAGGAGCTGAGAAAGTTGTATCTAAACGAAACCAGTAAAAGCTCTTTGGCTAAGAGCGGAGAGTGAATTAGATATGCAGACAGTAACCCAGATGGATTCTGGGAAGGGAGGAGGAGACTGAGGCTGAAAGTTGGAGCATGAGGGAGAGAGATAGTGAGCCTGAAGCTGGGAGGGTAATAACTTAACTCCTCAGGGGCACCAAGAAGAATTCTGACTGGCATGGACACCGCTGAGGGTGGGCCGGCAGGGGAGGTTTGCAGAGAAGCAGAAGAGGAACCATGGTGAGCTCAGAAACTTCCAAATAGTTTTACAATTCAGAATCTGCTATAATATTAAGTTCGCTAAATAATAACAGCTTCTAGAACACCCACAGAGCTAGGAGAGCGCTGTATTTTAAATCTTGTAAGGATGCTCTATGCAGAAACGGAATCATAGCTGTGTATTCAGTGATGTGCCTTCACAATAACCCAACATTTCAAAACAGACATCAAGCATTTCTTCAGTGTCTTCATTGCTCTTCTCTGATCTTGCCCCATTGGACCCCCCCACATCCCCACCCGCACCCCCACCCCCACCCCCGCTTCTAGTAAAAGCTCCTGTTGTTACCTCTCAGCCTCCTGGGGTCTCCCCCCACCTTTATAGTTATAAATTCAGAATCAGAAATGTAAGGAATTAAAAGACGATGAGAAATTTTAAATTCTCACATTAGCTTACAGAGAGAAGGGGGAGAGAGAGAGAGAGAGAGAGAGAGAGAGAGAGAGAGAGAGAGAGAGAGAGAAAGAGAATGAATAAAGGCTGTACTCTTTTTCTATCATTTGTGTTCTTATACGTTTAATAATAGTGTATTAAAAGAACATAGAATCCTGGAATTTTGAGAGCTGAGGAGGACTAAAAAAAAAAAAATCATCAAATGCACACAGTCAACATACAGATGAGGTTGGTTGGCTCCAAATTGTGAAACCTCTAAATAAAGATTACCCCTTCAGAGAAGGGCCATCTAATCGCTCGGGTGGGACGGGGGAGTGGTTGCTTGTCTACTATTGCAGACCACTGGAAGGAGAAAGAGCTGTGAGGTGATTTCTTTAGGCGGCTTGCTGTGTGGACGGGTGCCCAGAGCTTACAAGCATCCAGAGGCTCACCAAGGGCTCGGGTACTGTTAGCAGTGGAGCTAAAATTTTAGTCAGACTCTCGGGGTACTATGGCTGGTGTTTTTACCTGTTTGGAACTGTAGTTCCTAAGTGTCCAGTATAGGATCTCTTTTTTTTTTTTACTGCTTTGTCCATTTTTATGGTTTAAATTTGTTCTCTGCCAATTCCGTAATGTGCATAGTGTGTATTTGGCTTACTCTCACCCCCACCCTCTTTTTTCCGGTTCTCATCCTTGTCACCCCTCCCCCAAACCCTCTCTATTAGATACTGTCCCTACATTCATGTGGTCTTGTTAAGTCCCTCACTGGATCTTACCAGGAATGTTCGAGCGATCACAGTTTTGGAACTATCCATTGAGCCTGGTGGACTCACCACTGGATAAACTGAAGACGGGATCCTCACCCATAATCCCCCAGTCACCAACAGTTCAGTAGGGAGGGACAGGGCTGTCTAAGCCCCTCACCATGTATGATTTGCAGTCTTGAGTAGGCCCGTTGCGGGCAAGAATAAGTGCTGTGAGAGTATGTGTCATCATGACCGGAAGACGGCATTTCCCAGCCCTTCTTTCTGCCTTCCGGTGGCTATTACATTCTTTCATACTCTTCTGCTATGTTACCTGTATTTTCAAGTAAAAGATAAAAGCCGTTTCTTAGGTAAGTTAACATACAAAACTGTACTGAATATAGTACCCATAATGCTTCGAGGAAAGAGATACTGGCACACCCTCTCGACCTCACTACCCACACCTTACAGTGTCCTATCCACTACTCTACATTCTATATCATATGGTACCTGGTAAGATTTGGAGAAACATCTAGATTCTGCAAAGTGCACCTAGAAATGCCGACTGCCAGCTGATACCAAGGTAGTCCCGGCCTTTCCGATTCACGGCCTGGGAGAATTCAGGCTTCCTAAAGGGAAACACATCAGGGAAACTGCATCTTCTTTAAAAGGTTACATGATAACTTACAGATTTCTACAAAGGAGACTGACTAGTGGAGGACTCCCCTCATCCAACACCATCTGTCTAAAAATTATTGTGAAGACCTCATCTAATAACATTCATATGCTGCTTTGAATTGGAAATATCACTAAGATGGGAACTATAAGCTTGTCTAACATGTAGTTTTTATGACTATTCTTATTTGCCAGAAATAACTACAAGCCTAAATTAAGGAGCTTTAAACTTAAAAACATTTTCAAAGTCCTCCAATATTTTGTTTGAATAGGAAAGGGATCTCTCTGATTGAATGAATATAAACAAATCCTAAGAAATACTTTTTTAAAAAAAAAAGTCACCGGAAAGGTAGAAGGAACCCAAATAAAATGGAATGAATAATTTAAGTGGAAACTTGGAAGAGCATGACCTTAAAGTTGTAAGAATTTAAGAAAGACATAGATGGTATCTTGCATAAGACATTTGTCTTTAATATTTAAGACTTTCATGATGCTAAATGGAAGTTGGACTACCTGAGGCTCAGGTCTAAGAAAAAGTAAAACCCTGCTGTAAAATTATAATTCTGGTTTTAATATGCTTTCATTTTATCTACATTAAAACATCCTTACAGAGAGAAGGAAGCTATTATTGTACTAATCTCACCCTCCATGCAGGCTCTTAAGTGCTCTGTTATAGGCACTATAGACATTCTTGGACAAATAGATTTCCATGTAAGAAAATTCAGAAGCAAATGATAAAGCCATATTATCATCATGAATGATGTAATTAAAATTAATACACTGTATCAGACTCACCCAAAAGGACGTTCATTCCAATATCTGCTTTCTAAATTTCAAATAATTGCAAACTGAAGTAGTAAATGTGTTCCTATTCCAATTCTTTTGGCGTGACTTAAAACTAAAACTGAAAATGAGGAAGACTTGCAAATAAACAGTGTGATTATCTTCAGTCCGTCATGACTGACTGTCATTTAGGTTGGTTGGGATACTAATTACGAGCAAGTCCAGCAGGTTGAAGTGCACAGATAACACTGCTTGTGTATCTTAATAAGATGAACCACAAACATTTTTACATGTAGTATCTGCATTTTTATTCCACAAAAGGGAAGAAATTATTTGGAAAATGTTTTAACTTGAGTGCATAGTGGTGGAATGAGCCACAGAATAAAAACAAACAAATCCCATTTGGAGACTCTTGTTGTTGTAAATGTATGAGCTTGGTCATCTCAATCAAGGCGGGATCTTGATATTTCCTGTCAGCAAAGTGAGATTAGACCAGAAGATTCTTTCAATATAGTCTGCCTGTCCTCCCAAGTGCTTAATCCTCCTAATGCTGCAACCTTTTAATACAGTTCCTCATGTTGTGGTGACTCCCCCCCCAACCATAAAATTATTTTCATTGCTACTTCATAACTGCAACTTCATTACAGTTAGGAATCATAATGTGAATATCTGATATACAGAATATGTGATAGGCAACCTCAAAGGAGTCATGATCCACAGGTTGAGAACCTTGTCCTCAGTGGTCCTAAGTATTCCTGACCCAGCCTGAGTAGGGCTGAGGAGCTGGTATCTTCTGTATTCACCCTCCATCTCAGAGACAAGTTGGATCTAAGCACTGCAGCTCACCCAGTGTTCTTTTGTTCCCCATTCCTGATGCTGTGACCTACTCCTTGGTTTTTTTCCTGAGGGCATCATGCAACCATCCATGAGTTAGGAAAACATAAGATAATCTTTCTGGCATGGGAAGAGACAGGGAATTCTCTGTGAGCCCCTTTTATCAATAGAGCCCCCAGGGTGTACTTAGAAATTCTTCATTATGGTGAATGATGGTGGGAGAAGAAAATGGAAACGGGAAAGATTTACTGACAAAGACTGTAGATGGTGTCACTAGGCCTTCGCTGTTGTGTTTTAGGGCTGGCCTGAACCCACCCACCATTCCTAAAGCTTGTGAAGGACGTTGCAGTTTCCATTCTAAAATAACCTTGTGAATGCAAGTATCTGAGTTCTGCCTTGAAGACACAGGGAGAGAACGAAGACGTTGGGAACAGACCATTTCAGCCTAAAGATCACAAGCTAATGCCTGCGCTGGAAGCCAGATTTTCCTGACAACAGTCTCCTTAAGTAATTATGTCTCATTCTGTGGCTGAGAGACTGTACCCAAATCTACCCTTAAAACCATTTCCCAAGGGTCGGTTCTGGCTCTGGTCCTAAGAAAGCACCTGTTCACAGGCCTATGCATCTCACCCTTCTGTGGTCACCTTGGTGCCAACCCCTTCCCTGCTATTTCTCTAAGAGTCACTTTATTCCAGTGACTTCTGTTTCCCACAGGACAGTGGGAGGAGGCGTGGGTATTGAATACAGAGTTGTAGTTGGAAGGCAGAACTTGGATGCCACCTTCATCAGGAAACCTTCTTTGGCCCCCAGCTGCAAAAGTAACCACCTTCCCCCTTATTCTGTGCTTTCACTCAGCATAAATTCCTTTTAATTTCTAATTAATAAATTAGATGATTCTAGAGAGCAAGAGTCACTTCTTACTGACCTTGGTTGGTCCTAGGTATCTCACAAGAGCAGCCAGTAGAGTACCTGAGAAATAAAAGCAATATAAAATACTGATTTAGGGAAGCTCCTAGTGGATTCCTTAAAGGATAACATAACACATTCATATATTATGCATACTAGAATTAACATCATGAAACAGTCTTATATGTAATAATATGCACATTATTACAAGAGATACAGCCTTTGTTCAACAATTAAATATTCTAATTGCACAGAGCCCCACTGTTTGCCCAGTTTCCCAAATGGGGAAGCTTGTGTCAACCCATCTGCAGAAGTACTTTCCCGGATCTTTGTCACAGATGAGTGAAGATTCACTAGGAATTCCTTTGAACCATCCTGTAGTCTTCACCTGTCTCCGGCAGTAAGAATTACAGAAATGATCATTTCACTAAAACGGTATCAGCTCAGAAGAACAGGTTGTCTTGTGGATTAAGATTGACATAATACATTGCAGAGAAGTCAGAACTATTTGAAGAGCCATACCTTTTATTTGAGGGAGACATATTTCTCAAATGTCCAATAACCATAAAAATGATCCACATCTTGTCATTTTAAATTGCAAACATGGAAGAAGGGCAGGGCAGCATATTAAGAGAATTAAGCCAAGCACAGAAAGACTAATGTTACATGTACTTGTGTATAGATTGAAGCTAAAACGCTAAAACAGTTGATAGCCCGTAGAAGTAGAGAACAGAGTAGTGGTCGCCTGAGGTCAAAGGTGAGAGAATTTGGGAAGACAATTAGATGAAAGCACCCAAAGGTTACATAGAAAAGAGGAGTTCAAATGCATTGTGGTACAGTGGTGCACCTATAGTGTATAAGCACGGGTCATATATCTCATAATAAACTGGAAGACTTCAAAGCCTCCTAATATAAAAGTGATAAATGTATAAGGAGATGTGGGAGATAATTACCTAGATTTGGTCATTCACGTTGCATATAGAAATTATCACACATACCATTCGTATGTGTCACTGAAATTAAACCAATGGACTATAATGAATTGAATCAAGTAAACCATTTTACTGTAAAGCATCTGATTTGAATCCAGCCCAAGGTAGACATGATTCTACTTAATGACTGCTTTGCTGTACCTAGTAGAAGTACATCTTAAACCCAGAGATTCCGGCAACTCCGAATCAGCATCTCTTACTTAATGGTACCCATCCTCCTAAGTCCCCCCTCTTCCCCTAGTGCCTGGAGACCTCTGCTGTATTGTCTGCTTTTATGAAATCAAAGGGGGATTTTAAACAGAATGTCTGTCTGCTGAACAAACATAATCACAGTTTTCAAAAAATGCTCAGGATTTTAGTCATTCCTTCTGAGAAATGCTTTTTAAAAAACCTGCATATTCTCATCAAATGGTAACGTTTTCTGCTTAGATGTTAGAAAAATCAAGCTTTTAAATTCTGGAAACTCAGATGGCCTAAGGATGTCATTGATAGCTAGTGCTCTAGAATACAACTGTAGATGACCTATCACTGACTCTGCTGCAATGCCAAAACCCACTGAGTCTTTTTACCATAAAATCAAAAAGTGTTTCTTTATAGGCTTTGGGGAAATGACTCAGTCGGTAAATCACTTCTAGCACAAGCCTGAGGACTGAGTCTGGATCCTCAGCACCCATGGAAAAGCCAGGCGTAGGCACAATGCATGCGTGTAACTGAAGCACTGGAGAAGCAGGGACATAAGTATCCTTGGGGCTTATCGGGTAGCCAGTCTTGCAGAATTGCTGAGTTTCAGATGGACTGAGAGAGCCTGCCTCAAAAAAAAAAATACAATGGAGAACAATTAAAGAAGACACCTGATGTTGACCTACATGACACACACATATTATATATGCAAACATGTACACACATATAACACACACAAAATAAATTTACACATTATTTCTTTTCTACTATACTTTTAGAACCACCATTTATGCATATAGCTATATCAAAATTTATATATACATACATTTAGTATCTTAATGTGTATATACATACATATAACACATGTTTGTTTTTATGTGTTGGTGCATATGTATGTCTATGTATATCTGGTATATATATATGTGTGTGTGTATATGAAACTCTATATAATATATAAGAAATATTCTCTCACTTTCTTTCAAAGGACTTTCACTTTGTCCAAATTTGTTTAACAGATTACATCACACCTAAAAGATTTCTTTGTGCATGCTTGGCTCTCATCCAGTTCTCCTGTGCTATCTATGATGCTGAGTTTCTAAAACCAAAGATTGTCAATGTAGTTGTGGGGATACTGAGTTGAAGGAAAAGATAGAAACAGTATCTTACAGTTACTTAAAGAGAAGCATAGACTATATGATATCCCCCACCCCGTTCCATGTTTGATGAACCCCCTCCACTCCTAGCTCATGACTGCACTCTTTTCCATTTAGAGAGCTGTTTTGTTGGCCGTAAAAAGCATATTAAATGCCCAGAGTGCTTCACTCAATATAGGAGGCTTAGTTCCCCAGTGCAATAAATTCCTTGCACATACTGTCTGGGATCTATCTTGTAATAAGCACCCTGTGCTATATTTGCCAGTCACTTGCTCATGTGAATGACTATAGAACATAAATCCCTTATTCAACTTTTATTGTGTTTCTTTCTGCAGCTTTGAAATGACATTAAAAGGACCCAGGAGATCCGAGTATTTGTTCTAGTGTTTGGACTTAAGTAGCAGAGGGGCTTTATTTTTCCTCTTGAAAATGCCACTGTTTCCTTCCCGTCAAGGCTGTTCAGGCGCATTTTTTCCCCAGAGGCACCTCCACAGGACCCCAAAAGTGTGAAAAATGTTTCCATTCTTCTCAGGGCTTTTTAGCCAGGTCTCACTGTCCTCTGCCCTGAGAATCACCTCCTCACTGCAGAACCTCACGTGTTCCTGAAGTCCTCCTGCCTGGTGTCATGTCTATGCCTGTTACTGTCACTCGCTCTGGTCTTCTAGAAGATTATGCCTGGCTTATGCATTGCATGAGGACCTGTGCATGTTTATCTTGGTTTCTCCTTAGTACTTGGCTGGATATTGTAAAACACTAAAGGTCAGAGAGCCGCATTGCCACAGGCTAACCGCTATGAGCGTTGGGGACTCTTTGACTTGTGTTCTGTAAGAAGAATCAGCTAAATCTCCTCAGAAAAACTTGGGAAGAGCAGATCAAGGGACAGAACCCATAACACAAGAGGAATCGGAGGCTCCTTTCACAGAGGAAGGGATTGAAATCGTTAGTGAGAGCAATTGTTAGTGAACTAGCCAGGCCTAGTGCTAACAATGACCACTTACTCTTCCATTACATTCTTTCAATAAGCACGCAGTCTACATATAGTTGTCAGTGTTGGCTATCAGCGAAATTACTCCTAAGTATCAATTTACTCAATTCTCTCAACAAATGGTATGAGGTATTATTGCAATTATTCACACTTTTATAGATAAGTAAACTGTGGAGACATTTAGTAATTTTTCCAGTTTGCGGGCTTGGATTGGAGCTTAATGGAAGAGCACTTGCCTACAATATGTGAAAGTCTGGGCACTATCCGCAGTATTGCCGAAACAAAAGCAAATGCCCACAGAGATGTTTAGAAACCTCTTTCGTTTGCACTGTGTATGAAGCGTGATTGAAATGGCAGTGGTCTATCCCAGACCCACCCCTAGACCACAGCACGTTAGCACCACCAAGGGTAATGCTTAAACTGAGCAGTTGGATAAGGCTAGGGTCTGAGATAAAGCTAGAATCTTCAGTCTAGAGAGTGGTATTTTCAATGAACTCTGTGGTCAACAGCTTCTAAGATGGCTCCTAGTGGTTCTTGACCTATAATGTGCTCATATTGCTGTTTAGGTCTGTCCTTCGGGTGTGAACTGGGGGTACAGCTCTGTCCTTGGGTGTAAACTGGAGGTATGGTCTCCTTCTAAGGAATAGAATGTAAAATCAGTGCTGCAAAATCACTTTCAAGGTCATGTCAAAAAGGACATGGAATTCATCTTGCTTACCCTCGTTCTGCTTGGCTTTTCCTTCTTGGCTGTTTTGATGCAGCAAACAGTCATAAGAAGCCTAGCAAGGGGTCCAAGTGGCAAAGAAGAAAGAGAACCTTCCAGTCCAAAGCCAGGCATGAACTGAATTACACAGTCCAACCACTTGGCCAAAACCAAACACTTCCCACAGTCACACAAAGGAACTTTGGCATGAGTTCCCACTCAGATCTCGGGATAACCGTAGTTATCTCTCATACCTCTGTGAGTCAAACAGACTCTAAATTTCTGACCCGCAGAAATTACGAGAAAATTATTGCTTGATCCACAAATTAAGGGCTATTTTATACAATAAAGCAAAACGAACAATAACAAACAAATCCAAAGCGAATCCTTGCATCTTCTGTTTAGAGGAATGAGAAGCAAATTTGAATCAAGCAGTCAAAGGCCCCATTGAGAATCATAAATTCCTGCTTCAAAGTATTAAAAGAAAAACTATTCATTTGGCATTTACCATTAACTGTGTGATCACCATTCGCCAAGGATATAGAATTATAAACCCTTACTACTCATTGCTTCAGAGAGATATTTTAAGTTAAGCAGCATGAATCCATCAAGTCGTCAGTATTTAATAGTGTCTTTGAATGTTCATCTCCAGTTGTCTCATCAAACTATGAAGTATGATGTCTTTGTTTAGGGTTCTTGGTCCGCATATGTTATCCAAGCCTGAGAGATTTCTATTTGTATCCATTCTGCCTTGATCCTATGCTTTGAGATTTTTCTGACTTTAGTCATGTTAAGAAAATGACAGATTTCAAGTCTCCACATTTCCTAGTGCTCGTGGTACTCCAGGTCCTGAATCTACAACTTGCTTTTTGTATTATATGCTGCACAGATGCTGTCTGTTTAAAATCATTTTACTGGCATAGATAGTAGTGGCACACGCCTTTAATCCCAGCACTCAGGAGACAGAAGGCAGGTGGATCTCTGTGAGTTCAAGGCCAGCTTGGTCTACAAGAGCTAGTTCCAGGACAGACTCCAAAGAGAAAGCCTGTCTCAAGAAACCAAAATAAATAAATAAATAAATAATTTTACTGTTCTATTGTTTTATTGACTGTTTAAGATCCTGACTATTCCAATTCTGACTCCCTCCTCTGTGCTGTGTTCAAGATGTAACATAGAGGCAAGTGTTTGCAAACCTATGCTTCCTGATAAATATGTAGATGAAAACTGAATCTCCTCTATCCCACATTCTACAGTGGGCCTGATGTCATGTTATTAAATAACCCCGCCCACAGACACAGGACACAGACATGAACACACACATGCTCATCCCAGTGCATCAGATCATTGAGAGCTGAAGGTGAATGAAAGCGATCACTCCCTTCCTTCTGTTACCAGCTTGCTTGCATCTTTCACGTGGGCAGAAATACATCTGCTTTGAATAAGAGGAATCATTATGAAGACCCCTATATGACCAAGATTTGTAGATTGAAGAAGAAGATTAGAAGTGAGCCTTTAAGATTTCACAAGAAGGAAGAGAAGAATAAGCCACTGGGCAGTCTCATTTGGGAAGCACCAATGTATACTGCATATGACAGAGGATAATTTTATATGACAAATTGGCTGGACGTAGGTATGCCCTGGGTAGCTGGTTAAACATTATTCGATAGGTTTTAGGGATACCCACATAGCTGATAAAACACCATCTCTTCTCTATGTGGATATTGAGAATCACCTGAGGAGACTAATTCTAAAGAAATCAGCATTTGAATTGGTGACCTGAGAAGAGCAGCCCTAGGAGGGAGTCATCCAGTTTATTGAGACCCAAGTAGAAGAGGATGCGAAGGAAGAGAGACCCATGTTCCTCTGCTAGAGATCAAACCTGCATCTCTGCAACATTAACTTTGGACTTTGAACTTCAGAACCCAGCCAGTGATCTACAGCATCAATATATCCATCATCCTTTTCACTATTTAGCTTTGTAGATAAATCTAGCTGCCCTGGTTCTCTAGCTTGCAAACAACAGATGGCAGAAACTTTGGACTCCATAGCCACCTACGCCAATTCCTATAATAAATCTCAAAATATATGTATAAGTATGTATTTCTCTAATAAATATCATATAAATGTATACATCCATATATTCTGATCATAATTATCTCTCTCTATTTCTCTCTCTCTCTCTCACACACACACACACACACACACACACACACACACACACACACACTCACAAACACACTGTTTCACTGTTTCTTTGGAGAACTCTGACTAATGCAAACACACATGCATTTCATTTGCCCAGTTCAATCTGGAGATAAACTTTCAGTCCCTTTAAATTTTATAATGAAAAAGGATTTAAAAATTGATGTTTAGGTTTTTTTCTCCCTTAGATAAACATTTCTAACATAATTGCTGAGCTCCTTGGATTCCATTCCATTTATTTTTTCTGTATGACTTTTATTAAAGCTCTGTTTAAGTTCAGGCAGCAGGCCACTGAAAAGCATGGAGCGTGTAGGCATTAACAATTTCTTCAGTACATTCAAGTCAGATTACCATGTGTATGTTTTAACTTTCAAGTTCTCTTTTTTTCCCCCTCCTTAACTCTTGCATGGAAAGTCTTGATTTGGAGGGGGGATTGATTAGAAAGGGTGTACCCTACTTCCTCAGACCTTTCTGAAGGTTTTTTTCCCACAAAACTGACCATGGACTAAGGATCATAAAGGCAAATGGTGGGTTTATGCCATTGTTACAAAACTGACCCTAATGATTTTTCCCCCTGAGCTATGCTAACACACTTAAACAGGTTATTATATAAAATAAATGGGCTGATGAGAATGGATTAGTAAAGGGGAGAAAATCATGCCTCTCATAGGGTAAGAAGAAAGGGATGAATATTTTCAAAGGGGTGTGAAGCTTTTTGTCATCTCCCAACGTTGGGAGATGGGTTCTGGACACATGCAAATCATGAAGGATGATTTTCAAGTCTTAACCCTGGTGATGGATGGAGCCACTCAGAGTCGGAGAATCAATAACAGGTTTTATTTGAAAACCATCAGCTTCTGCACTGGATATGTTGGGTTACAGGTGCCTGACACCTCCCATTGGAAATGCTTAGCTGGCAGTTCGATAGATTTCTCTGGAGCTCAGGGGACTGGTCAGGATCTGGAATTTGCAGGAAATAAAGGGATTTAAAGTAATGAGAGGACATGCACAATTTGGATTGCTTGTTGATATTTTTAGAAAAGGACCAACTAAAGATATAATGCTTTGTGGAAGAAAAGTGCCTTCGACATCAGCATCTGTTCAAGAGTTGTGCCCATGGGCTAGACTTCATGCCACTTAATCCCTAGAAAACATTTATTTAGCCCCTACATAAAGACTCCTCTTACTGTTGGAAGAATAGACACTAGGGAGAAGTTTGTTACATCTAGGTGTAGACTATTAACCTTGAACTTGGAGTAGGCATTCATTCTGACACTCACCTTCCTGTACCTTTTCAGAAACAGTTAATGATCAAAATATGAAATTATCCTAATTATTTTATAAGCTTCTGAAAAGATTAAAAAGTAGACATATGATAGAGTATTTGGGAGATATATTCTCAGCTCAAAATACTACTAGGGCAGTATATGTCTGCATGTATATAGGTCTGTATTTATGGAATTGATGCAACAGTTACCTTTAATCAAAATAAGCAGTGTAACAGTCACAATGTTTCAATATCATTCAATCCACTTTCCTTCATATGTTTGGAGAATAGTGGGGTTTGGGCTAGGTGGCTGTGCTGGTTCTGAACTGTAGGTGCACATATTTGGATGTCAGATGTCTCTCAACTTGGGCAGCCATGGGCTTCTCACCAAGCTAGTCCTGGCACATTTTGGTGACAGTGTCCCAGATAATGGAAGAACAAATCTGAATTTAATCAGAATTTTCCCTACATCCTATTTGTTAATATCTGTTGATCTACACAAATCATGTGGTTGATCCCTATGAAAAACAGTAGCTCGTGATCCCATCTCTGCTGAGATTGTACTAAAAAGCACAGAGTGTGGAAATGGGAGAGAGGTGAAGAAATTGGGGTAGAACTACATCTTCCCTTCATGTGTTTAAACTACAATGAGGAGTACATCTCTGATAGTATAGTGATGGGTGGCATGACATAAATTCTATAAGATTTGATTCGTCTAATGAGTATTATACTCTTTTCAGTTCCCTGTCCATTGCTTTACATTTCCTGTCTTTTACAAACATCAACATATACAGAGTGGGTACTTTTATCACTGTTTTGTAAGAATGGAACAGGGGACCAGAACCTTTAAGAAACCTGCTTAATATTCATTAGTTCACTTATCAAAACTGACCTAAGACCTGAACTTAGTTTTCCAAACTTTAGAACTCAGGTATGTTTTAATGAATCAAATCTCCTCCTGGGGCCAGAGAGATGGCTCAGCTTGGCAAACGTGCTTATTGCTAAGCCTATGGAGCAGCTATACCCCTGCTCTGACCTGATGGAGGGAATGAATGAACCCTCATAAGCTGTCCTCCGAGCCCTACTGAACTTTTAAACTGAGATCATGTTTTCACGCTATCCTTCCTATATGAGATATTTCTCCTTCCTTATATATAGAATTCTGTTTCAATTGCTAGCCAGTATTAGACATTTTTAGAAGCAGAAAATGTGATGTCAATTCTTTCATATCTTGCTGATGGAATGGAAATCTTCCAGGCTTCTGTAATAAATCTATGCTCTCTATCCTGTGAGGGTTATTAATTGGTGCTACAAACATTCAAGAAAATGAAGCACTGTTGACAAACACCAACTCCCTCACATAAACTTTCCCAGTGACTTAACTTCAAAGTAGGCGTCATGAGTTTGATCAGCCAAAACATATGCTAAAATAGTGTGAATATCAATTTCCCAATAAACGTATAAAGATGACATTTCCTTGAATATGTAATTTCAGTATATTAATTATTAAACATGGTCATTAGCTCATTATTAAAATAGCCATTAAAAATTAACATCTGAGATCTACTAAAATGTTTGAACATTTAGTAGTTATATCAGATTTTTTCTGTAAAATAATAAATATTTGGAAATTCCATGCACAATCATAAATACATTAAAGAGATATATTTTTATATCCCTCAGCAAAAGGTTAGCTTCCATTTTTTAAAAAAAAAATTCCTAAGATGTCGAAGTTTTGGTCTTTCCACTTGGAAAAAAAAGGCCACAATGGAACTCTTCATCATTGCGGGGGAACTTTAAAATCTTTATTTATTTTAATTTTGCATATAAGTGAAGTATGATGTTAGAACCTCTGTTATTAGCATATCAGGCTTGCTGAGCTTCATTGCTGACCCTTAAATATCATAAAGATGACAAATATTATAAGCAATATTATTAAGACTTTTCTTTGTGGGCACTCTAACCCCTGGAGCCAGAAACAGTAAAATTAGCATAGGAGTTCAAGTTAGAAATGCATAGTTTGACATTCTTCTTTTACTTCTAATACTGGCTGCACATATAAATCATCAGAGACTCACCTGAGCACCCAGTTATCAAAGTCCCATGCAAAAATGCTAAGTTCATCAATAGGCTTGGACAAGTTCCTCAAAACAACTTAGAGAGGAAGCTATAAGTTACAGTGTGTTGAGTCTGCATCTTCATCTGCAGAGGAGTTGTATAATGATAATTCCTAACAGATTTCTTAGGATGTTAGAACTTATGCTGGATTTTTTAGTGAACAAAGAGGTTTTAATACAAGCTTGAAGTGTGGTGTGTGTATGTGTGTGTGTGTGTGTGTGACAGAGAGAGAGAGAGGAGAGATGAATATTGTCTTTTCTTTTACATACTTACCTTTTTAAATGGAGAACAAAATTTTACTTGATACACTTAATTTATGACTATGTTTTGTCAGTTGTATAGGTCAATAAATTTTCTCTGTGTGAACCCCCTGTCTGGTAAATCTTGTCTTCATGAGTCTCTATTCATAAACCCATTTATATTTCTACTCCCAAAAATGTTCATCAAAGAGTTTTTCAGAATATAGAAACAATATACGTTAGAAGAAAATAAATTAGGAAATTTAGAAATGTATCCAAAAAAAAAAGCAATTCAGCTGTGATCCAGAAGTTGGGGGAACTATTGTTGCTTATAGATTTCTTCATTTTTCTTTTTAAAACTTTTAAAATCATTTGTGTGAACACATTCCATTAAGAAATGTGCTCTATATTCGGCAATTATCTTCTGATCCTCCCTCCCTCTCTTCTCTCCCTCTTCCCTGCCTCGTCTCTCCCTTCCTCCATTTCTTCCTCCTCCTTCCCTTCCTTCCTTCCTTCCTTCCTTCCTTCCTTCCTTCCTTCCTTCCTTCCTTCCTTCTTTCCTCTCTTCCTATTCTTCCTTTCATTTATTTGGGGCACCAGCTACCTTTCTATTGGTGTGATAAAACGTCACAACCTGGGAAACCTACAGAAAGAATACCTTTGGGCTTACAATTCCAGAGGATTAGCGTTCATCACTATCATGGCATGGAGGCACCACAGCTGAGGTACATATAAGGGTTCATATCTTCAAATGCAAGCACAAATCTGCTGTGAATTAGTGCTCTTGTACACGGTAAAGATTTGTCACTCATATTGGTTTAATAAAATGCTTATTGGGCAGTAGCCAGGTAGGAAGTATTGGTGGGGTGACCAGACTAAGAGAATTCAGGGAAGAGGAAAGGCAGAGACACAATCTCCAGACAGACACAGGGGAATCAAGATGAGAATGCTGCTCTGAGAAAAGGTACTAAGCCACATGGCTAAACATAGATAAAAATTATGGGTTAGTTTAAGTTGTAAGAGCTAGTTAGCAATAAGCCTGAGCAATTGGCAAAGCAGTCTATAATTAATATAAGCCTCTGTGTGTTTATTTGGGACTGGACAGCTGTGGAACCAGGTAGGGCAGAAACTTCTGTCTACACAAATCTGAGTCAAAACTGAGAGTGGTTCGAGTCTTTACTGTCTCAAAGTCTGTCCCTAGTGACCTACTTCATCCAGCAAAGACAGACCTCCATGCCTCCACAAACAACTATGATAGCTGCAGACCGGGGTCTAGCAGGCATTCGCACTCAAACCCCTGCTTTTGGTATACACCTTTTAAAAGACTTCCCAATTGAATAAACAAATGGTTTTGTGATTTCTTTTATTTCTTTCAAGTCTATAAAGTTTTTGCCTCACTAAATGTTAAGCAAACATTTATCATATTTTCCATTTTATTTGTGGTATTTTAAGTTAGTTTATTGATCCATTGTCACCAAAGGCCTGGAAAAAGCATACCAAAATGAGTGCATTAATATGAAAGTTAATTGAGATGAAGGTTACTGGGGAACAGGAGAGTGATTGTGGAGAACAAAGTGACTATGTGCTTCCCACCTACTTGAGCTATTCTCCAGGCAAGAGTTCGGGTTGTTTACCTCATCTTGCCAAGCGTCAGAAGACTCACTGTAAAGTGAGGACAGTGGTGGTAGCTACTATTTACACTGGTCTTGAGACTTAAGCATGTAATGCATTTATATATAAGAGGGCTCAGTAAATACTATGAGAAATTCTCATCCTTATTAGGATAAGTAAAACTTGTTTGATCCCCCTGCCATTGATTTCTGAGGTTGTTTTAGGCTGCAAAACTTAAATGTGGGTGTATTTCAGAATTATCTGGAGAGGGGATGTGGGTGCCTAGGCACAGAGAAACAAAACTAGGCCTGGGCGTTGACATCTTACCAAGTTCCTTATGTGAGTTTGATGCTCAACAAAGGGTGAAAAGTATTGGAAGGCATTAGAGTGGGGTGACTGACAGACAGACGGATGTTGGGAAATGCCCTCCCATGGTTGTCCAAGGAGACCTTCCCAAGGCTGCTGCCCCCACTTTTATTCTGTTTGTTGTAGCCCATCGACTAGAGAGGAGCCAGGCATATTTGCTGAGTGAATGAATGAAAATCTAAATTAGTTAATAACAGAGAAATCACCAGGTGAGAGCTCCCTTCAAAGGTGCTAGATTTGGAGTGCCCCATCAGATTGCCCAAGTAGCCACTCAGCAGAGCCGGCTTCCAGCATAACTATGCTTGTGATGGGATGCCTTCCATAGGGCAGTTTATTATAAAGTATATGCACACAAATAATGAACTCTCAGATGCTAACAGTACTATTCCAGAAAATAATGGGGAGAAGGCCCTATTAGATTTTTTAATAACAGCAAAATTAAACAGCCCAATTAAAATAAAAATAGATGAATCTAAAAATCTTCATATTAAGGGAAGTAAATGAAGGACAAATACACATTTTTCCTCTCATTTTTGTATCCTAGAGTTCTTTTTAGATATGTAAAGTCATATATAAACAAGAGGCTGCCAAAGGGAAGGAAAAAAGCCGGTGGATGGAAACGGGAACTAGGGGGAGAGGGTAAGAGGAAATAATTATGATCAAATGCCTGATATAATTGAAAGTTTGAAACTCAACACTGTGTACCATGAATAAATGCCTATAAATGTTTGGAAATATGTTTATTTCCTATAAAATTTTTAAGACCAAAATACTTTGTCTTAAATCAGTTTTATTTTTAAGATCATTTTAATTAATAACTCATCATAACTTTGTTGTAACTTAACATAATGGCTTTGAATTTCATTGGGAAGAATCAAATAGACTCAAATTTATAGGAAAGTAATTCTAAAATCAGAATAATATGGAAGGATATTTATCATTAATTTATATATTACTTTATAAGGCAGTTATAATTTAAGTGAAACAGCGGCAAATCCAGAATTATGAAATTGGTGAATTGTGTAAAAAAGTGATTCATGGGAAAGAATAGATACTCATGGAAACCATTTACATCATAACATTTAAGATATGATAACATGACATTTCAAATATAAAGTTTCATGAGTTTTCATTTATTTGAATGAATTTTAGAATAAATATTTTCAGACTATTGCTATTGGCATCAGGAAACCTCTTACTCATGTGTAGATATTTTACAACAAGAAGCCCTGCGAAAGCTTTCCCATCGTTCATCATAGGCATGACAGAAGCTGGCGCTGCTATGTGTGGCTACTTGCAGAAACTGTGAAACCAACATGCTGTCATCCAGTAAATATATTTAGGAAGAAAACTTCGATGTAACTACATATGTGACATACCAAGATGCATGCCTGCTCAATCAAAATAATAGGCTCACCAATAAAATCATTAACATGTAGAAAACTTGGGTAAGCATTTATGAAATATTAAAACACCGCAGACCTTTCTAAACAGAAATCCAACTCAATGACAAGTAAGGTTCTCCAAAAGACCAACAGAACTACTGATGTAGCAGAGTTGGGGGAAACGTAAGCGCAGGAAAAATATTATCAGGGCTTCCTCAAATCGGTTCAAGAACAAAGATATCAGTCTCTAGCTACCAAAATGGAAGCTGTTAAAATTTTGAAAATGCTAGCAAATCAGCTGGGGGCTGGGAAGTCTCGCGAGTCTTGCCTCAGGGTACCAATCTTCTTGTATTTCTGATCAACAAGCGTGGACACTGCTTCCTAGGCTTTGTATGGTTATAGCTGTCGTGGTGTTTCCTGAACGACAGAAAGATTATTGACAACGGAATTTGTTTCTGGGAAAAACAAAAGGGGAATGGAAGCAGCCAAAGAGACCACTCAAAGGAAGCTGCCCAAGGCTATTACAGCACCTTTCAGAAACAAAGTCTATCATACAGTATATATGATTACAGAATATATGTCAGCAGAGTGTGCATGGCTGAAAGAAACTGATTACGATATATCTCTAAGTGAAGACAACATGTATGTTTTGTAAAAAGCAAAATGACATTTAAAGAACACACTAAAATCCAAGCAGTGGTTAATTTTTATTTTTTATAAGTGTTAACAAACCATAAATCATCCTAACATAAATATTTTTTATGTTATTGTAGCTTTTATAATTCACTGAAGTCAATTTCCGTCCTTTTCTAAGAGACGTAGGCTGGCAACCCTAAGCCCACTCTTTACTTGGCTCTTTTAAATGTATGTAATAAATTAAATGAAGCTAATCTTTTGATCCCGAGTCTAAAAACTTATAAAGAAACTTTATATATGATGGGCTGATCTGATCCCCACTGAAACACTGGGAGGGAAATGTTATCCCTCTGGACAGCATACAATTTCAGATATAGTGGTGGGGGCTAGAAGGAGTACGAGCATTGACTCCTATCTTAATCTTGAACAAAGAGTGTAATTTCTCTAAACTAAAAATGCAACATATAAAGAGTGGTGGAAATGTTTAACCACCTATCAGAAAATTGGACATAGCTCAGTGAGGTGTGTATGTGTGTGTGTGTGTGTGTGTGTGTGTGTGCGCGCGCGCGCAAAACTGGGGAAATGTAAGTGCAGAAAAGAATGTCACGGTTACTCAAATCATATCAAGAGCCAAGACATTTTTAAATTTTTTAGATACTTTTAAATAAAGCATTGGGGACTGGGGAGATGGCTCAGTCAGTAAACTACTTGTTATTCACACATGAGGACCCGAGTTTGGGTACCCAGCCCCTATATAAAAGCTGGGCACACTAACATGTACCTTCAATCCCAGCACTGAGAAGCTGAGAACAAGATCTGTGGAACCTACTGTCTAGCTAGTCTAGACAAATGGGTGATCTCCAGGCTAACTGAAAGACCCTGTCTTTAAATCATAAGGTGGCAAGTCATATTGGAAAGATAACGTCGACATCTGGCCTCCATGTGCATGCACACATATATGTGCATGTGCGTTCACACACGCATGCATGAACATGTGTTAACACACACATAACACAATGCAAAGTTATTTGCTAACAGTAGAATGCAAGCCCTCAGAGGCACTATTAATACCCAGCTAATGAATCTTGTATTGGCATCTGTACAAACATAATCAGCAAGTTCAATTCTGAGGGAATCTGACCCACTATTAAAAAGCCAGTACCGACAATTAAAGCATTGTATAAAGATAAATCAAGGAGTCATGAGTCTTCTCAAAGAAGCACACAATGTAAAAGGAATAATAAAATCTAGTGATTTACATCCCCATAAAATTAATGCATTGTATATGAAGAATTAGCATAAAACATACTGACATTTATAGAATTGTTTCCAAAACATACCAAAGGAATTCCTTGTTAGAGAAAACAGGGGTTTAGAATCGTTTCCTCATGTGAGCTATAAAATGTCTTAGATTTTGGTACTTGCACTCAGTTGCTTTAAACCACAATTGGGCTCATGTAAATTGAAGCTTAGTTCCATTTTTTAAAAAAATCTCTCTTCCCACAGTAGAACAGCTATTGAGCCCTAATTTTGATAAGGAAATATCTTTATAGAATTGCTGTGTATTAAAAAAATGTCTGTAGAGAAGGCACATTTTATGAAGAATATATCTGTCATCTCAACTTCGAGACAGGTGCTGAAGCTATGTAACAAGCTCACAGGCATTTGCCAATCATTCTAACCTGGTCAACAGGATGGCTGCTGTGTTTGTGTCTATTAAAGATGCCATTTAACCATCAGATCGGTTTGTTTTGCTTTGAATGAAAGAATGATAATTTTTGGTTTTCAATACAGTGATCATAGTTCTCGCTGAAACTTGAGAAGATGGGAATCACCACAGCAAGGCTGTGCTCTGGGCTATTGTGCAGCAGGTACACAATGAGTATGCTGGGTACCAGTGAGAAGTGAGCAATGCCTTTGGAAACACTGGAACAATCTATGACAAAGAGCTGCTTTCAAATAAATGAATGCACAGAGCTATCCATACTTGAAAAGAAAGGAAACACGGTCCAGATGAGCCTGGACTTGATGATGTGTGCTTGGTTCGCTTCACAGAATACTGTAAACTGCTGGAGCTGTGACTGGAAACTCTGTTCAGAACTCCTCAGCCAGTGGGAAGAATGTGTTCTTAGAAACCTTGCCATTGAGATGGGGTCAAGACCAAGATGCTTGGGGGTAATGGAACCCTGGGCAGAAATGAGCAATGAATGTGTACAACCTTTGGTGTATCAACTGTATTTCAACTCAAGTGAATTCAAGCTATATGCTTGGCTTTCTTTTGATTCAGTAAACTTATGAATCTATGTCATTTTAAGACAACTTTTTTTGAGATAGGGTCTCACTATGTAACCGTAGCTGGCCTGAAACTCCCCATGCAGACCAGCACAACCTCCAACTTACAGAGATATGCCTCCCAACGCCTTCCAAGTGCCATGATTAAAGACATGTGCCACCAAACCTGGCCTTGTTTTCTTTTTATTTATTTTTAAATTTTATTTTGATCCCTTGACTTTTGAAAAAAAATTCAAGGATGCCTAACACTTTAGGTATTAGTCAATGAATAGAAAAATCTTGTAAGAGAATTTTGCGTAAGCCATAGCACCCTATAATCACCCCATAAAATGAGAAATATTTACAAATGCCAGGCTTTCAGTGGTGCGATCGATAGGGCACTGGCTCCAATAAGTTATTCAGAGCAACATCCACAGCAATGAACATGCAAGGAACTTAACGAGGTCTGTACTTGCTTCTGATGTAGATGGGAGTTTTACAGAACCTTGCGAAGGGTGAGCCATCCAGACCACAGTGACTTTCAGCTGAGGTCAGAGTAAGGCACCCTGCGCATTTCCCTTTACATTCAAGAGTTGGGGCAAAGCATTACAGATTCGTAAGGTTTCTCAAAGAGTTTATATACAAATCTTGTAAATGACAGAGGTTTATCCTCTCCTTGCTGAGAGGGGAAAGTAAAGGAAAAAAAAAGAGAGAAACAACATTTTGTGCCAGTGTGGAAAGAAATATACCGCAAGGCTTGTCCATAAAAGAAAGCCAGTGGATGCCGATGCTAACAAGTTTCTAAATATAACCCGTGCCCTGTAAAACTAAAGCACAGAAAGAATGACATCATTAATCAGTTCATACTGAGAGCCATCTCAGTAGGTGAAGCCAGGCTGCATTAATGACCCAGTGAGAAAATAAAATCAATTCTTAGGACATAAACTTGGCCTAACACCTTGAGAATTTAGGATTATTGCTTTTACAGTTTGTTTTCTGCCCTCAGAAGGTCAAGGTTTGTAACACGGAGATCTTACCTTTCTGAAGAAGTGAGTTTCCTTCACGATCGCTAACCTGTGGATTATTTAAAGGTTTGATTAAAAATAAAGGACTTAGGACATTTGAGTTATTCATCCCACTTTGTCTTACGGTCCACATCAAACATCTCAAAGATGTCAAAAAATATCAGCGACTTAAAGACCAACTATGCTCCTATTTCTTTGTAAATTAACTTCATGTCAAGGTAAATGTTTCCTTTCAGTGGCAATCCATAGAAATGATATGCTTGCTGTTGATTCATACTTCTCTACATCAGCAGCATGATTAAGGAAAGAATCAGTCGGGGACGAAGCAAATAAAAACTGGTCCCCTGAAACGGGCAGAACAATGAGTTTGTATCCAGCACAAACAAGCGTTTTGAATTGCTGGTTACTGCCCATGTGTTCGGTTAAACTGAATTAAATCCACCATCAAAAGATATAATACTCGCCCCACTTCCAAGCAGCGCCCTAAACATAAAAGGCACAATGTGGTTTTAAGGACTTAGGCTAATAGACGAATTGACAGCATTTGGTGCTACTCCATCTGTTAATTAGCACCTTTACTTAAGTATATTTTGAACATCATTACACTTTACGTGTCTGTGGTGGAACTTCTAGGAAAGTTCCAGAAAAATCACAGTTGAAGTCATGTCCCATGTTGAGGCTTCCCAAGATAAACAGAAACGATGGGCATGCATTTTGATTTGCCAGCAAGGTGGAAGGGACGAATAGGAGGATAGAGTCAGGGTGGTACATGGAAAATTGGTTGCTTAAGAGAGCAGATTAGAAGAAGAGGTTAGAGGAAATAAGGACTTACAGAAACATCTATGATTTTTTTTTAAAAAAATCCCACAAATAATGCTAATGTGCCCAACTGTTAATTAAAAGAAATAAGTAGGGCTATGACGAAGGCTCAATGGTTAAAGCACTCACTGCTCACCAGAGTTTCGGTCCACAAAACCCAAGTAAATGTGACATGACCTGGTAGCCCACCTGTAATTCCAAGGCTGGGAAGGCAGACACCAGGCATTCCCAGAGCAAACTGGCTAGCAAGACAAGTCCTACAGGTGAGTTTGGGGTTTGATCCCTAAGACCTTGTCTCAAGATAAGGTAGAAGAGTGACCAAGGGAGATGTATGACATCAATCTCAAGTCACCACAAATGCACACACTTGTGTGTGTGTTTGTGTATGTACATGTGTGTGTGAGCACGCCCGTGTGGGAGTGTTCATGTCTGTGGAGATCAGAGAAGGCATTGGATGCCCTAGATCTGCAGTTACAAGCAGGTTGTGAATCTCCTGAAGTGACCACTGATCCATCTCTCAAGCCCCTACTTCCTCTCCCACTTTTCTTTTTATCCTTTTTTTTTTTGTAGACCAGGCTAGTCTGGAATTCGCAGAGATCTGCCTGCCTCTGCCTCTAAAGTGTCGAGATTAAAGGTGTGCACTAGCACACCATCTCCAAGCCTTTTTCTAAACAGCTGAGTTTCTGTGATGTTCCTTGGAGAGATTGGGAGATGAAGGGGGTGCATTTCCTGACTTCAGGCTGGCTACAGGTTAGAGAAAGAGGCAGGATGCATTGACCCCGAGTCAAGTGGGGGGTGCTAGGACAGTAATAATGAGAGGTTGATCTGCCCAGACCAGAACATGGTGAAAGCAGGTCGTGAAGGTAACCTAGGATTGGTATCGTCAAGTAGGCACTGGTGGGCGTGGCTATACCCTCCAGCCTTGTCCTCCTATTTCTCATGAGTAAGGCTCTGTTTTCACTCACCCCCAGAGTCCAGTGCTTTCCATAACCAGTTCTACTTTTCCACGCACAAAGTGAAGTATCCGGCTAGTTCAGCATCTCAACCAACCGAAACCGTTTGTTTGTTTCCGGACCAACGGTTGGTTGCTCTGAATGAAGAGAGTGAATAAGTACTCTAGACTTAGTACAGGCTGCATGGCTGAGGGAAGAACCATGATTGAGCTGCCTTTCAAATGCAGACTTTAACCTTTACATTGCCCGAAGTGAATACAAATGGATTGCATTTTAAAAACCTCACAGCACTCATTCAAAGGTCGACCTAGTTCCCCTCTGCTCTTCGGCCTCGCCTGGCAAAGGTGGGGTTGACAAAGGAGAATTCAGAAGTACCTTTGAGGTCTGATATCTCCATTAGTGTGCAAAACAGAAGAAAAGTTCAAGTGGGCGCCACTTGAAACCTGTGATGGCATGCCCTTTACCATTCATTTTCAGCTGGAAAATTCCAAAGCTCATGAACTATGATGATAAATGAGAGGAAGTGGTTGAAAGGCACAAATATTCCCAGTTTGCCTCAGTAGGGAGTCTGACTTTGGAAGATGGGCCACCCCTAACTTTTAGCACCAACTCCAAGCAACTCTTTTGGAATCTAAGCCCACGAATTGATGATTTGTTTGACGGAAACCATGACAACAATTCAGTCCTCAGTTTAGTGTGCTGGATCTCCAGTGCTCAGGATGTTGAGTTCATTAGAAGAAGCAGGAGTCTCACCCAGGAACAACGTAAGAGATGTGGCAAGTCGCCAGGACCCAGCCCCGGCCTCTTGAGCTGGAATCTGTAGTTCAACCAATCCCTAGCTGATTTGTATGCACAGTAAACATTGACAGACACTTCCCTGGCACAAAGGGAAAATTATCAAGACAAAAACCACATCCTATAAAAATTGAGGGCTAGCACTGAGGAGACACAGTGTCACAGATGATTGAGGATTCCGAGGTTTGTTTTTTTCCCATCTGTTGTGTGGGTATGGTATTTGAACATGGCGATTTGATCAACAACCATTCCCATGAGGAACAGAGGCACCGTGTCTCTCCCCTCCACTGAGTTCTTCACAGTTCTACGTCACTGCTATTGGCAGGCCTGAGTGAGGCCTGCAGTTTGTCTCTGAGACACAGACAGTGAAGAATAGCTTGCTACTAACACAAACAAGGGAGGGGGCTTCATAGTTCAGCAGGCATCTGGCAATTTATCATTTTTTTTTCTTTTTAAGACTCAACTCTGTAGAGTCCCCAAGAGCCTGGGAATCTCCCACCTGGCCCATTCTAGACATTCAGAAGGGTAGGCTGAGATCAAAGTCACTGATAGGAGCAGCCCGGACAGCACAGTGGTGAGTAGAAGGGACGGCGATGGTGGGGCACTCCCTCTGCTTGCCATTAGGACGTTTTATGATGTGCCCAAGCTTCCTTTTAAATTTTGGTTCCCAGTCCAATTTTATGCCAGACGAGTTAGCATTTTTTGACCCCAAGAGTTCTTTCTCTCACACTTTTTGAGCAATGGAGTTGACTTGTGAGTTCAGGCATTTTGTAATTGAGAGAAATAAACTGACTCACAGATGCAAGAAAAGAGTAAGGAAGACACTTTCCCACTGCCTGTGGTTCCCAACCCTTCATTAACTTCAGGGGAAGAAACTGAGCCGCTGCTGGTTCTGTCCACAGGAGGACTCCTGGGGAACCGAGCCAACAAACCAGATGTGAGGGGAACATTTATTAAAGTCAGGGTCTTCACATGTGAGTTGAGTCTTTCATCTTCCACTGCGCTCCTCTTAGCAGTGAACCCAGCCATGTGTCTTTGTGTGTGACTGGACAAGATGTTACTGCAAGGCTCATGTTTCCATAGCGGCCATGATAATTCGCATGGCCCCCGTAGTTCAAAGGGGCCCAAGAGAGGCTCTCCTGAGAAACATATCTCAATGAATCAAGACAGTGATATAGGAGAATCACAGGGAATGAGACTACCCATATAGAGGTAGCATGCAATTAGCCCCTTTTTCGAGGTTGTCCGGTAAAGAATGTGAGACGGTTGGTTACAAGGCTGGGATTCTAGCATTGTTCCCTAGGATATTCAGCAGCTGGTACTTTATTCCTCCGAGTTTTGTTTTTGTTTTTTGTTATTATTAAAACAGTGAGTTTTAAAGCAGTGGTTCACAGACCACTGTTCCTAGAAAATTGTTATTATAAGCAAGTTACCTGAGTGTTTGTGATGAGCAAAGTTTTTCCTATGGAGTTAAAGTCAAGGACCATTGGGTTCAACACAGGGAAATGGGAGGTTGTCCCTTGAAAGCTCTCAGCTCTGTTGTGTGTTCACGTTGACAGTGTTTAAGAGTAGGGGCCTAGATCTCCCAGGTCTTCAGCAAGCCCCCCCTTACCTTACCTCACTTTGACCTTGACCCTGAAACCCTGGGAAGCTGACTAACACGAGACCAAGAGGACATTTTCTGATCCTCTGATTTTGAAGATGGCCGAAGACTTTCCTTTATTTCTGCCTTGACAGGTCTGTCCAACTAGGGAGGGCGCCATTCACAGTTTGGGACACCACGCAGTAGGTCTCATCGTATTTAGGTGGAAGCAATACAGAACATGCTGGAAAAACCACCAATCCAGCAGAGGAAAGATGCCCTTTTACTTGGACTTAAGGGAAACTGTGATTCTAAGAAAATTTCCAGCCGTATTTTAAAATGAATTGCTCTCCTTGATAGGAAGCAAACTTCCCCTCTGTCTGTTTTCAGAGAGAGTCAGCTTAAAATGCTTCTAGGGGCCAGCATCTAAAAGTTCAGTCATGTCCCAAATTTTTCTAAACAAATGTTACAGTCATTAAATAGCATTACTTTACTGGGAAATCCTAAACTTAGAAAATTGTGCACTTGTGGTATCTATGCTAAAGCCTTGTAATTGAGTGGGGTTTTTTTTAACCATTTGTGTTTTTATTGCATGTTTGTGTCTGTGTGTAAGGGGTGTGTGTAAGGGGTGTGTGTAAGGGGTGTGTGCGTGTGTGTGTATGCCTATGTGGAAGCCAGAGCTGAATGCTATCATTCTCTGCCTTATTACACAGAGTCTCTCACCGAACCTAGAGCTAGGCTTGCAGCATGACAAGCCCCAGCCATCCCCCTGTCTCTGCACCCCTGTGTACACACACACAGTGCTAGTGTTACACGCCTGGCTTTTTATGTGTGTACCTGGGGCCAAACTCTTGTCTTCACACTTGGGCAGCAAGTGTTCTTACCCTTGAGCCATCAATCCAGTTTAAGGTTTTAATTCCTTATAGCTTCGAGAGCTGGGCTAGGATTTAAAAAGAAATGATCAATTCTTTGTTGTGCCTTAGCGGATGCTGCAACGTGTAGGTATTTTCACTTGGAGATACTTCACCTCCCTCAAACTCAAAGTTTGGGGATATGTTTTCTTTCTCTCTTCTTCAAAAGTATCAATCAGCTTTTGTCTTTTAAAAATGACACCACCCAGTTCACGCGTACTTTGGGGAAAGCTGTTAAATTATTTTACTTCACAATGGACTGCATCCTGGCCTTCATAAGGGTTTACCCTGAAATTGTTCTAATTTGAGTCTCCATTCTTGGCTGGAGCTTATTATTACTGGAAGAATATGTGCTGACAGGCAGAGACAAAGAGGCCATGCGGAAGGCCACTTTTAAGCAGAAATATGATTTATATGCTATAAAGCTCTCTATTATTATTAGATAGAGATGGGAACTCAAGGGAAGAATATGGGACATGAAAAGTCTCTTATTTCAGAACGTTCAGGCAGATTTGAAGAGGAAATTGTGCTATGAATTTCCGTCTCACCTAGGAGAGTGCCTGACAACCAGTGCCAACCAAATGATTTTCATCATGTTTCAGATTAATCTAGTGAAAATGCTTGATTTTGTACGGTCAGAGAGGCATGCCGTTTATACACAAAAATCTTTCCCCCAAATTACTCAAATTATTGACTTCAATGTAAAAAATCTATTAAATCATGGTGCTCCATGCAGTAAGAGCCACTTCTGTCACGGAGGTCAATACATTGTGGGCTTTAAGCTGTTTTGTATTTTTCAGAGTTTTGGTAAGCACGAGGCAGCGGGAGAGCCCGAGGGGCCAGGAACACAGCAGAGATTTTTAATCGTGGTTTAGGGTCAGTGTCAGAATATGATAGATTCTTGAAAGTCAGAAGCAGCTTTAGACTTATATACTGAGCACTAAAGTACAAAAGAGTGTTAATAAATAAAGATGACACCACAAGCGAAAATATGGGTCCTGCTTCTTCATAAAGTTAAAGGTGCTGGTGAAGCACAGACAAGAGGGTTTTCTTGCCTAAAGCAGTCTCCAAGTTTCTGGGTTCATCCATCTGCAACCCCTTGTCTGTGGTTTGCATTGGTCATGAATTACACTCCGCTTCCTCAGTCTAATCCTTTTCATTTATTTATACTCTGTGGAGGAGACATAAAAGACTTCTTAGGAAAATCCAACTGTTTTTGATCAACCTTGTCATGTGCAAATAATGGGGCTTTGTCAGGGCCAAGCTTTTCTCGAAATTTATACCTTCTAATAATAATTAAAAGAAAAGAAAGGGAAAATCAGAAACAAATAAGAAATAGATTGAATTCGATTCAAAGCATGTTTGTGGCTTTAAATCAATGGTAATAAAGCACTTTCTATTTTTTTTAAATGTCCATGCATGGCAGTGTAACCCAAATCTCTGTTTGTTGAATTCTGGGTTTTTCAAATAACGAATCCATGACTGCAATGTTTTAAGCCCAAGGAAGAAAGATGGCACTTAGTTCTCAGCAGGGCATTGTGTGAGCAGTCGGATGAGTAACACTGTGGGATTGCTGGTGTTTGATAAAGACGCAAATAGAGCCTGGAAAAGGGTTCCCGGCAAGAGGCTCTCATTTATTTGATGGGAATCAGATTTGTGTCAATGAAGGCACATCCTCTGGCTGTTATATAGCTGGGTTTTGAGTCTCTGAATATCTTTACAATCTTTGACCAATTCATATCAAACAAAAAAATTGGATGTTATTAACAATTACATTATTAATGGGATAGAGTTATTAACAAATAATGTATAATATTTGCAAATTTAATAGAAATCCTCAGGCTGGTTTTTAACATTTCCATTTAAAGAGTTTAATTTGCTTTGACCTCCTATGGGGATTCCCTGCCCCCTACCCATACCACTAGTTTTCTAGCTTGAGCCTACAGTAGAATTTTCTAGAGGACTTCTAGAAGTCTTGATGCTTGCCTTCATCTAAGGTCAGATGAAGCACAATCTCTGGGAGCATGACAATGAGCACCTGTGTGTTAATGGCTCTTTGGATGATCAGAAAGAGGTTGAACACTCCACTACCCTGCTACCCACCCCCACAGATCTATGGAGCTGGCTATTAATCCCCGTCCATAAACTATTATCAAGGGTTCAACAGCCTATCTTTAGAGTGGGGAAATCAGCACATAAAAGGCTTGTTCACAAAAGGCTGATAGAGTAGAACAGACTGCTGTAATCCTAGCACACCCCTACCAGGAGGCCAGAAGTAAAGACAGTGAAAGGCCGAAGTTAATGGGTCCATTAGCTTGGCCTAGGTGTCAGTGAACAAAAAAGGAGGTAGAGACCAGCACATGAGGCTCCAACATTGTCTTCTCCACGGTCGAACTCCACATGTGGAACCCCTACCACACACACAAATGACAAGAAAAGAACGTTGTATTTGTTGAGGTGGGAAAAACAAATCAACTTTTCAGGAGACGATAGAGACTTGCATTTAAATCTAGACCGATATTTACATAAAGTACGCTTTTGATTTTTACCTCTAAAAAGAGAGTGAATGGTAGCTTTACTTTATAAATCCTATCTATTAGTGCATGCGTGAGCATGTGTGCTTGAGTGCCTGCCATGGTTCATATACATAGGTAGAAGTCTATTTTAGTCATATTTAGAGCATATTTCTATGAAGAAATACCATGACAAACGCAATTCTTATAAAAGAAAGCATCTAACTGGTTGTTTGCTTAGTTTCGGAGGGTTAGTCCATTACCATCATGGCAGGGAATATGGTGGGCACAGGCAGGCATGGTGCTGGAGCAGCACCTGAGAGCTTTACTTCCTGATTCACAGGCTGGGATGGGGGAGGGAGGAAGGGAGTGAAGGAAGAGACTGAGCTTTGACACCCCAAAACCCACTCCCAGTGGCGCCCTCCTAACACTTCCAAACAGTTCATCAGCTAGGGACTAAGCATGCAAATTTATGAGCTTATGGTAGGCATTCTCATCACTGAAACCACCACAAGGTCTGAGGACAACTTTCAAGACTTGGTTCTCTTCTTCCATGGTGGTTTCTAATGACCAAACTCAGGTCATCAGGATTTTGCAGCATAACCATTTACCTGCTAATGCATCCCGTCAGCTCCTGGGCAGTAATTTTCTATAAGAGCGGTTGCAAAGTTTAAGGAACACAGGTGGGGTTATAGCAGAGAAGTTATTTATGCTCTTGTTTGCCAGGCAGACATATAAACCATGGAAGTAGCAAGATGATAGCTGGTGCATTTGATGAAATGACCTTTGGAGGTAAACACAGTGATAAATGGAAGGATATATCTCTAGAAAAGAGGGAATAGATTGATTAATGGAGTGGGAAGTACTTCTGGGCCACCTGGTACATCACGTGAGGTCATCAAGGTTGCCTAGCAGACTCAGCGAATTACAAGCTACAGAAGGCATCTTCCTTTCTACTTCTAGGTCATCCTTCCTTGTCAAGGGAGCAGAAAAGAGAGACGTTAGCAAGGATAACTGTCCTACTGGAAGAGAGAAGACTAAGAGAGAGCTACCCACAGCCGTTGCCAGGATTTTCTGGTGCTTCCTTGCTCATGTGTTCTATGCTGTGCTACCCATGTTAAAATACCTTGCAGAGAGATCTTATCTATGGAAACACCCATAATGTGGCTTTCCTTCCAATCTCCACCCATGTTTCTTCTCCTTTCCTATCCCATTTTAATGTGTCAGTAGTAACTATTTCCAACTCTTAAAGTCCTCATGGTGTTTCCTTAACAACACGGAATAGCACATCTGCATAGATGATTGCTCAATGTCATAGCCAATGGCATGGCTATTCGTTTGCCAGTGGTACAGTAATAAAGTATCACATGCAAAGTGGCTTGAAGAACAGAAACTTGCTCTCATAGCGTAGGGGTAAAGAAAGTATCGGTAGGTTGGTTGCTTCTAAGCCATGAGAGATTATATTCAGTCCCTTCTCCTGGGCGGATGAATGACCATCTTCCGTTTATTCAGGTGAGTGTCTGAATTTCATCTTACCATAAAGTCACCAGTCATCCTGGATCAGAGCCTACCCTAGTGACTCACATGAGCTTAGATTCCCTCGGCTAAACTCTATCTGCAACTGTGGACACATGCTGGGTCAATGTGAACACAAAATATGAATTTGGGGGCCACAAAACAATGATGTTGTTTAAAAATATGATGGCCCAAGGAGTACATATTTGATAGATAAAGAGAATTTAACTTACTTCATGTAAACTATTTTTGTCAAATTTGGTCATTTAAATTTTTTCTCTGTAAAAAAATCTCTTGTAATAAAATAACAGGATAAAAGTATAAAAGTTTAAACTGCTTTTTTTTTTAGCAGATTTTACTTTCATTTTAGAACCTTAAAAAGGATCTTTGATGTAAGCACATTCAGAAATATTAACTCTTACTCATAGATTTTTTTTAAAAAAAATCTATTTCTTATAGAATGGATAAAATAGTATTGGAGAGATAAACCCAAGTATTTCAGATTATTTTTCTTCTTTGCTTAAAATTTTCTAAAAATTCTCCATTTCTTAGCACTTATATACATGTATTAGAAAAATGATAATTTCTTCCTGAATAAACATTGTGTGTCTAGTAAGAGTTCTCTTTTGGGTAAGAGGCTGTGGTTATCATTTATTCTGAGGTGACCACGCCGGAAGTAGACTAAATCCAAGTTCAGTGGAGATAAATCGTTCAAGTCAGAGAGCAATTAAACTCATACTGAGATTGAAACCTCTAGATCACTCCTCCTAACCTTCAAAGTGCTTGAGGAAATCACCAGTTTATCTTGTACTGGGCAAAGATATGAAACCTAGTAACTACCTCAGCATAGTGGGGCCAGATATGTTAAAATTATTCTGTCTTGAAAATATCTTTTGTAGGATCTTAATTATCGTCAAAGACAGTGGCTTCATGCAATGTGGTCTGTTTTGATAGCAGACAGTAAAATTTTATACTTAAATACTATGATTAGTGTTCTGAATTTCATGGATAAAATCAAAATTAACAAAATTCTAAATCCTCCAACTGCTGTCTCCAGCAATATTCTAGTTTTTAACCAGAATGAACCATGTGAAATTCTAAGAATATGTGCATACCAACTTGTCTCCTGAGCGTTTGACAAATAAAGACTTTTTGTGAAACAGGAAAAATAAATAAAATAATCGGTTACCCACCCTGCTCATTATCTTCCTTTGTAATTTTATTTCCACCTTCCTTCCTATGTTTTCACTTCTTAAGTGTAGAAGTCTACATTGTGGCACCTACTGTGGGAACGCGATCCAGGAATGGAGTCTCGTGAAGAGCATGCCGAGTGCTGGGTGAACACTTCAAGAAAACAAGAGTCTTGTGACCTAAGTTTTTTTTGGAATTGTTCTTGGAATGTGCTTTTATGCCCTTCCCAGGAGTAGCAATAGGAGTGAGTTTACTTCAGATTACTCATTATTGCTTGCTGTTGGTGTTCAATTAAATGTTTAAACCATCGTCTATATCTCTCTATGGAAAAACATGTTTTTACCACATGTAGCTTGCCTTCGGATTGGGTACAGCTTGAACTCATGAGAACTTCACTCTTGCGACCTTTCTTAACCTCAGAGTATAAATTGTCTGGGGCTCTGAATAAAGCTGGCTATTGCATGAGACTTTAGTCTGTTTCATTTATTGGCTCTATTCTCCCAGGTCCCATGACCCTGAGAACAGTGACAACTGACATTAATGGCTGTAGGGAAAAAAACAAGACTAGGTTTTGGCACCATCACAATTGGGTGTTCAGGTCATCAAAAAGATCTTTTAAAATGTTGTCTGTAATCATTTCGAATGAGTTTTATATTTTAACTTCAGTTTTCATTTTAGCCACGTTTACAGCCCTGTATATAGATAACTGAGAGCTAATCTGCTATGCAGCCATGGTGCAAAAAAATTGTTACTTGTGAAGGATAAACCTGAAGGTGATGAGAGCATGTCTAAGTTACACATCTGAAAGATCTGAGCTTAAGTCCCTTTAGCAAGGAGGTATCCTGGAGAAAAGGAAGGGAGACATAGTTGAATGAGTCATTGATCCTAACATTTATTTTCTAAGCCACGTTTTAAAATTGTGTTCAACCTTATAAAACTACAGAGCTCTCTTCTTTGTGTAGTGCACACTTCAGAGGAAACACATATCTCTCAAACAGCTCCCAGTTCCTTCTCAATTAAACAACTGCCTTGATCTAGCTCTTCCCCTCATACACAAGAACTTGTTCCCGCACCTCTGCCTGCAGACATGGCTTAGTCTCAATTGAGTTTGAAACCAGAACCTTCCAATTTATTCACATGTTCTATGTCTTCTTCCTCTTTTGAGTCAGTTGGAAGATATCTCAATGACCTCAAATGGAAGAAGAGACTCCAAGCAGGGTTTGATATGCAATGTTTCATCTATTTGTTTGGGAGGAAAGTCAAGAGGTAGTTTGAGACTTGGAGACTTATTTTCTACTCTCAAATACCTTAGTTGCTCTTTTTAGAAAAAACTATAGTGAAAAAAAAATCAATCTTTAATTGGGCCTGAGTAGTACACAAGAGCCTTCAGAGGAGGGAATCTCCAACCAGAGAAAGTTGTCACCTGGCAATTTACAAATTAGTATCTGAACAGGCGAACTAATCAAATAGACCTGCAAACCTCTCAGTGAACCCGAGCCTACTCTTAGATGAGTTTTCAGAAAACCTGGGCTGAGTTTGGAGAAATTCAAAGCAATTTCATGGCTGCAGATGGAAACCAGGCCCAACTCAGCAGTTCAAATGAACCTGAAACTCAAGGGCCATCTCCAGGGGTCTGAACCCAACCAAACCAAAACAGAGTAATGACTCCCAGTGAACAATGGAAATCCCCGGTGCATTGGCTTGGCAGAAACTGAGAACAGATTTGTTTTCTATTACTCAACAGTGACAAGTGAGGAAACTAAGTTTCCAAGGTGGTTTGTCTGGGAGATCCGTGTTATTCAGAGGCAAGATGAACAAACTCTAGGGCGTTGCCATACCTCATATCCCCTGCTACACAGCAAATGTTTTGGAAAGTAATGAAGGATATTTAAACCACTACAATTACATTAGGACATGGACAATTTAGTATGAGATGGTTCTTCGGATATGATTACAGGGACAGAGTTATAGGGCTGGGAAGTGGTAGTATTCTGTAGCTTTCATCTCAGAAAGAGTATCAGGACTAAATTATTCTGATCATAGTCCTTGACATCCGGAGATGAACTCCATTTCAAGAGTTCTGGTTGACCACCAGGTTCCACTTGATATTTGTCCAATGTCTCGAATGCATGATGAAAGTGGTCAGACTTAGCTCCAAAACACCTGCAATGTAGCAGCAACTGGCAAATAATTCTTTGACTTCTGAAAGGTGATATTGGTTTCTCCCAAGGTCTTGAATAAGCAGTGATACCAATAGTTCATGGGGGGGGGTGTTCCCCTTTCTTCTTTCTCTTCCTTGCTCCTCACTCTGTAGTGTCTTCTAGAACATTACAGAACTGTAGTTTGGCAAGGACTTTGTATCATTGGACTAGCGTTAAGTTCCCCAAGGCATTCAACTAATCTTTAAAATAAATTTCAATTAATTCTTTGACAATTTCATGCAATGTATTTTAAACATATTCACTCCCCTCAATTCCCCCCTACCATCTTCTGAACAATTCCATTCCTTCCCACTCAACCTTGAAACTACTTCTTTATTCTCTTCTTCTTGTTCTTCCTCTTTCTTTTCTTTTTCTCCCATTAAATTCAGTTTATGTTGTCTAGTTAGTCTTTGGATCGGGGCCTGCTTTGATGTGTGGTCAGAAGTCAAGTAGAAATTTATCTTGATTGACTAACCCCATTTCTAAAAGTTATTATAGATCAGGACCAGTAAGGTGGCTCCATAGGTAAAAATGCCTGCTGCACAAGCCATATGGCCTGAGTCTGATCCCTGAAACCCATGGCAGAAAGAATCAATTCCCTAACCTTGTCTTCTAGTCTAAGCACAAAAGCCACTGTTCATCTACATGTGTAAGAGTGCTTGCATGCACTGTCTGTCTGTCTCTATCTATCTATCTATCTATCTATCTATCTATCTATCTATCTATCTATTATCTCTGTGTATTATACAGGTGATAAGGAAAGCATACAGGGTTGGGGCAAGGTTCTGCTCTTATCTTTACATGGAAATACACATCTTCAAAAATTCAAGAGACCTTGGATGTTTCAATGTTGACAAAAGTAAAAATAACTACCCACTAAGATCATCTACAAAAAGGAATATGAGTGATGAGGTCAGGTAATTAATTCATATACTTTTAAATATCTATCTTTATTAATATATAGAGCTGGTTTTTGAGGTGGACAATGGCTCTGTACTTCTCTAAATCCAAGCGTGTTGTTAAAAGGAACATTCAGAGTTTCTGTCTCATATCAGGAGCCATCTGGTATGGGACAGAAGGAAGACTTCAGGAAAAATTTCATTTTCTCCATGTCTATTTTGTCTATATCATATTCTTCATTGAATGTATGTCTATATGAATGATGTTTAAGTTTTCCATGATGAACAATAGATTTTCCTACAGATCCTTTTCCTGCAGTAATCTTTGAAGTTTCTAGGAAAAAGATAGGGCCCCACAGCAACAATTCCACCTGGTTGAGATGACATCGTGATGTTGATAGCACTACTATAAGATCAGTTTTTGGATACCAGCTGCTGACATGGTGTACCTTCTCATGACATTCTGGCCAGAACTCCAAATAAACACTTTTTAAAAACACTATTGACTGCTTGGAAATCGTTTGCAACTATACCAGACAGTAATTTTGAAACTTAACCAACACTTTACTTTTACAGGATCCCATTAAGAAAACATTGCCCCTATGACAGTGGGGAAACAATTCCAGAGGACGATGCCCCCTTTGCAAAACAAGTTTGTTCTCAGGGTTGGGAACAAAAGAAGAACCTCTTATCTAAAGCAACATATCCTTAGACCCAAGTTTGGAAGGCATGATACCTTTAGAACACATATGTTGGTTTAGCTTAGCAGTCCATACAATGAAATGTCTCACTGTACTTAGCTCATTCACGGTCAAAAAATTAAAAAAAATACATAATCCAGACTTTACATGACTTATTATTTTTTACTCTATTATACTGTCTCTTTAAAGACTTTGTTTTATTTTTTTAAACCATTTACTTCTTTTCCAACTCTATACTCTTTTTTTTTCTCTCTCCCAAGCCTACGTACATTTATCCAACACTATGACCCATTTAGAGGTCTTTTATGTTTGAATCTATTTTTATTGTGTATCTGTAAGCCTTTCTAACCAGGACAACTTCTTAAAATGCCTAGTGCTTCTTAAAAACTTAAGCTGCATCATTGCTAGGAGTAATATGGCTTTGCCTGTTTGTTCCGCCCAGTCCAGCATGGTGGAGCTCTTCACTGCCTCTGAGAGCCATGCACACAGCCCCACTTCCAGGCAAACAACTGGTCCAAGTTGCCATCAAGCAAGTCACAGCATGCTGCTCACAAATCCCATCCAGATACTTGGTCTCCCGAAAGAGCCAGAGGTTGCACTGGTAGCACAGCCTAGAAAACTTGCATTTCAAAATGACATGGCTTTTTTTCTGCTGCTGCTGAGCCAGGAAAACCTCTCTTAAAGGAGCTGCAGCATGCCACCAGCAAACAGCAAGAAGCTGTGTTAAACTCTGTATTTTTGTGTCTAGAATTCCATTTCAAGCCCTCTCAGGATTTAAGTGGATTTTAGTCAACCACCTTGGCACCAATTTGTTGGAAGAGGCTACTTGTTGGTTGCCAGTCACCTGGCTAGCTCAGTCAGTAGAGCATGAGATTCTTCAGGGTCATGTGTTTCAGCCCCCACATTGAGTGCCAATTTGTTGGAGGAGGCTACTTGTTGGTTTTCAGCCTCCCAGCTAGCTTAGACCCAAAGTAATCACACAGAAATTATATTAATTAAATCATTGCTTGGCCCATTAGCTCTAGCTTCTTATTGGCTAACTGCTACATATTAATTTGACCCATTTCTATTAATCTGTGTATTGCCAATGGCTGTGGCTTACCAGCTAAAGTTCTGGTGTCTGTCTCTAGTGTGTCTACATGACTTCTCTCTGATTCCACCCTTCTTTCTCCCAGCATTCAATTTAGTTTTCTCTGACTAGCTAAATTCTGCCCTGCTATAGATCCAAAGCAGTTTCTTTATTCATTAATGGAAATCACAGGTTGAACTTTAACATAGTAAAATTACATATAACAAAACAGATATCGAGCAAGAATTATAGTTACAGTGTATTTATATCTATTTTATCTTTTATCATAACTAAGAAAAACTATAACTATAAATTCTTCAACTCCATCAAAGACTTCAGAAGGATATACTACCTAAGTAAACAGGAAACGCACTGCAAGCAACTTCTAAAACTCTAGGATTAAGAGAGACATCTCACTGCCTGGACAGTCACCCAAATTTCTTCTGTACCATTGGGGCATCCAATCTTCAGCCCACAGGCCTATAGTATGCAGGAGACTTTTCCATGAAGCCGGAAATTTCAAAGACAGTTCCACCTGTATTGGCAGCTTGTCTGTCACATTTTTCTGTGTCCTGCAGAATGTTTGGCAGACTCTTTCATGTAGCAGGAACCCTGAAGGACCATCTCACATTTAGGTACATTCAGCAGTCATTTCTCTGTGGGTCCTGCATGTCCAGTTAATCAAGCAGTCCAGGCAGGAGCAGTTCCTTGCCCAAAATGCTAACAAACTCTGTAAGGAGCCTCTTCAATGCCCATCTTCCTCTTGAAATAGATTGGTGTTGCCAGGAGCAGAGGTGATTCATTGTCATGAAAAGTCCTAAGTTCTTAAAAATTTTAATGCCATATTCTGTAGTCTTTGCAAGGTTTGAAGAATGCCTATTCATCTGAAACACATCTCTGTACATCTAGATAATCTAACTAACATGACTATAAGCTTGACTATTATATATGACTATCTAGTAACCTATATTTCTTAATTCTACATTATAGTTTTAAAAGAGCTACATAAACACAATACCTTAATCAAGAGCAAAAATATATATTACATATAACAAAATTGACCTTAAATTTGTATCAATAAACCAAGATCCATACCAATGCAAATATCTATAGAATATCCCCCTTTAAATATAAATAAAGACTTATCATTTATCATCTATTTATCTATCAACTTTTCTCACAATATCAATAAAACAGTCATGAAAGGTCAAAATACCTAAAATGTTTGTAGAAAGAAATGTAATGTCCCCTCTGTGCTATAAACTAGAAATTCTTATTTCTTGTCTACCTATAAAATCTTCTAATTGCATGAGAAGAAACATCCCATTCCTACTATGTATTTGAGGCTGACTTGTTATTGGAGTTTTTCATTGATATACCATTTCTTGGCATTATTATGGTTGCACCATTTGCCTTCTCATGATGCTCACTGCTATGATGTCCAGCTGTTTCCATGGCAGAAGAGAAAGAGATGTAGGACAAGCATTTTCTCACCCTTGACCTCACTTTTAGAAACATCATTTCCAGTCCAGCTCCTGAGTATTCGTATGTATTTTCATTTTCTTTTTCACAGCTTTTATATTCTCCAGGTAGTTCCTAAATCCATATACATTGATCTTTTCTTTAGGGAGAGTAACTATTTTGTGAAATATCACCTAAACAAGTCATTTAGCACACATATAATGTAGTATATACTTTTCATGAGGGATCTCAATCCTTGCTGCAAATTAGAAACATTTGGGGAAGTTGGGACCAAAACAAAACAATATTGGGCTGTAACTAGAATGAAGGAATCAGGATTTCTGAGGCTGGGACCCTGGCAGTACTTTCCTAATTTTACTACTGCAGAACTCGTCTCTTGGGGTAACACGAAGCATGGCATAGTCCTGACTATAAAGCAAAACCCTATGCACCTTTTTTGCCTGTGTTCAATGTTTACAAGGAGACCGGTGGAGCAGGAGTTCATCACCACTTCAAACCCTAACCTTTGTCTTACTTTTCTTATCCCTTCTTGGTCTCCATTACCAGTTGTTTTGTATATCCATGTTCTCCAGAGATACCAGCTTTTACGGTACAGAATTTCTTGAACTTTGTCTTGAAGAATGTCTGTCTGGGCTGAGAGGTAACACAGTAGTTAAGAGAGTTTACCGCTCATCAAGGGACCCGAGGTCAGTTCCCAGCACCCACATCTGGCAGTTCACAACTGCTTGTAAGTCCAGTTCTAGCAGATCAAATTCCCTCTTCTGGCCTGCATTCAGCCCATATGGCACATGCGGACACAAGCACTTACTTATACATAATTTAAAAAAAACAAAAATGCCCTTTCATGAGTCCATGTTCCCTTTTCTTCCTGGCTATAATATCCTAGATCAAATTGATAGAATTCTGCTTTGGCCAAAATAGGCATTAAAAGTTTTAAAAAAAATAGTTTTTAAGCTTGATTTATTGTTTATGCTAAGCTTTACTTTGTATCTTTGCTCTCGTCATCTTTCTGATCCTCACGGCAACTCTACAAGGGAGTTAGTACCTTTCCTTTAGAGACAAGGAAGCAAGTGCAGAGTAGATCCTTGCCCTTGGGAATGGCTGTGTAGCTCTGGGTGTAAGTATTTTTACTTCAGGGTGTGTTTTTCAGTACATTGAAGCTATCATGTACGCTGTTCTATTAAATACCATAGGGTCTCCTGTTGAGCAGAAAGCTGCTTAATGTTGTTCAAACCCATATTTTCTTGAACATATTTAAGCAGATAATTTTGTTGTCTTTATTGAGACTAACAAGCTCTTGAAAGGTGGGGATCCTAGAAACAGAATAGGGGTTACCATCCCAATCCATGGCACTTGGGTTTTCATTTTCCTATACCCTCATCCTTTGGGGTCTTTTGGGATGACTATGGAGTCTTCAGGAAGATGAATAGACAGGCAGATTCATGGTGGCCATATCTGCCATTTCTAGGAAGGTACTAGAAGGCACTGGGAGGACTTAACAGGACCTCATGTTACTGAGGTAATTTCACAGTGTTCCCAGATTCCAGGTGGCCTGCAGCTTGCTCTGTACTGGTGAATTTCAGATCACAGTCTAATATATGAGTCATTTTTATGTCTTCTTTGTGGGTATTGTTCTTGGTACTTAGAATAACTCTAAGTAACTGAAACAGGACCAACAATGTGACAGATGTCATCCTAGTCTCTAAGTGCTTGAATTAGCTTCACAGAGATACAGTGTCCCCAGTCACCAAGTAAAGAAGCTGGGAGAATCTACACCGAGAGCCACTCCTTAAATTGCTGTTCCCAGACACACTCATAAACCAACTCAACCTGATCCAGTCTAACTCCCATCAGTGAGTGAAACTCTGTCCACAAACTGCATCTGCAGTGATTCTCAGCCAGGGTCCCTCTCTGCCTGTACCACCTTTACTACCAAGCTTCAACTTTGACCATTGTCTGCCAATACAGTCACAGAAACTTCCTGATTGGTCTCTCTACTTCTACTATCCTCCAGATCTCTGTTGCTCCTCAACAACTGTGTTAATGCTTCTCGTGATTATGCTTTGGTGTGAAAAAAATATGAGGTAGAGAATTTATTCAAACTGCAGATTGCCAATGCTATCTCCAATTGTATTGACTAGGTCTAGCAACAGAGTTAATAATCTGAACAAATTATGGTTTAGTAGCTATCACATGTTTGGGAGTGGCTTTTCTGAAATGCCATTCTTTCTGAATACAGGCTTGGAATTGGAGTTAAAGGGCATTTAGCCACTGGAAGACACAGATCAAAAGGAACGTATATCAACATCAGAATTCCTCTGATACTTTTTTGCTTGTCTTGGGCAAATGGATATTCCTTCCCTTATTTTCCCTCTTTCTTTCTTTCCTTCTTTCTTTCTTTTATAAAGAATTGAATTTTGAAGACTAACTTTAATGATGGTACAAAGATCCCTATCCAAGATAAAGTAAGAGAAGGCAGCTGTAACTTGGGGGGAAACCTCTCCTTGCTCCATTCTCAGTACGTGAAAGCAAATCGTAGTGAGCAGTGTGGTCTTCACTGCAGGGATCAGGAAAACGCAACCTGAGCTTCACATGTCTCCATACCAACACAGAAGCAGGGACAGTGGTAATTGGCAAGGACAGCAGCAATTCTGGTTTCTTTCCCCGTCTTTCCTTTCTGCTTAGATACTTGATGATTTCCTTTGGATCAAACTAAATTCTGCAATTCTTAGACTAGGTGGAGGTCTGGAGAGAGGTAGTAGAGTTCTTCCTAATCTTAGCAATAGTGGTTTACATCCTTAATCTCAGTAAGAAAAAGGATATGGCATTAAGCACGCTCTCACATCTGCCCAACCTTTGGACACAACCAAATGACATTACCATTTACAAAGTTCATGTTTAATTAAGAACTACAAATTATTAAAAAAAATCAAGTTACAAAAACAAAAATCAGAAAAATCCCTAATGCTTTATGAAAGGTGCTATTTTGTGCTGGGTCATCGTCCTGGTTCCCCTGTGCTGATGCTGAAGGTGGCTTCGCGTTAAACCCTCCTGCAAGTGATAAAATAAACTATGTACCAGGCTTGCAGTTTTTCTACTGAAACACAGTCAGTGTATTTCTACTGCTGCTCTGGGGAATTTCAATGCTCCCATATGGCAGGAAAGGTTCTTCCCAAGTCATGTCTACAAATACTTCCCACTTCATGGGATGCATGCTCAAATGTATGCAATATGGCCACATTGAGGGTTCGCTGGTTTTAAAGGTGCTTGGTGATATTTAGATTGACATGTTTCTTTTCTCTTTTCATTTAACCTGAAATTTCCAATTTAACATTCCAAAGTGAAATTTAAAAAAGTAAAGTGGAACTTTCCTTTTAGATAAATGAATGAGTTTCCAGACAAAGAGACAGACATAGAAAGATGCAACCTTTCTCTGGAAGCCATGATGTTTATTGGAATCAAAGGCACGGTTACACACTCAGTCTTCCAATCCTCATTCAAACTTGGATGACTTCTCCTTATGCACTATTTTCTTGTTCCCTAGACACTGGCTCCAACTCAGGTCTCACCAGACCCTCTGTATGAGTTTTGTCTCTTCCTCTTTGAGACAGCAATTGACTATGGCTCCTCTCTCTTTGCCCAGGCTCCAATTGTGACAAAGTACCATTGTGTCCTAGAAGAGAAAGAACCAGCCATTTCCTTGACCACACTATAGGCAAGCTACATGTACAAAAAAAAATCAGTGGTTTTAAGTAACCCACATATTAAGACCATTGCATTCCCTTAACCTGGGGCATGAGTGGCCAGGAAGATTGCTCTGTTCTGGAGGAGGAAGTGCCTAGAGGAAGCCTGAGAGATGAACTTGGGTGGACTTCTCACAAAATCTTCCCCCACCTCCTAAGCTACAGTTTCGATTTTAGAAAGACCCATGGTTTCATTAGATTTTGCAAGGACAATAGAAAATATAACTCAAGCTTGAAAGGTGCCCTGAGCAGAAGGGTTCTGATTTCAGAATTAAGGGTATTCACATTCTTTCTCTGTGGATTGTCACTTTATTTATGCTCGTGCTTAACACAGCTGAGGCTTCTGGGTATTTCTTATGTCATTAAATGCTAGTGGAGCAGTCCTGGCACTAGAAGGTGAGATTCTGTTTTGTTTACTTTTGTTGCCATTCAGCATTTCATCTGCAAGCCCCCGGGAGACCTCTGGCTGTATTCACAGGGACGCTGACCGGAGTGTAAATGAATGCAGCGGGTTCCCACAGGTTTTCAGTAACTCTGAATGCATGAATGAAGAGTCTCTTGGAAGGCATTTTTTTTTCATGGCTATAAAATGCAGCCTCTGATATCTCATTTTTCTTCACCTTTGTGGGAATCAGGCAGAGAGAAAAAACTACAGACAAAGAGGTAGAAATTCTCTGACTAGAATTTTCCACCCCTCTAGAGTAGCTAGCACCACACAGTTTCATCTGACACAGCAGAATACTGCAGTGGAGCCTTGGGAACTCCATGTAACATGCTGCTTTTTGAAGTGAGGCACATGATCCAAGTTTTAGCTTTTTTTGGGAGTCACACAAGTATATGACATCTCTCAGATTAGAATCCTGATCTCTTGACTCCTTGCCCCAGTCATTTTATTATTATTATTATTATTATTATTATTATTATTACTGCATTTCAAGGCCTCCCTTCTATTTCTTCAGCTTGATTTTTGTAGTCTAGGAAGTTATGTATCATGGCCAAGTGGAGCAAGATACTTGGTCCTAAAGGTTACATACAATACCAGAGCTACACATTGATGGCATACTCAGGCATCAAGTATCCAGGATCATTGGATCTGGCCTTGCCAGTTGTATTTGTTAGAATATACACAATTTTTCCCTTTTAGATAAATTAAGGACTGAGATCTTGGAATCAAGGTCAGGAAAATCAGGAGCCTGCTCTTGGATACTGGGGCAAGGTTTTGTGGTTCCCAGTCTTTCCTGAGAAGACTTTGAAGTTAATGGAGCTAGAATCTAATTAGAAGTTACGGGATTAACAAAGCAAGATAGTAAATTGGCAGTCTTGAGCATTTGGTTGCAGAAGCAATGAGTTAGAAACCCAGTGAGAACACACGTGTTCACTGCCCATGGAGTTTCAAGTCCACAGAAAGGATAGTTTTATCTAGCTTTGGGCACGTGCAGAGAAACATCTGTGCCATAATGTCAGAGTGACAAACCCCATGAGTGTTTCCCTCCATACGATAAGGGAATTGGCACCTGGTTCTCTTTCAGTCCTCCCACAGAGGTGTCCAGCTTCTCTTTAGCCCATTTGCCAGGTGACTCAGGAGGAACACGAAGGTTTCCAATCGGCGTGCCTTTTCAAGAATTACTGGAAAAGGGCTGTGGACTCAGCATTTTGTCAAACGAGCACATAAGAAGCGAGGATATTTTCCTTCTCTTTATGATCTCTTTTTCTTCTGTAGAGCTGACTTGAACTGGACTGGAATGCCCGGCCTTTGCTGCTGTTTCTCTTTAAAGCTCTCTTCACCACAACAGTTCCCCTCTCTGCCTTCATAGGAAACATCGCACATTAATTGTTTAAACCTTAAACAAAATTGAGATCATGTCATTTTAAGGTCATGGTTTCCATAAAACAAATGTCAAACTTATTTTTTTGTGAACTTCACTCTTTGCTTTTATCCCTGAGCTGTTATTTCTCTCAGCTGCCTTCTCCTACTACATCTTAATCTGATTAGTGTCTTACATATTTTTAAATAAATGCAGGGGCTGACCAACTTCTGATTGAATAGCCAATTGTCAGTTAATGAAGACAAGTCTATGACGGCCAATATCTAACTGTTTCTGTGCCTGCTTGGGTACCCACATATGTGACCTGGAGACGACCGATTTCTTCTCACCCTGCATCACGTGAGCATTAACACACCCTGCCTGGTGCTGATGAAGTCAACATTTTTGGACTTATTTGACAGATGGTTTTCCTATTCTAAGACCACAACCCCATAGAGAATCTTGTGAGTATGTAACATGTATCAGGACAAGGGCACGACATAAGATTATCACTATATAAGCATCCATACTTCACTGTCATAAGAAAGATGATTAAAAATCAAGGATTTTGATCAGTGGTCAGAAACATCATATTTTCCAAAAAGACCTGAAATGTATTCTGGGTAAGCATGGTTCATTGCTTGATTTCCATTTCTTGTTTATGCTCATTTTCCCCGTTGCTTTATTGTACTCAATTTCACCCTTTATTTCCCACATTGTTATTGCTAATGGAGTAATTGATGAAGTATGCTGTTGAAGTGATGTGCATTTTTTTTATAGCTGTCTTCTGTAGGCACTGTAAAAAAAACCCTTAAACAGCCTTGAAATTAAATGTAATATATTTGCATCTGTATAGTTTTTATTTTCGCATCTGGAAGCCATTTAGCCAGTTATTTATTTGAAAACTGGTCTTAGGAGCAGTAAAGGGCCAAGGACTGAAGCTGTGTCTATACTGAGCTACTGAATCAAGCCCAGACTAGAAACTATGATTAAATCCAGCCAGTAGGCTGACCCAGTGGGAAGGAGCTGTTTCACTACAAATTGGAGCCTTTGCTGACTCACGAAAGACAAGAACCATACTCCCCATCACCTGCCATTTTGTTCTTACTCTAGCCAGCATTAGCATGAGTTCAGTGGGGGAATTTATTCCTGGATTTCATGACTTCATGAGCAACCCAGTCATCACAGGCTTCCTGGGAGCGACCAAAAATCATGTACAAGTTTAATTTGCTATCAAAGGCATATGCAATATATTTTCTACATTAACCTCAAGGGATTGAGTAAGGGAGTTGGATGGTAATTGGAAATTTGGAGAAAACGCGAGTAACAGATTGGCCTTGAGGCTTTAAGGGGCAAGAAATCCTTATGAAATATATGAGGGAGACTTTGAAAAAGTAACTGCTTACATTTCCAAATAAAGTCACAAGGGCAAATGTCTCTTCATAGTCTGCCTGGTACACAGATGCACAAAATATGCCAGTCTGTGTCTAGGTTTCATCTCCCACTTCTCCTTCTTCATTTCTTTATTTTTATTTAGATTTCTTTGAGGATGGTAGTGGCTTATTTTATGGTAAATTAATGGTAAAATTACACAGTATACAAAAATTGTGGCTTAAAATGTTTTTCAGAAATGCATCTGTTGGTTTGCTGGGGAATATTTTATATACTATAGTACTCCATTATAGGTCTACTGTATTCCAGCAAATTCTTTTCAAAGTAGGAACAATGTCAGAATCCACAATGAAGAAGGAATCTGGAAAACTTGGAATAGTTTCAATGCCATGCCTATGAAAGCACCTGAGAGAAGAAACCAGAAACCTGGGTGAGACTGTCCTTGTCTCCTCAAAGCTGGAGAAAGTAAGGTAAAGAAATGGGGGGGGCATTTTTATTTTAGCTACCACACAAACTTCCTGCTAGATGCCTGCACTCCTCACAAGACTGAAGGCTTTACCAGCTCCTAATATTGTACCTTTCCACAGTGGGCACAGATCTTGATTAGTGTCACTCTTGCTATGATGAATGTTATGACTAAAAGCAACTTGGGGAGGAAAGGGTTTGTTTGGCTTATACTTCCTCATCATAGTCCATCACTGGAGGAAGTTAGGACAGGAACTCAAGCAGGGCAGGAAACTGGAGGCAGGAACTCCATGCAGGGGCCATGGAGGAGTGCTGCTTACTGGCTTGCTCCCTTATCACTTGCTCAGCCTGCTTTCTTATAGAACCCAGGACCACCAATCCAGGGATAGCACCATCCACAATGGGCTGGGTCCTTCCCCATCCATCACTAGTTAAGAAAATGCCTTACAGGCTTGCCTATAACCCAGGTTTATGGAGGCATTTTCTTAATTGAGGTTCCCTCCACTCAGATGAATCTAGTTTGCTTTATATTGACATAAAACTAACCAGCACAATCGATCCTTTATCTACTTGACATACAAACACATCACCATCAAGCCACAGCCTTTCATTCCCAAGGTCTCATATTAAAATACAACTTTAAAAGTCACACAGTCTTTATACATTATATTACCCAATAAAATATGAGCTCCCTATAGTGGTCAGACCCTGAGGAATACCAGTTGTTGTAAGGAGAGCCGCTTGTTTCTTCCCAGCTGCTCAGCTCTGAAATAATCACTCAGAAACCATATTATGTGCAATATTGTTTGGCCAATAGCTTAAGCGTATTTCTGGCTAACTCATATCTTAAATTAACCCATCTCCATTAATCTGTGATTCGCCACGAGGTTGTGGCTTACCGGGTAAAGTTCTGGCGTCTGTCTCTGACAGGGCTTCATGGCTTCTCACTGACTCCAGCTTTTTTCTCCCAGCATTCAGTTTAGTTTTCCCTGCCTACCTCTGTTCTGCCTTGCTATAGGCTCAAGCCAGCTTCCTTTATTCATTAATGGTAATCACAGCATACAGAGGGGAATCCCACATCAACCAATGATAACCAATGAGGTTCCAGATCCCCTGGGAATAGATATAGATGTCTTTAAACCACCATGTAGGGACTGGAAAATGAACCTTGGTCTTCTAGAAGGACAGAAATCTCTCCAGCCTTTCCCTGGCATTCTTAATTTTTGTAACCCACTTATCACTTGAATGTGTGTCTGACCTGAGAATGGTTGGCAAGTACAATACAGTAAAAGTGATGAGGTTCATTTCTTTTAATTAGACTATAAGACAACTTGACTTGCATCTTGCTAGTAGGGACCTTTCCTTTGGGACTGTAGGAAGAAAGCTACTTTATGGGAAGACCCACAAGACAAGGAGCGGTTCCCTGTCAATTTCTGGCAAGGAACCAAGGTCGTTAGTCTAACTGCCTTTTATGCATGGACACTATGAGGTTACAGCTCACTGAGACTGGTCCAGCAGATCACACAGAAGAAAGCACAGTACTGGTCTACACTTCCATTGCTGTCCTGGAGAGATGTTATGCTGAGAAGCCCTCTACCTATGTTCTGTCCTACTGAAAACAGAAAATCTTCATGTTTTGTTTTAGCTTGGCCAGTCTCCTGGGAATCCATCATAATAATTGGATTATCAAAACCCCCATTTCCTCATTTTGCCTCTAAATAAGACCAACCCTTGTTCATTTGACAGTTTTGCTTATGAAATCCCCTCAAAATTTTTTTCTTCAGCTCTCTGTTACTATACTAAACTTTCACCGTTAAAAACAGTCTGCCTTTGGATGCTGCTAACTCTGCTCCAAGGCCAATGCTTGTGTTGGCTTCCTCCTTTCTTCTTTTGTGAACTGCAGTGACCCTGCTGGGGTCATGGAGCATTTTCACTCAGGTTTGCTTGAACGGGACTCCTAATTCTTGGCTTACTTGTAGAAAAATGTTACCAACATCTTTCCCAGTTCACCTAAGGTCAGTCTATCACTTCAGGATCCTGCCTGTGCTAATCAGGGGCTGGCTGTGTTTAATGCATGCTTCTCTCAGTCTTAATCAGAAAGGCATTTTGAGGCAAGTTGGTGATGAATGTAAAACCTCATGGCTGCTCAAGGTGCTAAGAATAAGTGACTGTTGAATGCTCAGCCCTAAGTGAAATGTTTATATCATCACTTCCAAGCTCAGGCAATGTGGTAGAAGATGGGTAAAGAATGTAATAGGTAGAAATTGGTTAAGAGTGAAAGGCTATCTTCTGGGCATGACATGGATGGCCGTTACAGTCCCTAAATCCAGGAAGCTGTGGTCATCTGTGCTGGATCTGCATGAGTATGGGCCCATCAATATCCAGGCAAAGATGGGAGGAGAGGTATTGTCTTCAGTGTTGTAGCCACTGGCACATCCTTCAGGCTTTAGAGAATACTTCTATATCCATGTTCCCATCAACATCCAGTCAAGGATAGGAGGAGGGGTATTGTCTTCAGTGATGTAGCCACTGGCACATCCTATAGGCTCTAGCAAATACTTCTGTATCCATGTTTATGTGGGTAAACCTGGTTCAACTCAGTGATCACAAAACTACAACCCGAATCAAACAAAATGACAGGAAAATGGAAGGGGGACTTGTAGGGAAGAAGTAGGAACACGGAGCGGGAGGAAGATCAGAAATGATGAAGGATAACAGAAACAAGAATGCAGTTATATGCGTGTAGGAACTGTCAAAAAATAATTTTAATTAAAATTTTTCCTTTAAAATGTTGGCTATTTTTATAATCCTGTATGTGTAGACTTTAACAGGATTGTCCCAGGCCCACCTAAAAGCCTGCTACAATCATCAACACTGTCTGTGATATCACTAAATAAAGGCTTGAAGGCAAAAGATAAGACCAGACTTCAGATTTCCTTCTAACTTCATAAGTGGCTTTAATTTTTTGTTTTGCCACCATAGATCTTTTTGTTTGCTTGTTTTGCTTTTTACTTCAAAGGATAAAGTCAACCACAGACCATCTAGCCTAGACAAAATAAAGATAATCAATGCCAATTTTCAAGTACATTCAAAAGGATTTGTGGCTTTTTTTTAAAGTTTAAATTTCCATTGGGGATAGGAGAAAGGAAGACAAGTGCTGCGCCACATACAGAAAATCATTGCTTATGGTGGTGTATTGAGAAAAACTGCAAAAGTTCCCTTTAGAGACAACTTTTTTCAGAGAGGTGAGGTCAGTAAGGTGGCTGTGGCTGGAAATCAGACCCCAAACATTCACTAGGACGCCTCTTACTCAGAACACATTTAGCAGTTTAAAGAAAAGTAGACCCATGGATTGAGAGATGGGTGATGTATTAAACAAAAATTGAAAAGGTAGGGACCAGTTTTGTTCTACTTGCAGACAGTGAGTTTTGCCAGCATCATCTTTTCAGGATGCTGTCTTTCCCTCCGTGTGTGCTTTCAGCCTCTTTGACTTGTGTGTGGATTCTCCATTTCTCCCCTTGACCCACTCCTCTGTCTCTGTGCTAATGCCATGCTGTTGTAATTATGATGTGGTACCCTCCCCAGCTTTACTTGGGGCTCTATGGCCCATCCATATGAATTTTAAGATTATTGTTTCTATTCCTGTGAATGATATACTGGGAATTGCATTGAATCTGTAATCGTTTTTTTCTGGAATGGTCATTACATAATATTCTATCTGTCAAGCCATGAAAATGGGAAGTTTTTCCATATTCTGGTGTCTTCGTGGATTTCTTCAGCTTTAAAGCTTTAATGTAGGTATTTTCATTTCCTTTGTGATGTTTATTGGGAGTTTTTTTTGGAGGATTTTGTGAATGGGATAGTTTTCAAGATTTCATTCTCACTATGTTTGTTATTGGTAAACAGAAAGACTACTGAATTTGTATATTTTTGTTTCCTATGGGTTTGCTAAATGTGTGGGTGGATCATTTCTAAGACCTTTTTTTGAGTCTTTGCAATCTCATATGTACAGTACAGTATCATATCATCCACAAGCAATGATAATTTGACTCCTCTTTTCCTATTTGTATCCTTTTTATTGCCTTCTCTTGTCTAAAAAATAAGAATAAAACATGAAGTTGGAAGAAAAGTGGAGGGTCCTGAAAGAGTTGAAAGAACAAGAAGTGGATATTAAGTAAATATAGTGTATTCATATATGGAATTATCAAAAAAATGAATTAAGAATAAAAATTTTAGAAAGAAATAAATGTACAAATAAAATCCAAAGAAACAGTGAAAGTGATGTTTAGGAACTTGTAAATTCTGCTCTGTATAATGCTGAAAAGTAATATTTGAGATTTTACTTTAACTTCTTACTCAAGTGGTTTGTATTATTTTCCTAACTCAAAACACGGTTCTAACTTCCTTAAATAAATTAAAGGTTTGAAAACATGACCTAGAGGGATGTGATGATCAGGATGAAGTTATGTCTACCTTTGCTGCAAAGTGAGTGGTTTTGACAAGTGTGTCTCAGATGAGGTCAGGAACGTTTTGGGTGACTATATGTATGTGTGCCATTCTAAGTAGCCAACCATAATATGGCCCCTTTAAATGTCAGGTGGTCTAATTGGTTATTTTTAAGTACTGTTAATAGCTAACAGACCATTCACATTTAGCAAGTGCCAAATATTGTGATAACTGTTTTCCATGAACCACCTCATTTAATACCTACAACAATACATTTACATAGAAACTGATTATCCACACATAACACATGAACTCACCATGACTTATCAGTGAGGAGCTTTGACACCTAGACTATTGCTTAAAGGATGGAGCTAAAACGCTACTGAACAGTCTGACAATAAAGCAGGCACTGCCCATAACTCCAAAATAAGCTTTCGTAGTGACCCTGAGTGTGGTTCACAGGAACCTTCCCAGCCATGGTTATACAGTCACTGGCAGGTACTTCTTGAGTACTTGCTATAACCAGGTACCAGCATGACTGAGAAATGGATCCGATCTAACTGGGCTGGCGGATACCCATTTTAGCTTGCTTCTAGCACATGTGAAGTAATAGGAATGAATAAAATCCCGTGGTTCTTCAAAAGTTTTAATTCCCTTTCTACATAAGCCGTTCTATAGTTCATTTAGCAGACATTGGCAGTACCTTGGAGGCCTTCACATAGCACATGCCTAAATTATGTGAATGGCAGTATCCTGGCCTCACCACCAAAGGTCTCACTGTGACTCATCCAAGCAGGAGGCAGGTGGATACCCCCAGGATTCACACTCCCTGAGAAGCAATTAAAGGATGGACATTTCCACTTACCATCCTTCAGACTGGGCATCTTCTAGTTGGCCAGCAAGACTGAACTTCAGCTGTTCAGGATGACTACTCAGCGGACAATACATGATTTGATTTTTGTTCCTTTGTAATTTCAGCTCCTCATCTCTATCCAAGAGTTTCCTGGGCATTCAAATTTGTGATTCAAAGGCTGCATCTAGGAGAATCCACTCACGGACAACTTGCAAACTAATACAATTTCAATAACATGAAAAATCAGTGTCCTATCCCATTCTTAATGCTTTCCTTATGGATAAACAGTACTCAATGATCAGTCAATTTCAAAACTTCAGAGTTATGTAGTATTTGCTGAATTATCTTATAAAAAATGCAAAATGTCACAGGAATATCTGGACAGAAGGGGAAGAGTGAAGAGTCTTTGGTGTGTTTCTGAGGCCTGATGTCCCTGTTCGGTAGCAGACTCTAGGAACTGTCACAGATGAAGACACTGTATCTTATATCAAGGAGTGACTCCAACTTGCAGGCAAGAAGTTCTCCCTCAAAGTTGTCAAAAAGGATCCCAGGAAGGTTCAAATGAGAAAGAAACACGATCATGGTGCAGTGGAAGCAGCTGGGACAGAGAAATCCTTCCATTGCGAGTCAGTGCACTGGGGTTTAGAGCCTTCTTCGCTTCATAAAAAATCAACCACTCTGAGAAAGCCAGTTCAGGTCTCAGATTCTTATTCTTCTATAAAATTGTGTTTGCTTTATTTATTTCATTGTTTTATTTATCTTATTGGTGAGTAAAAGTTATCCTAGCTGATAGTAACTACCTACGTAGCGTAGGAGGAGAGGTGGGTCCTGAAGAGGAACCAGGAAATGTCTTCATGGAACCTTCTTGACCACAGACACAGTTTCATTGGTCAATAAATCAGAATGTCCATTACAAATGATTTTACCTCAATGAAAAACAGAAAAATACATGTTCTCTGGAATCTGTAAAGTTTATAAAAGTGAATTCTTTTTCTCATGTTGTCTCTATTGCTCCACATCCGCTCTCAAAAGATGAACTATTACAACACATTTGCAATGAATGAGTAGTTAAGGATTCCTTTTGCCCCTCCCTTCTCTTAACTTTCTTCTTATTTAATAGCTTCAGTTACCTTAAGTTTGAATTCTATCTGTATGTAAATGACCCCTAGGCACATATTTCCAGGGTAGAACTCACTCAGAGCTTTGGACTTAGAAGTTACTACAAAGCCATTCTGTTTAGTTATTTCTTTGACAATTCAAATGAAATATGGCTCAGACTGCCTTCACCCATCCCCCACGATCCTTCTCTGACAGACTCCTCCTCTTTTCTGTAAAAGACACTGTCACACACATCCTCCACTATAAAGCCTTTCTGCCAAGCTTCACTTCAAATGAAACCACACATCTCCTTCCTCTTGCTAATGGTGATTGATATAAAACTTAACTCTCTCACCGTTGCTAAAGCTCTGTCAGCAATTTTTTAAAGAATGGCCCTGAGGGGTCATTGGGGATAATACTATTTTCACACTACTATGGAAAGGTCAGCGGCTTTTTCTTTTCTTTTTGGTACTGTTAGCATTTTCACGAATGCCACAATAGGCAGCGGAGAAAAACTGTTAGCACCCAGCGAGCCTCAAGGCTGTGGCATCCACCTGTACTGGGAAATCATCTTTCCTTTGTTTTGCATTAACAATCAAAAGGGGAAGGAGTAGAGACTTCACCTAGGAATAACTTAGGTGAAGCACCAAAAGGATTAATTTTTTTAAAATCATAGTTCTTGGGTATATGGCTCTGTGTGTGTTCTCATGTGTTCGTGTGTGTGTGTTCATGGGCAGGTATGAATGTGTTCATGTGTGTGAATGTGTGTGTGTGTGCTAATATGAGTGAGTTTGGATAGGAATATGCTAGTGTTTGTTTTTGTTTTGTTTGTTTGTTTACCACTCCATACACCAAGCTAACTGCTTACATACTTCCAGGGACTCTTCTTTCTTGACCTTCCATACTGCTATATGATTGCAGATACACATTGCTGCATCTGGTCTGGGATGCATAGCAAACTTTACAAACTGAGCCATCCCCTGAGCCCAGGTACATGGCTTTTTATTATTGTGTGTGATAAGATAGGAAATACAAGTTAAAAAAGCATGCTCAGTTGGTTGAGTTGTGAACTGAGCTTGCCAACTTTTTCATGGAATACCATTTCTGAGTGGTGAAGTGATTGACACATGAATTATGTTGGGATAGATTGAAGTCAGTCTGTCAGTTTCAGGAAACCAGTTGAGAGTATTTGCACTCATGATTAAATTCAAACTTTCAAATAAACATTAGAATTTTGGAAAAAATTGTACCCTTTACTGTGAACTTGATAGCATCCTGATACTTAGAAACTTTGTGGTGACATTAGAGGTGATTTTAATGAATATAATTCTCTTTGAGCATATGCAATGAACTATGCAGCGTTTGGAAGATCACATTTTGCAGTTAGCCAGTACTTTCTATATGACTAGTGAGCGATCCAAAACTTTTGGTAAAAGATCCACTTATCCCTCAAGATACACAAATGCAGGATGAAAGATTGGTACGGCCTAGCATTCCAATCTTCACCTCAGCCAGTCTTTAAAGAAGCAATAGGATAAATGGATATGAAAATTTATCTTTGACTCATGAGTAAAGAAGTGCTCATTGAACGACAAGAATATGTGAACACATGCAAGAGGCAGGCATACATACACACAGAGGCATGTAGACTTGCATACACACATACACGGAGACATGCATACATAAACACATTGAGGAACACTCACATACATATGAATTATCTTTGGCGGGGTAGCCAAATGTTGGGAAATTTAAGCACAAAAACAAATAATGTCATTAATAGATTGCAACCACTATCACGCATCGATTAAGCTATGAATCTTGGTTCCATAATGAAGTCATCAAATAAGTTAATGAGCACCAAATCCAAGGGAGGGAAGAAGATCTCTGTAGCAGAACAGCAGAGCGGCTGCTCAGCAACACAGAGGGGTAGATAGGGTCTGCAGAGATGGGTAGAATGCTTGCCTTATAAATGTGAGGTCTGACTTCAGAGTCCCAGAGCCTATAAATCTGTAGTTCCAAACATAGTGAGGTGTGCTTGTGACTCCTGCATCCCTGTTGCAGGCTGGGAAGCTGAGATGGGAGAACCAATCACTGAAAGCTGAAGGGCCATCTAAGCTGGCATACACAGTGTTTAACAAGATACCCTACCTTAAACGAGGCAGAAGGAGAAGACGGATAACCTGCAGCGCAAATTCTAATTGGTTGAAATAATAAAAACCCAGAGTCAGATATTGGGGTAAATGCTGAAAGATCAGAGAAGTAAAGGAGTCAGCCCATTGGAGAAATTTTTCACCTCTACCGAATCCTCAGACCGAAGGGGGCAAGATCCTGTCTACACGAATGCTCAGACCAAAGGACGTTCCTTTCTCTACAAGTCCCACAAACTGAACGCCTTGAGCTCCTGTCTCCTCCCACCTTGTGTTCCTCTCTCCACCCAGCCATATCCTTTCTGTCTTCACCTCCCCAGTGTTAGTATTAAAGGTGAGTAACTTCCAAGTACTGGGATAAGAGAGGTGAGCCACCTGTCTCTGTTTCTATTTGAGACTGGATCAAGCTTGTGTTGCCCAAGGTGGCCTTGAACTCATAGAGATCCATCTGCCCCTGCCTTCCAAGTGCTGGGATTAAAGGTGTATGCCACCGCTGTCTGGCCTCTATGGCTAACTAGTGACTTGCTCCACACTCTGATCCTCAGGCAAACAAAATATCACCACAGATACCTGAAGTTATTCTCCAAACTTTAGACATGTACCGTGGAATGCATAACACACACACACACACACACACACACATACACACACACACCAGAGCTATTAAAACTAATGGGTAAAATTGGAGGAAAAATCTGGCTGGCACCTTATGGTGACAAATGATAGCCTTAAAAACAGCACCAAACCCAGCATCATGTGTATTCTGATGTGAAACAGGGGGACACAGCAGTTCCTGCATGCTGTCTCTGCAGCTCGGATGCTTGGCTGAGTCCACTCATGCAAGGACACCTGGCAAATCCAAGGGGAAAATGAGTCCACAGCCTAATTTTTCTTTACCACTTAAAAATGTCAAGTTTAAAAATGGCAAACAGCCAGTGTTCCCAGGTGACAGGAGAGACATGTGCTATAAGTATGCTGACATCCCCTATTGGGGAAAAAATTGAAGAAATGAGTATAAAATATGAATGGTGGATTAGGAAATGGTACAGGATTAATGGGGATTTCTGATAATTGTACTTGTGAGAATTTCTTATTCTTAGGAAATACTGAAATGTTTAGAGGTATGATGGCATAATACTTTCTATTCATTTCTATATAAAAATGTATGTGTGTGTGTAAACAAGAAAGGGAGCAGGGAGAACAGGGTGAAAAAATAAGATATACTTACTGTATACAATTGGTAAATAGGATTAATATGTGTATAATAATCCCTTGTGCTATTATTATAAATTTTGTCAGTTTGAAATTCTGTAAAAGTACACAGGTGTGTTCTAAAATGAGAACATGCATAAAAAAATCCATGCAGCATAGAGATAGTCCTTTAATCAAAAAAGCAACCAGAATCCTGGCTTTGACTAAGAAGTGACTTTTCTAAGTTCAAGGTTCATTTGCAAAGTTGTTGCATTAGTAAGCAATGAAAATTCAGGCAAGCTGCTCTGCTTTTAGCAAACATGCTGACATTTCTAAATGCAAGAATTTGTATTTGGGAGAAAATCAGCCTCATATATAATTTATTTTATGAGACTTTTTGAAGTATTGATAGTCCTTTATATTAGGTCACTTCTATGAGCAAAACATGGCATTGTGTAACGTTTGTAAGTCTCTGTCTTCTCACATCTTTCTCAAATAGTCCCTCTGGTGCAGGGAAAGTTGCATTACCCTGATGTCTGACCACAGAATGAGATCAAGAGCCGCTGGTTACTGCAAAGGGTCTTGTTATTGTTGGAATGTTGAAACGAGCCAGGTAAAGTACCCTCTACATCCATTAAAGTCCAGACACATCAAACTTAAGATACAGCAGTACAAATTAGAACCTGACAGTTTTAAACAAAAGGCATGAAACTAAGAGACAATTGACAAAACCAATAAAAAGTGTATTTTGTTTTTGAGCAGTGGAGACTAAAAAAATAAACTGTATTATTGGATATACTGGCAACATTCACAGTTTACAGAAATGACAATAATATAAAAGATTTGGGGAAGGCATTAACAGAATGCTTTGATGCTGCTAAGTTTATTTCTAAAGCAGCATATTTTTACTTTCTCTTTCATTAGTTTTCTGCCTATAAATTTTCACTGAAATTATACAGAATATTAGAAATTAACTAAGTCTGTGATGGCTGTTATTTATCAATGCTTTCTCAGAACTCAAGTCATTCCATTTCTAAGGACTTAAAAACCTGCTAGAAACTGTGAAATTCCCCAGGGTGTAAGTGGTTGCCCAAGCCAGGATTCTCCGGGGAAACAACCATTTCACTGATGTGCCCACACACACAAGAGTGTGCAGTCACACAGATGCAGCATGCTTGCTGAGAAACATAGCCATCCCGAGGAATCAGTTGCTAAGGTTATGAAGGCCGACAACTCCTGCCACCTGCTAGACACCTGCAAACTGGAGACGCAGGTACGCAAGTGACAAGTGACCATCCCCTGGCAGAAGACCACTGTCCCACCGCAAGCAGGTGGCAATCAAAAGCAGCAGCTTTCTCCTTCCACTGTCTTTGGCTTATTTTAGGTACCGCATGGATTAGATGTTTGGCCCAGTTAAGTCGACACATAGACTCAACCCCTACAGTGGCTGTAGTTTGTTCTCTCTCTGAATGAATAGAATACAGGTGACATCATTCTACTGGGGAGAAGACTTGAGCTGTTTTTAACGGGGCTCTGGTGCACATGCATTGGCAAATACATAAAGGTGTTGGTGTAGAACTGTTCTAATCTGATGACATGATTTTAATGTGAGGTGTCCCCCGCACCCTGCCACCATCTCTTATACTTGCATAATTGGTCCCCAGTGGATGGTGTTGTTTTGAGACTTTGTGGAGGGTTTGGTAGATGGAGCTTAGCCTTGGCAGTGGGTCACTGAGCCTTGGTCTTGAGGTTTATATTTTCTGGTTCTGCTTTCAGAAAAACTCTGTCCCCACCCTGATCCCCTGAGATGCGAGGAAGCAATGAGTGAGATGTGAGATGTCTCTCACTCCTGCCGTCACAGGGACATCCACAGTCAAGGCTTCTCTGCCAGGGGATCGAACTCCCGCAGACAGTAAACCATAAATAATAAACTTGTTCTGCCTCAAGTTGCTTCTTGCCAGGTATTCTGTCACAGTGAGAAAAAAAGCACTACTAAAACCTTCAGGATATACACCTTCTGTCACTTTTTCTAAACGGTTGTGTTTATTAATTCTCAGTGACTCAGTGACAGTTTGAGAGTCACCATTCACATTCTTTTGTTGCTATTGTTTTGTTTTTGCTTTTGTTTCCTTGAGACAGGGTTTCTCTGTGTTGCCCCGACTGTCCTGGAGCTTGCTTTGTAGACCAGGCTGGCCTCAAATCCACAGAGATCTGCCTGCTTCTTCTGGGATTAAAGTGCTAGAACAAAAGGCTTGTGACATATTCCTATCAATAAGTGTCAACAAGAGGCATTATTGGTCCTACCTAGTGGGAAAGAATAAGTTTAAATTGAGGCAGACAAAGCTTCTTCATAAGATCAACTCAAATGTGTCTAAAAGAAAACATTTCCCTCGAGCTGCGAGAAAGCTGCTAAGACAGCACAAGCTAGGAAAGCCAAGATTCCTAAGAGAAGAGAACTGAATACACGTGAGATTTTTGTTTCTAGCAATTTCTTTTTCCCTAGGAGGATGTGTAGATTCTTGGTGTGGGCACCAGGCCAAGAGTCCAGGATCTGCTTGAGGAAAAAAGGCTGAAAAGATGCAAACAAGAGACTTTTTTACAGTTCTGTAACACCAGAAAAACAAAAACGAGGATGTAAAGGCTCAAACACCAGCCAATATCTCAGCGTCTCTATTCTCTCATCTTTCAGACTCCGGGAGTGTAGACCAGGCAGCAGAGAAACCGATGGAAACATCCAGAGCAGAAATTCCTCAGTTCTAAACTGTTGGCTGGATTTCAATTATAGGGCAGGACACATGAGGGGCTTGGTCCCCTGTGAACCATGCTAACCTCAATTCTAGAGTTATGTTCTAGATCAGGGGAGGACCAGAGACACCTGGGGAGGACCAGAGAGAGATGCACAAGATGCACTTTGAAAAAGCTGCTTCAACTTTGCACTGCTGGAGAAAAGCCACAGTCTTCACTTTTTTTTCCTCTCAGAAAAGTAAGAACTTGCTCTAAATAAGATACTCTCTGGGTTAAGAAGATGGCTAAGTAGGTTAAGGCATAAGCAAAAAGACCAGAGATGGATGAGTTCCCTACACCCATGTAACTGCTAAATGCATGTTGGATGCCTGTATCTCCAACCTTGGCAGGGAGAGATGGAGCAATCCCCAAGGAAAGTAGGTTATCAAGGATTCTAGATGAGCAAATTCTGGATTTACTTGAGAGACCTTCCTCAACGAACAAGACAGAAGACCTTTAATATCAACTAGGTCACCAAATACACGTGCACACGTTTGTGCAAACCCACTTCCACTTTGGTGACTATGTATATATGAACTCGTGAGAAGAGAGAATAATCTCATATGAACATCAGTTAAAATCCTATCTGCTAACTCCAAGATCTGTGACACCAGTAGCTCTATCTTCCTATGACCCTCCCCACCCCCTTTGCAGAACTCAGTGGCTCCACTTGAATATTGCACATCAGCCTCCGATCTATTGAAATTTGCACTTATCATTTTTCTTCAAGTCATTAATTAAAGACGTGTGTCTAAAAACGATCAGCATCTAGTTGACCTGTAACTTTCTCTTTTTTAGATTTCGGTGCCCGCGTATGGTTAAGTGTAACACTCTGGCTGGTTAAGTGTAACAGATGGAGTCTGGATGACTTCCTCCCCGCAGGTAAGGTTCACTTCTCCCTGCCCTCAAGGACTTCACCTTCAGATAGCTTGCTTTCACTTTAAGTCCTGGCCTACTTCTGTTTTCCCTCTAGTTCCTAGAGTGCAGCTTTGCCAAGGACCCAGACAGACTAAAAAGATTGGAGTGCTTACAAATGACCTCTTTCTCCTTGGCAGTGCTGAATTCCGAGTTTTGTTTACTCAGTGTCGTGAGATTGCCAGACCTCACTTCTCTTTTCAGCTGCATTTTACTGAGCTTCTTAACCTCTGACATTGCTTAATGAAGAATTGGCCCACGCCTAAGGCAGAGCAGCAGAGAACGCCAGGCCTCCTTCTCTGTGCCTCTTTATTTTCAATGATCTTGGTCTCTCAAGCCCTTGATTCCTTGTTGGCCTGAGTTCCGGTTCTTGTCTGCATTGTCCCAGGGCAGTGCCAGGATTGCCAGCTCCCCTGCCCTCTGGCAGCCAACTTCTCCCTGGCTTTGCAAGCTCTCAATCAGACAAAAACAAACAGAAGTCCTAAGAGGAAAGAAAGACAGAGGAGAAGTTGAGTTAAATTGTGGCCATTGCGCTTTTTCTGCAGGATCTTAACTCTCAGACGTGGTTAACCTGTGCCTCCTCCCTCTGTCTTCATAGAAATGTATTTGTATATATTTTCTCCGTTCCAGCTAATTCGTGGTGCTACTTCCGTTCTCAGATGAGCATGCCAATCATAGCCCAGAATGGAAGTTTCTTCACATGTATGATTCACTGATCCTGAGTTCAAAGTTATGTCTCCATTTTACAAGTGAGTTAAAGGACTTCTTCAACATAGAAAGTTTACAGGAGGCCACATGGTTAGTAAATGATTGGCAGCAAGTCATGAGTTCTGATTTCAAGTTCAGGTCTTTTTACCACATCGTGTGACCTTAATTTGTTCAGGAGTTGTCATTTGGCCAGTGGGTGAATATATTGCCTGAGAAGTTCATAAAAGAAAACTGTAGTTTGGATGGTTTCTTCTAGAATATCATGCATACATATACATATATTTAAATATATACACATTTACCAATATGTTATATTTCTAGATCAATCTCTCTTCTGGTTTGGCTCTAACACTGAAGTAAATAACCATAGGATGAACACATTCCCTTTATTTCCAGTTGAATTAGTGTTCACATTGATTTGAACATTTTCAAAATTAGCCCATTTCATATCAGTCTAATATTTGGAAATATTTATGTATGTGCACACATTTTTTCAAAGATTTATTTATTTATTATGTATACAACATTCCTATATTTTACAAAGAAACTACTTCTAATTAATTTCAACTTGCTTTCATATTTGCAATAATATAAGAAGTAACATTCATGATCATTGATTAGGTCACAAATATTTGGCTTGCAGTAGGCTTTAAGGGGTTATTATATTATTCTTTTCAGTTCATAAAGAAAGGAGACAAAGTTTAAAGATATTTTTAAAAACTAACCTAAGATTGTACAGACAGTATAGTTAACTATAGTTCTAAACCACAGAGCCAAAGCAAGAGCTCCTATAATTAAATATCACGTAGCGCTCCCTCTCTGTTACCTTCTCTACTGCTGTTAATGGGGGAGGGACGTGTTAATGGTTGCTGGCATGGATACACAAAAGTCGGGGGAACTTACAACCCAGTTGGTTAGAAAGAATACAGACATGAGAAATACCCTATTGCAAAATGTCCTTATGGTTTGAATGATGTGGATAAAAGATTTGGGAACCCAGGGGACAGTGAGTGGCTGCATCCCTGTTTTGGCTGCTGATGGTATGGAGGAAGACTCCTCACATATATGTCAAAAGGCAGAACCTAGGTCTTTCTTGGCAAGGGGCATAGGGTCTCAGACACAAGGAGTGCAGAGGCTAGTATGTACATGGAGTGTCCAGGCATCAAAAGTAGCAGTTTTGGTTTTTCTTTAATAGGTTTAGTACTGCTGGAAATTTCTACCCAGTTTATTTGTTTGCTTTAAAAAGAAACACAACCACAGAATTGTTTTGACAGAGTCCTATAGATAGAATAACAAAAAATATGCTCCCACCCTGGTAATGTTCTCCTTATTGGTCTTCATCATTCCTTGTCTAGTGCTTTGTTTAATTCTTCAGTAATTCTAATAAGTGTCACTTCCCTTGGCACCAAGAAGGCATTGACTATTCTCAGCAGCATCTGTGAAGATAGTTTATATGTCCCATCTGCTCATCCATAGTTTTTTGGTAGAGTAAGTTATGATCCAGGTACAGAGAGAAAAAAAGAAAATTGAACAAAAGGCTAAATTGTTTGTGACAATGGTCAGTCTCTATATCCACCAGACCAGAGTATCAGCTTTTGATCAATGACTGCGGCTTCTCTTCATTTTGTTCCCTCTTCTGACTCAAGCCCATCCACAGAAAGCCAAAAACACCCCTAAATCCTGTTGCTCAAGATGCCATTCCTGCAGAGAGCTCTCATCCAGCTTCCTGGCTGGATAGTCCCCGTTCAGAAGCCAATAGTGTTTTTCTCTTTCTCTTTGGGGTTGGTGATCTGTGTGATACTGTGACAAAGTACAAAAGATATGAAAAGAAAGGGTTTATTTGGGCTCTTGTGTTTAGAGGTTTCTGTCTGTGGTGGTTTGAATGAGAATGGCTCCCATAGGCCCCCATATTTGGATGCTTGGTACCTAGTACATGGCTATTTTGGAAGGATTAGGAAACAAGGCCTTGTTGGCATCAGGAATGGACTTGAGGTTTCAAAAGCCTATGCCATTCTCAACTAACTCTGTCTGCCTCTCTCTGTCTCTGTCTCTCTTTCTCTTGCTCTCTGCCTCATGCCTGTGGGTTGGATGTGAGTGCTCACCTTCTGCTCAAGCACCATGCCTGCCTGCCTGCCTGCCTGCCTGCCTGCCTGTCCCCCTGCTTCTTGTCATTTATGGTCATGGACTCTAACTCTCATGTTGTGAATATTTTTGGCACAGGTGTGTGGGTTCATGTGGGTCTGAGAAATGAAGACTCAGAGACATATTGAGAATGAGCTTAGCTTCTGTGGCTGCAAGGGGCTCAGTCTCAGTGAACTGAAGCGCCTTGCCTTCCCCTCCCAGCATCTTTATTTTTTCTTATATTTACACTTTAGCTAGGAGATTTTCATATCTCAAAACAAACTGACAGAAGCCTCCGACAATACAATGCCGGGTGCAAATACCTGATTCATGAGGTACCATGGTTTTCCAGGTTTCCCCTGAACCACGTTTTGCATAAACTTTGTATCCATGGAAAACTCTCAGTCAAGAGTCACATAGGACAACAGAAGGTATTTTTAGCTCAAAGGAAAGCCTAGGGACTGTGTGAAAACTCCAGAGCCAGGCCAGGTATAACCCAGTGGGGTTTCATGGCTGGTGGAGGTTACTTGTTATCCCTTTGGTGCCAGGCCACCAGGACATTCTGCCACACTCTCCAGAACTGTGAGCTCTCCAATTAAATGCTTTCTTTTATAAGTTAACTTTGTCATGATGTTCTATAATGTTACACAAAAAGTAGCTAAGACACAGTCCATGTAACTTGGTTCTGTGGCACTAGATCTGTGGGAGAACAGCACATGACAAAGTGTCTGTGTTCACCTCACGGAAGAGTGGTGGGGGAAGGTCTGAGTTCTCAATATCCTCTTCAAGAGCACATGCCTGATGTATGACTCCCCTCTGTATGCTGTGAATATGTTTTAGTACCATTGGTTAATAAAGAATCTGTTTTGGCCTATGGCAGGGCAGAATATAGCAAGGTGGGAAATCCAAGCAGAGATAGAGGAGGAAAGAAGGTGGAGTCAGGGAGTTGTCATATAGCAGCCAAGAAGCAAGAGGTAACAAATCACAAGCCTTATGGTAAAATATAAAATAATAGAAATGGGTTAATTGAAAATTTAAGAGTTAGTTAATAAGAAGCCTGATCTAATGGGCCAAAGAGTGTTGTAATTGATATAGTTTCTGTGTGGTTATTCGGGTCTGGGTGGCTGGGAAACAAAAGAACAGTCTCTAATTACACACACTCAAAGGCCTAACTTCCTTTTGAGATTCTTATCCCTTTCCAATTCTGCTACAAGCTAGAGACCAAGCCTTTAGTATTCAAGCTCATAAGGTACATCCAAGGTCTAAATTATATCATGCTTAGCACACAAGCCTGTAAGGTACATCCAAGGTCTAAATTATATCATGCTTTTTAACTAAATTTTCCTCTTACTATTAATTGTCTCACTTCCTGAGAGCCTTTCAGCATCTGTCAAACATAAGGAGTTGTGGCTGTCTCTGGCTGCGTAACAGTCTGAGTAAATGGGCTATTCGTTCCCCTTTGGTATCTATGAATGCTAGTGAGGATCAAACAAAAACCTTGATTCTGGCCACTAGGTGCTGTCCTAAGAAGTGTAACAAGAAAGAAGTGAGGTGTCACTGCCCTAATAGGGATTGTAACCTGCAGGAACAATCATCTGACATTTAAAAAGCTGGAAACAGTGGGATAAATAAATAGCACAAGATGATTTAAAATTGTGGTGGCTAAAAATAAGAATGCTTCACCTACTAGAGAGTAGTCTTAGGCAGGTGGGAATGATTTCCCTGAGACTTGAGACGTAAGGGAGAGCTAGGACCACCAAAGAACTCCCCTATACAGTGTAGCCAACTTACAGGGTATCCATCAGCCATGAACAGATGAAGAAGAAAGCAAACGTAGCATATATACAAAAGGAGACATCGTTGTGCTTTAAAAATAGTGAAATTCTGCAGCAAATAGATGGAATGGGAGAACAGAAACGCCACATGATCTCGCTTCAATATGGAAAATGGAACAGTTGATACCGTAAGGGAGTAGAATAGAATAGTTGTGACTAGAGGCTGGAGTGGGTAGAGAGGGTAGGGAGGGAGGAAGGAAGAATAACAAAGGCACACAGGAAGAGGAGGAAGGGCTAGCTCTTTATCATAGGCAACTGCTATAGTTTACAGAAGCCGGTGTCATATACAGTCTGTAGACAAGAGGAATCTGAGGCTTCATTATGGAAAAAAAACAGCAAATGTTAAACATACAGGTATTTTGGCATCATTATGTATTAAATATGTATATGTAATTATCATGGGATACTACACACACATGAATAATTGTTATGTGTCCTTGGAACAGATTTTTCCCAGTTTTGAAACTCACATCATTTTATTTGTGTGTGTGTGTGTGTGTGTGTGTTTGCACATGCTCATGTGTGTCTATGTGTGTGTCTATGTTGCACAGCACACATGTGGAAGCCAGAGGACAATATCTAGGAGCTCTCTTTTACTACCATCTGGAACCTGGAGTTGCCTTCAGATCTTCAGACCTGGTGGCAAGTGCTGAGCCATCTGGTCGGACTTAGACTGTTTATAAAAAAAAAAAAGAAAGAAAAAAGAAAAGAGCTGGTGAGGAGATGCAAGGCTGAGCAGGGTAGAACCCAACTGTGAGGAGGGCTTTCAGGTATGAGAAAGCATTCTGAAGTAAATATCTTTCTGTGTTACAGATGGGAAAAGTAAGATGTAGCAGAGTCTGTAGTTTCGTTTCCTGGTTGCCCAGACCTAAATAATCACACAGAAACTATATTAATTACAACACTGTTTGGCCAATGGCTCAGGCATATTCCTAGCTAGCTCTTACATCTTAAATTAGCCCATTTCTATTCATCTGTATCACCACAAGGTTGTGGCTTGCTGGTAATGTTCTGATATCTTTCTCCTTCGGTGGCAACGTGGCGTCTCCTTGACTCTGTCTACTCCCTTTATATATCTCTGTTCAGATTTCCTGCCTGGCTTTACTCTGCTAAGCCACTGGCTGAAACAGCTTTGCTCATCAACCAATAAAAGCAACACAAATACAGAATCCCACATCAGTGATACCCGTTATGATTGGGTTGCCTGGAGTCCTACAGTTTGGGATGGCCAGTGAAAGGTGTCTGTTCCAGTTCACCTTCTCTAATGCTGCCTTTGGGGCTCTGGGGTGAACTGGGCCAGGCATAGACTAATAAGTGAGGTCTCACTATGGAGGAGGCTCCTTAGCAGCCAGCAAACAAAAACAAAATAAAACAAAATAAAAAAAAAATCCTGTGATTCTGAGGGAAGCAGGAGCAAGGGCTCTTAAAAGAGTGGACACAGTAATAAAAGACAGATAGGGGGTACCATAGGCAAGCATCTTCACAACATTGTCTTCAGGCAGCTTTGAACAAATATCTACGGAAAGAGTAATAAATACCACTACTGAAGACCTAAGTCTTAACTTGCATGGTAGAAAGATTGGATTGAAGCGTTTTTGATTTGACAAGTTTAAAATATAGGTTTAATGTAAAAAGCAGATCAAGAGGAGTTGTGAACATTTCTTGATAGATTAAATCAAATCGAAGACCAGTATCAGGCAATCCATTCCTGTTGTCATTATTTAATATGAGCAAGATTATTATAATGACATTTCATAAAGGTAAGCTGTCTTGAGTTTTTTGCCCCAAGTTCCAGCAACCTGAGGCAAAAATAAGACACTGTTGGGATCACAGCTTTGCTTTTTTAGAGCCAAAAGGACAGCTGTGTGAGTCCCAGAGCCCGAAGGAAGAATGGCGGCACAGAAGGACTGTGCCATTTTGAGAAAAGGATCTTCCCTCAGACACCTGCCAGCCAGCCTTTTGGGAACATTGTTGCCATTAGAGATATTTGGGGCTGTTAGTGTGCTGACAGGATGCGTTAAAGGTAGAAAACAATGAGCTTCTTGGGACACTGTTAGATTCCCTGGACAGCACAGGCTCCAAAGCTTTATAATGCAGGCAGCTGGCAAAAGCCACTTAGGGAATGCGGTATTTTTAGGTTTCCTTAGGTGATTCCTAAAGTTTCTATTCATACCATTTTATTTACCTTTCTTACTTTCCTTCCTCCTGTCTAAAGTTAAAAACAATAACATAACGCGCGTGCACACACACACACACCATACCTGGACACAGTGCATTTATTTGTTAATATAAACTTGCTACTACTGTGCGCTGTTCCTCCAAGCAGGCATAGTCACCAGCCCAGTGCCATCCCTGTCCTTCAGATGCACTGATCCACTTCACTCAGACTCCTGCCCTGAGATTCATGCCAAAATGACCACACCACTCAGGCCACATTGAGTATAGACAGTAATGATGTAACTGTTTAAAACTGGCCAGCTTTTCTGCTGCTGAAGTTATTGCTTTGCTCATCTTCTTCGGGAGCCCAGCAATTCACTGACTTGGGGTTTCAGAGGCTGCAGTAACTGCCCCGCAATGGGACCTGCCATCCCATTGACCTGGTCTAGCATCTCACAGAGCAGCATGGATGCTCCTATAACCCCCTCCCTCTGTTAGCAGAGGGTGGACTCTGACCAACACCAAGGCCCTCAGAAGTGTCCTCTGATGCATTGAGGAGTTTTGGAGACAAGCTTAAGGGTTCCATCACCCCACTGGTAAAGAATATATACAAGAGGGACATTTTCCCAGGGTGTTGTCACATGGGTCAGAGTGTGCTGTCAAACACTTAGAGTGTGGGTGTGGAGGACGAAGTAGCACTGGGGAAGGAGAGGCCTGCCATATCTTTGCAAGGAGCACTGTGACTTTTCTGGGTTTGCTGTGTCTGGTCGCATACACAGGGAGGGAGAAATGACATAGTGACAGTTCCACTCATCCTAGTTCTCACATGCAAGGCTGTTTGCCAGCTGTCTTTCTACAACCAGGTTCCCTGGCCTTCTACAGTGACACTATGACCTTTTTTCAGAGTTCACTACAAAGAAAAACAAAGTTCGAGAAAAAGGCCAAAAGAACTCCAGCGTTTCTGGGCTCTCCTTAAGGGGAGTCAGATGTCTTACCATTGTCTGTGCTGGTTGTCAAAGATGAATGGCTCCCCATGACCAGTATATGTTCCATTTCACTGACTAGCAGTTCTGGCTACTAAAGGTTAAATAATTTGAACAAGTTCAAAAATTCACTACTGCCCTCAGACATGGCTGCTCATAGAAACAACCCTAAATAAATTTATGGGCCTCGCACACAAAAGGACATGAATATAGAAGGGGACTAATTGAGAAGGAGAACTTGGGAGGGAGGGAGACGAGAGAGGCCAACAGTGACTGGACAAAAGACTTCATATACATATATGAAACCGTTGTGGCATGCACATGCATGTATGAAGCTGTCATTCTATTGTTATGTACAATTAAGGCATGTGAACAAAAGGGTCAACAGCATCTTTTTATGTATGAAACAAACTGGGCAGAATTAACAGTTGAAGAATTCCAAATTGTAAGCAAACCACACAGAAGACAGATCTAGTAGTTCCATTGTTTTCCTTGAGAATTAGTGTGAATAACTACTCTTTTATTCCTTTTTATTATGTTTATTTATTTATTTATTTTTGGTTTTTCGAGACCAGGTTTCTCTATAACTTTGGAGCCCATCCCGGAACTGCCTCTTGTAGACCAGACTGGCCCCAAACTCACAGACTGCCTCTGCCTCCCGAGTGTGGGATTAAAGGTGTGCACCACCACAGCCTGGCTTGTGAATAACTATTCTTAGTATAGTGATTGGACCACGTCCACATAGGACAGCAGGTCTCAGAAGCACACACCTCCCTCCAGAGTTTCGATCTCCAGGTCCCTTTGCAGTGAGCTGTGGGTCTTAGTGTAGTCTTGATGTAGACAGTCACGATTTCATCTGCCCAGAATCCTGCAGATTAGGTAACCAAAGCTATTCTTTCCACTTTTATAAATGCCCCCACCCCTACTTCCTTGAGTATTGAGGGATGCCAATTATTGGTCTCATGGATGGCTAGTAACAGTATCTCAGACTTCAGGAAGTGGCTATTCCTTCAGAGCAGGCATGTGTTGCAAGTAAGACTTAAGTAGACAGTCATTTAGCTGACCCCCATTTGGGTTTGGATTGTGTCCACCCACTCTTATAACAATGTACTTGGTGCCTAATTCCTTGTTTTTTTTTTTTACCTGCACACACACACACACACACACACACACACACACACACACACACACACACTCCTCTAGAAGCAGTGCATCTAGGAACCTCAGAAACACTTTAAGCCCTAACCTATACTAGACTACACTTACTCCAATCCCTGAACAATGGTAGAAGTTTCCCTGTCATGGGTAACAATCAAATTCAGACTCTTGTATTCAAACCTGTACTAATGTATCCAAGTGTGAGGAATAGAAGGGCCCTTCTGACCTGAACTTGTTTTCTGTCCACGGGTAGTAAGGCAAAAATGTGGCCTCTGCTAACTTTTTGTGGAGGATCCATTACTTACCGTCTTATGATTATGTAAAATTGGGAAAGCACTGAATCAAAATCAGATGCATGAGATCATCTATTTAACTAATTATAATACTTACCTGTGTAATAGATTAAGTTAAATTCCACTAGTGCAATTAATATGGTCTTAATTAATATTCATGCTCAACAAAAGCAAAGAGACATATTGTTTTTCTGTTAAATTATATCAAATGCAGAAGCACCTCACATGCACAGTATGGACAGTGAACATATGACCTAATCTGTCAATCAAAACACAGAACCACTCACACTACAGCACTTAGTAACTACTTCTCTAGAACCCTTCAGAAAGGAGCCCTGGGAATTGGGCCCGTGAAGCATCCTCACACATGTGACTTACCCTCTACCATATGCACTTTTTTTTGCTCCCAATAAATTATCTTGCTTCCCCTGAAATCTGTGTGAGCCCTATTTTCAATTCTTTGGGTCAGAGGCCATGAACCAGGAAATAGCGGTTCAGACTCTCCCTACCAGAGACAAGGTAATTCAGCTGCTTCTGATGGATGATAGACATTTTGGATGATAAAATGGGGAGTCTTTTCCCTTTTGACATGTGCCATGGAAGAATTTATGAGCATTTGCCCCACCACATGGAAAAAAATCCTGTTTTTATAATAAAACCAACCCATAGAAAGTGTGCTAATAAGGAAAGAGACAGTGGGGATGAAGACAGAGGGAAGGGAAAGGAGAAAGGCAGAGAAACACTGTTCTAATAGCATGCTTTGTATTCTGAATCTAAGCAAATATGAAGGCTATCTGTCTATCTTTTTGCCTATCTACTTATCAAACTGCCAATCATCCATCTATCATCTATCTATCTATTTATCTATTTACCTGCCTATAAACCATCTATCATCAATCTATTGATCATACCATCCACCTACCAAGCATTCTATTAACTACCTATTATCCACCCATCAGTCAAATCTATTATCTATCATCTATTTAACTAACTATAATACTTACCTGTGTAATAGATTAAGTTAAATTCCACTAGTGCAATTAATATGGTCTTAATTAATATTCATGCTCAACAAAAGCAAAGAGACATATTGTTTTTCTGTTAAATTATATCAAATGCAGAAGCACCTCACACATGAGCACTAGGTACTCAATAAAGATGTGTTGAATGAGAGTCTCTGCCTAGTCAGTGAAAAGATTATTGTTCTAAGTTTCTTCACAGTTCAGACATAAAGCTGAGAATGACAATCCTCTGCAATAGAAATCGCTGAAAGCCATCCCATTATGTACAGAATGTAATGCACACTTAGGTATGTTGTCAAAGTGTGGCCGATGAAAGGGATCATCTATGGAATCCAATTAAAAAGACAAGGTGCTTTTCACAAAAGATGTTAGCAGCTCAGCTGGATTATAACTCGATGGAGCAAGCCACCACCTTGCTGTAGCAGAAGGCCAGAGAGCTAAACAACGGCGCCCAGCAGTGAGAAGTACAGATGTGTGTCCTTCGCTCTCTAGCACTAGGAAGAGTCACTGAGCTAGCCTTGCAGGGAATGTGTTGTATAATCAAGTACCCCGCCTCAATACTTACACACAGTCTGTGGTGGATGTGTTAGTGTAACTGGGGCCAGCTTTGTGAACGCGTGACCATGCAGTGGCTCACATCTTTCACTCTTAGTGAGGCTACATTTGCTATTCTGTGGCTACTAGCTGGAAATTCCTATCATTTTGAATGAGGTAAAGGCATGGTTTTGTTTGACACTGGACTCTGCCAATTATGTAGCTGGTGGGTCTAATTTGTGGTTATGTTGATTGTCAAAAGTTAGCACGGAGGGATTTCATCTTCAGTGGGTTTGTCAAATTATAGTCAGTTTAAACCAAGCACCGGCAATCTCACAGCAATTCTCTGAGTTCAGATCTATGGCACCGTTTTTTGTTTGTTTGTTTGTTTTTAATATAGTTGCCACTTTGAAAGCCCTCAGTAAAAAAAAAGAAAAAAAAAAAAGAAAGCCCTCAGTAAAGAGATGAAAGCTCCAATATCTCTTTACCCCCAAGAAATGTTTAACTACATGAACCATTTGGTTTAGGATGAAGAGAGAGATAAAAATGATTCCCCCCCCCCCGCCAAAGGCACAACCATCATAGAGTAGCTCTCTAGAGTATTCTCTCTTCTACATTTCACATTGGTCAATAATTTTACCCTTTGTAAATACAACATATTTCTTAGAGCCTCCAATTTTTTTAGGTTACTCCAAGGAAGATGTTTCATGTAATCTAACCTTTATTGCAAATAGCATTATGCTTTCCTCTTAGAAAATTGAACCAACAGAGAATATTTTGGTTCAGAACTGGTTAGGGGTACAAGGCCTATCTTCACTGTAGTTTTGTCCCGTGGAAGGAGAAAATCACTAGTTTCCGTTCAGGATGAGAACCTGACTACACACCCTAACCTCAACCATGAAAATGCATTTTTGAAATGTTTATTCATTATTCAGTGAGTTACCTTGATCAAAGATATAAAAACCCACAAAACAAAACAAAATATAATATATACCCAAATCTGATCACCAGATGCTAGGCTTTATTTGTTATCCTACCTCCATTTTGCATTTAGAAAATAAACATCAGCATGAATATTTAACGTGTGCTATGACAGAGGCAAACAGCCAATAGTATTATTGTGAGAATGTGATGCTCAGAACCACTTCTTTTTAATGGGACGGTTGTCTTGATGTTGCGAGCCACCTTTTCCCCTGGAACAGACTTAGATGTTTATAGACAGCTACGAAATAATTCTAAGAAGCATCCATGAGTCTTTTCTAAAATACTGCTCTGAAGGTCAGTGCACTTGTTCAAAACCTGGACGACCACCTTTATCCTTCACGACCATACATACGAATTCCGTGGAATGAATGAGTTAATGTTAAAAATATCCTACCTTTTTTGAAAACAATTAAATTTGTTTATCTGTGTTTCTCTCTCTCTCTCTCTCTCTCTCTCTCTCTCTCTCTCTCTCTGTCGTGTGTGTGTGTGTGTTTGTGTGTGTGTGTGTGTGCAAGTATGCATATGTGCCTGCCTGTGCACACAGAGGCCAGCAAAGGATATCAGATCCCTCAGAAAGGGAGTTGGAGCTGTTATGTGGGTGCTGGGATTTGAACTCTGGTCCTTAGGATTGCTCAACAAGCACTCTTAACTTCTGAGCCATCTCTACAGCCCGAAAATGTAGAAGACAAGCTTAGGAAAGAATAAGTCACACAGCTGGGCCGTGGTGGCACGCACCTTTAGTCCCAGCACTTGTGAGGCAGAGGCAGGCAGATCTCAGTGAGTTTGAGGCCAGCCTGGTCTACAAAGTGAGTTCCAGGACCACCAGAGTTGTCTCAAAATAAATAAATAAATAAATAAAAACAATAAATAAATAAATAAATAAAACAAGTAACACAAGGCTCATCTTAACCATTTTCCGAGTATCCGAATTATTGTTTTTATACATTTTAAATTAATGATAAAAATTAACTCATTCAGAAAGTTTACAAGGAGGTGTTAATGTGTTTGTTCCAAAGTACTCTGAAAGCATGTGGTTTTTGTTCTGTTTTGAAGATGAGCCATGCCTGCTTGCTTCCAAGTTTGGTGTCTGTGTGTATATTAGCATTTTAAAGGAACACAGACTGTAAAAAGCCCTGAAGTGCTGAGATGCCCCTAGGAAAACAGCTCCGGAGGGGAGTGAAGCAGTTTGAGTTCTAACCTATTTGAGGCACAGGCAGGGATTTTCATTAACTGGAGACGTCAATGAAACTTTAACCTGGCACAAATTTCCTAGTTTGTTTTATTGGCCCTAATTGTAGGATTTAAGGGGCATTTTTCTTAATGTGCTTCTGTTTAAGAAAACATCATTATCCATTTAATTCATTCAATGTACAGTCATTGAGTTCTTGACCCACTGGCCGCCAGTGCTAATGGAGAAAATAACAGCACTGCTGGCCAGGGCGGCTATATGCCAGCACCATCTTGGAGGCATGTGACTTCAGCAGGCTTTCAGAATCTCATGGTCATCAGAAGCATGAATCACATCATGTGCTATAGTATGAGGACAACAAACATTAGTGAGACTCTAAGCCCACAGTCCCTATAAAGACGTGGCCAATTTTAAAGGCATGGCCAGCACACCAGTCTCTTGAACTTAGTTTGCATGTGCTGTTAAAATGTATGTAAATAAGACTGGAGAGATGTTTCAGTGGGTAAAGTTCTCACTGCATAAGCCTGTCAACCAACCTGGGTTTGGAGCCCCAGAACCCTGTAAAATCCATATGCATAGTGCAAGCGTCTGTGATTCCATCTCCTTCATGGAGAGGGGTGGGAGGGAGAGTCTGGAAGCTCCTGAGGCAGCTAGCCTGATTCATGTAGCAGTGAACACTGGAGACCCAACAGTGTGGAAGACAGGGACTGACCCTGGATTTTGTCCTTTGACCCTCATGTGTGCTGTGGTACCAAATCACCCACATAAACATAAAAGCTCTGTATATCACACACACACACACATGAAAAAGTATAAATACATATAAAAATACTTACACATACCAATTAATAATAAGCCAGATACTAGGTCCTGTCCAAGTAGCGATGAGCCATAATGTGTGTATGTTTTTTGTTTTTTGCTTTTTTTTTCAAGACAGGGTTTCTCTGTAGCTTTGGAGTCTCCTGGAACTAGCTCTTGTAGACCAGGCTGACCTCGAACTCACAGAGATCTGCCTGCCTCTGCCTCCCGAGTGCTGGGATTAAAGGCGTGCGCTACCACTCCCCGGCATAATGTGTGTATCTTTTGCAGATCCCCATTATCAAAGTTTGAGAATAAAATCAGTCCAGCTGTGCTGGCGTATGATTGTGAGAATTCATACTAGAGAAGCCAGTTAACTGACCTCCAAGACTAAAAGGATCAAGTTCGGCTTAGGCCTCATCCTGGGTCCATTCTCACTCAGCTCCATAGCAGAAGGAAAAATCCTCTTCCACTTGCGAACTCCGGGAACGTGGAGAATCCTTTCAGCCCCGTAGAGCAGTGAGGGAACCTCTTAATGCCCTGATAGCGAACCCTAACTCAGACTCTATGCAGAGACACACTCAACTCATCCCATCCTATCAGCAAACCACTCAAGCAGCAGAGGAGCGGTGAGATAATTCTGGAGTTGGAGTGTCACTATTGCGTAACTAATAACAGAGTAATTGCGTGTCTAGATAATCTTTGATGTTATTTTCACCCTCTGTGAAGTTTACCCTGGTAAACTTAGGGCACACCGCATTCTTTCATCACAGATAACCACTAACACTTGATGTTTGGATTATGATTCAGACACTCATTGTTTATCATATGCCAGGCACCTCACTTGATGTATATGTTTTCCAAATTCAAGAACTATTTCTACCTCCGTATGTTTAGCATGACCATTCAATTGTTAAAGGACCTCTTCAAATGCCTCCAGAAGAGGCATCTTGCACGTCGGATGCAGAATTCGGGAGGTGTATTACTTGCTTTCCTCTTCGCTGGGGCTGAAAACTCGAAAAGAAACAACTTAAGGATGGGAAGGTTTATTTTGGAGCAGTTTGCAAGTGCATTCCATCATGGCGAGGAGAGCATGGCGGCAGGAGTGTGAGCCAGCTGGTCAGGAAGAAGAGAAGGATGAACGCTCAAGTTCATCTAGCTGCTTCTTTGTATTTAGCTCCGAACCCCAGCCCATGTCATAAAATTGTCCACATTTAAGATAGATCTCTCCCCAACTTAACTAATCTGATGTGGACCCTTTCTCAGAGAAATGTACAGATATTGGTATCCTAGGAGAGCTGCCCAAATGTATCCTAGGGAATTTTAGGTGCTGTCAAGTTAAGAGTGATTAGCCACCATTATGGGTTAGTTTCTCCATCTTATAACTGGGCTATACCTGTATCTCTTTACTGGTTGTATTTTCTGATGTCTCCTATAGCCCTCCCTTGTCAGAGAGAAACAAAAGTACAAATTGTTTGAAGTTTGTCCTTACAGAGACATGGTCAGTGAACATACCTGAGTGAGGAAGTCCAGAAGGCTGATGTTGGTCATATTTCAAAATAAATTATACGGTGGCATACAGAATACTCTTGAAGCCAGAGTTGTACAGCAAGCTGGTTGCTTAGGAAAATCATAGAAGTATCCTTGTTATTACCCAAGGTCCTGGACTATAGGGGAACTGAAATCTTCAGAGCACGCCTATCAGTTCAGGGATTGGAGCAAAACAATCCAAATTAAGAAAGGAAGCAAGTGAAAGGTGGGTGTAACTCCTCACTGCCCCCAAGCACCTTCATCATGTAAACGGCCACCTGTGCTATTCCTGTCCTTCCTCCTTTTCAGTTTTGCCACTCACACAGACACAAGGAGGCGTCCTGAATTTTTCAAATAAATGCCATTTTACTCTCAAACCATTTTGAGCTATTCAAGATGATCCAAGACGGATATTTGTAAGAAACACTAGATATATGAAAACACAGTCAAGGATCAGAAATTAAATGAAGGCAACTGGGTGCAGTTATTCTCTTGGTCTGGAAGGTGAAATATTTGTGTATGAATTATTAGGCATATTTTTTTGGAAGTAGAAAATAAAACTTCAGACAGCATGGCTAACATAGATCTTTCCTGCTAAACTTCTTCTAAAGTTAATTGATCCTCTATTGTCAAGGATTATAGAGATCATGAAAGATAAAACAAGCTATTTTAGTAGTTTATCATTATTACTTTGAGTTCATCATTAAATCTAAAGACGCTAAAATATTCTTAATCAATATCTGCTTTGTACTAAGGAGACAAATGACACATCAGGGGAGTGTTTGAACAAGAATTAATCGTAGTATAAATGATTGCTTTTAGAGGAAAATCCCATTGGTCTCTTCTAGAGAGAAACCAAGTCATTCTGTCTAAGGAAATCTTCAGGGGAGAAACATGTATGTTATCTCTTGGGTTATACTGACTCATTGGATAATTGGATCTTGTGTCATAATAAGAAAGAGTGGTTCCCCTGGGGCAATGGCGCACTTAAAATAGGTCATAGATATGAGTTTCAGAAGAGGCAGTTACAGAAATGTAGAGTCAGCTTAGAGACTGCTGAAGAGCAATTTATATCTCAGGAAAGAGTTTTGTTTTCGTTAATAGTCAAATTCTCCTAAACAAATGAAGGGAGCCTGAAGTCAGATCAATGCATGAGGACTCTGCCAGTGTGTCAGTGTCCTGTCTTCAGACCCCGAGTACATCAGCACCACACAGCGAGGCAGTGCGTTCAAGGGGGCAAATGGCACATTTGTATTATCTTCGCTGAAGAGTAAATTTTCTGGACTGGAGAGATGGCTCCACAGGCAAGAGCACTGACTGTTCTTCCAGAGGACCTGGGTTTAATGACCAGCACCCACATGGAGGCTCATAACTATAAGTCCAGGGAGATCTGACTCTTTCACACAGATGTATATGCAGGAGAAGCATGAATGCCCATGAAATTTTTTAAAAAATGAGCAAATTTTTCTTCTGCAAGCCAACTATACACTGTACTGCTGGCACCAGCTTTAGACATCAGTTGTGCCTGTTTGCTCCTCACTGCATCTCCAAGGCCACTCCAAGAGCCTTTATCCTGAGTCACATCCTCTATATCAACCCCAATGCAAAACTGTGAGAGGCACTGAGGGATAATTCCATGACGTGGACACTGCCAAAAGGAACCTGAAGTCATTCTTTCCTTTACTACTTCCTGCTGTTGTGCGTATTCCTATTTTCACTTGCGTATGAGTTATCGAACATGGACTCTGCCCTCTTAGTCTTGTACTTCCTGCCCTTTGATGCACACATCAGCATCCCCTTACAGGGTCATACATTGGGTCTGCATTCATCTAGATGCTGCACATCAAAGTTTGTAAAAATTTAGACTACATATGCTCTTACTGTCAGTTCCCTTATTGTCACTCCCCCGACCTCAAACTGGCATGTCCCATCTTTGTTTTCCTCTGTTGATGGACTATGATGTAAATGAGAAAGTTGATATGACAATACGTATTGAGATAATAGAAACGTAATTATTAGTCTTGGCATCGTCTCAGGACAATGAGAGGCCAGAGTTACAGAAGCATCCATTATGAGCATGGTGCTATTGATAAGCATGTTCTAGCTTGCAGAGTAAGCTTTGGTTGTCTATTGCCTCACCACACACATACTTTAGTACACTGAGTCACTGTGAAAATGTCTATGTGGTAATTTATGTGACCGTGTTCTGCACTAAACACAATGCTGACCGAGTGGTTAAAGAAACTACTTAGAGTTGTGTGAGGCTGGGTCCGCTAAAGGTTTGGTTTAAATGTGAGCGAGACCAAACTGTATTGTCTGTGGTTCACCAGTGTGTATGTCTTAACCTGAGCTTCCGCTGTCAGTCACTGGATCCTATTCAGTATTTCCCATGTGTTGGACACTAATAGTGGTGTTTGGGACCAAGAATTACTGATGTGAAAAGGCTGGAGCTGAGGAGTGGCGTAGGTCAGAACAGCCTTGGATGTAAGTGCTTATAACAAATTAAGTGCTCAACTATGTTCATAGCAGCTTTATTTGTCATAGCCAGAAACTGGAAACAACCTAAATGCCCCTCGATCGAAGAATGGATAAAAAAAATGTGGTACATTTACACAATGGAGTACGACATAGCAGAAAAAAATAACGACAGCCTAAAGTTTGCAGGAAAATGGATGGAACTAGAAAGCATTATTTTGAGTGAGGTAACCCAGACACAGAAAGACAATTATCACATGTACTCACTCATAGGTGGTTTTTAAACATAAGGCAAAGAAAACCATCTTACAAACCACAATCCCAGAGAATTTAGACAACAATACAGACACTAAGAGAGACCGACATAGATATAATCTACGTGGGAAATAGAAAGTATAAAAAGACAAGATCTCCTGAATAATTTGGGAGCATGGGGACCTTGGGGGAGGGTTGAGGGAGGGAGGGGAGTGGCAGGGAGGGGAGCAGAGAAAAATAAAAAAAAATTAAAAATAAAAAAAAGAATTGAGAGTCAATTAATTTTCTCTCTGTCAAAGTTTTAGTATACTAGTTAGTGTAAATTTATACTGACTTACATAAAAATCAACAAGAGAGGTAAATACGAATTCAGTTTAAATCAGCATCAATATGAAGATGTGAAGAATTAGGAAAATCTTTGGATGGAAAGCTAGAACATATGAGTTAATTTTTTGTTTGTTTTTCTCTTTGTTTTTAATTATTTTTTTCATTTAGTTGGCATTCCAACCACAGTTTCCCTCCCTTCTCTGTTCCCATCCCTTCTCCCCCACCTCCTGTCTAATCCCTCCCCCCAAGCCTTTCCTCCTCCATTTAGAAAGGGGCAGGCCTTCCATGGGAGTCAACAAAGCATGACATATCAAAGTGAGGCAGGACCAAGCTCCTCCCCTTTTATCAAGGCTGGGAAAGGGGTCCCTGTATGTACAATAAGTTCAAAAGTCAGCTCATGCACCAGGGACAGGTCCTGATCCCATTGCTAGGGGCCCCACCAACAATCCAAGCTACACAACTGTCACCCACATGCAGAAGACCTAGGTCAGCCCCACACATGCACCCTAACTGTCAGTCCAGAGTCTGAACTCCTACAAGCTCAGATTAGCTGTGTCTGTGGGTTGCCCCATCATGATCTTGAACCCCCACCCCTTGCTTGTGGAATCCCTTCTCCCTCTCTTCAACTAGACTCCTGGAGCTTGACCCAGTGCTTGGCTGAGTGAGGTAACCCAGATCCAGAAAGACAAACATGATGTATGCTTACTAATGAGTGGGTATTAGATGTAAAGTGAAGAATGACCAGCCTACGACCCTCAGCCCCAGAGAAGCTAGGTAACAAGGAGGATCCTAAGAGGAACACTTGGAATTTCCCAGAAGGTGAAATTGATGAGATCTCCTGGGTAAGCTGGGGGTGGAGGGTGGTGGTGGAGGGGAGGGGATGCAGAGATGGGAACATGAGAGATCAGGTTGGTCTGGTCGGGTTGGACGCAGAACATTTGAATATGAATCCAAACTCTGTTTCTTCCTGATGATCTCTTTCAGTGATTATGGTCCCTAGACAAGTCTGTGGTGTTTAGTCTTCATATCTCCACTCTGAGGAAGGTGGATGAAGTCCTCCCAACTTAGAGCAACATCTAAAGGTAGGAATAAAGGGAGAGGGATGAAAACAGAGAAAGAGAGCAATTCAAGAAAGCAAGATTATAAACTTGATGAGTTTGGTGGGATGAGAGGTGCGTTGGGGATGGGTGGGAATCCCTGGCTGTGAGGGATCTTACATCCATGCTGACAGGCTGGGATGAGACACGAGTGTTAAGTGGGTCTCAAAGACATGAAGCCTCTTAAGGAGAAGAAAAAAAATTGAAGCATAAATTTATTAGAGTAGATTTTAAGGAAGATTTCTCAGTAACACAAATGGGATACTCTTCGCTATTACGAGAACATTAGCCACAACCATCGGTTGCTTTTTTATGCTGTGTTATTAAACACATTACACTCAGTATCTTCTTTAAGATGCCAATATGAGAAATAGATCGGTGGAAAAAGAAAGTAGACTTCACTTGATAATACAAATGGTAATAAATAAGTATTCAAACATGCTATAAGAATTTTGAAGGATGATACTTTGAAATCTGGAGATTCAATAAACTGGAGAGCAATATGTGGTCATAACTTTTGGCTGTGTTGAGGCTGGGAGGCTTTCCTTCAGCAAATGCAACATGCAAGACTAGTGAGCTCTGAGCTATGCCTCGGAGACTTGGACACTCATCACCTGAAAGCCAATGACGACTACAAAAGGACCAATGCAGAGCAAGACCTAGTAAAGCCTAATCAAAGGGATGGGCTCAAGGGTCATCAGAAATGGCATAAGGGAAAACTAGTGTGTGACTCAGGAGAGGGGCTATGAAATCAAGAGAAGGGAGACTTCAAGAAGATTGGGGAGCACAATGGAGGAAAACATCAACAGTGAATACCACTGAAGTCAAGGAGTTTGGCTTGAGGTCTAACACAAATTAGCAAAATTCAATTGGAAGGATCGTGATAAGAGTCCTTCCTCAATATTCACCATGATACCAAGAAGAGACACTACATATAAGTACCAAATACAGGCACACCTAAGACATATGGATCTGCATATAAGTACCAAATACAGGCACACCCAAGACAAATGGGTAAAATATCTGCAGAAGCTCTGAATTAGATAGTTCAAGCTCTTTCAAAAGAGAAATTGAATGTGTTTCTGTCAAGTTAAATTTGAAATATAAACTGGACGCTGGTGACTGCCAAGTAATTACTACCTTATCATAGCCTCTTTGCCTGGCAAACAGAGTTTTGAACTAACTTCACTTGTATCTTCCACTCATCCCAACCCCACACTTTATTTTTTTAAATTAGGAGGTCTGCCTCACCCAGAGTATACAAATAACACAATATCAGTCAGTAACAGTTATAGGAAATTTGCTGGAGAACTTCTAGATACTGTTTAATCAACTGACAAAAGTAAATGTAAGGAAGAATCTCACTTTGTCCTCCTTATCAGACATGGATAAGCTGCTAGGAATGTCTGCAGCTATCTTGTGTCCATGAGGAAAATAGTTTCTAGGGATGCATGGCAGAGCAGAGATGGGTCCATGACACCATTACCAAACAATTCATTTCTCTTTCTTCTCTGGGCTTTTCTTTTTATTAAGATATCACACTTTTCTATTTCCTGTAGCTGAATACAAGAATAGGTGAAGATTATTTCCTGGATTTTTCCCCTTAATTTTCTATTATTATCTTTTATTCAGCTTTTCTCTTTTTTTGTGTGTTTTATTCCGGTAGAGTTCTTTTTTGTAACAGAAAATATAACTACCTTCTGTACAAGTCCAAATTCTAATTTCCACTTTTGTAATTATTGTTACAATTGAATTCTCAGCTGATTAGGTTTTGGGGGAGGAGGGCATAAAGAGAATATTCAAATAAAGGACTGGTCTATTATTTCCCAATTTTCCTCCCTGTAGTCTTAGAAGAGATTTAAAAGGCGCTGTGTGTAACACTATTCCAGAGGAATTACACAAAGCCCCAAATCTTTATATAAATTTCTCCAGCCTTTTGTTTTCATTCCCAGTTTATAGCTTTCTCTTCCCAGGCTTGGCACTCTCATTAATGCACACAAGCAAAGCCCCATTGTTCCTTATGGCTCTCTAATGAGAAAGAATAAGACTATATATCGGGAAGGAAAATTGTACATTTTTATGTGGAAGTTTATAGACTATTACTTTTAATTGAAATTTGAAGTTCGCCTTTACAGTGAAGGTGGGGCAGAAAAATCACACGCTGGGCCCCTCTCTGACATAGCAGACTCCACTGGAGAGCTAGGCTTTGAAATCACCACTACTCACCTGTCTGAAGCTGTAGAGAGCTGCCCCGTCCTCAGAGGTTAAGACCGAATGAAGTCCTGTGTCTATAAAGAGGCTATCTATGGCAGGAAAGGAATTGCAATTATTGGAAATTTTTTAAAGAGCTAAAAATGGAAGCCGAAGAGGTAATATATTATCGAGCTTGAGCAGGTGATGGAGGCGAGTCCTATTTTAGGAAGTAAGTTTGCTAATTGTTTTCCCTTTAGCCCAAACACCCTGGTGTGAAATTCTTGGAGTTACTGCAGAATGGACGAAAGGTATTCATACCAATCATTTCAGCAATTTTATCAGATACATTTTGTGATAATTTATAAATTAATATTATACTTCAGAGTAAACTGAAAACTGTAGCTCCACCACCGTCCCTTTAGCCCTGCGTGGTCTCAGTGGGACAATATTGTCCTCTGGGGAGTAAAATAACTTCTTGGGATGGGGGTAGCAAAATATCAGACAATTACATCCACAGGTTGTCCCAATTAGCTTCTCTCTTGTTGTGACAAAAAAAAAAAAAGTGGCCGAAAGCATGACTGGGAAGAAAGGGCTGATCTGGATTACAGGCCACAGCCCATCATCTAGGGAAGCCAAGGCAAAGAACCTGGAGGCAGAAACTAATGTAGAGACCACGGAGAAATGCTGCTTCCTGCCTTGCTCCCTCTGATTTGCTCAGTTACCTTCCTTGTACAGACCAGGCCCTGACTAGGGATGGCTTAACAGTCCTACATCAATTGAAAATAAAGAAAATGCCCTAAATACATGATCATAGCCAATCTGATGGAGATATTTCCTCAATCAGGTGCTCTTGGTTCTGTTACGTTCCTAAGGACTAGCCTGTAGTTTGAATTCAAATTGGCCTTAATAATAAAAACCTGGAGTCAGACAGATATCAGGGAGTGAAAGTTGAAAGATCAGGGAAGCAGAGCAGCCAGCCACGAGTTCTTACCTCTACAAAATTCTCAGAATCAAGGGGGCAAGATCCTGTCTCTACGAATCCTTAGGCTGAAGCCTTGCGCTCCTGTCTCCTCCTGTCTTACATTCCTCTCTCTGCCCAGCCATATCCAGTCCTGTCTCCACCTCCCTGCTAGTGTTGTGGTTAAAGGCCTGTGACTTCCAAGTACTGGGATTAAAGTTGTGAGCTACCACTGCCTGACTCTGTTTCTCTTTGAGACTGGATAATCTAGTGTAGCCCAGGGTAGCCTTGAATTATGTCTGCCTCTGCCTCCCAAGTGCTGGCATTAAAGGTGTGCGCCACCACTGCCTGGCCTCTATGGCTGACTAGTGGCTTAGCTCTGCACTCTGATCTTCAAGCAGGCTTTATTTGTTAGATCACAAACAAAATATCACCACGCTAGCCAACATGTGATCATACAATATCCCTGTGGCATTTAACTTTCATAAGGAAGGGCGTGGTTTGCTGAGCAAGTTGAATATATCAAATGTGTTTGTTTGCTGTGCAGTAACATAAGGACAAAAACAAAACAAGCAACCCTGGCCTTAAATCGCCCATGAGAAACTTCAAGAAACACTTTAATGACTAAGGGCATGATATTCTGAGTTGCCTTTTTCAGAAATTCGTGACACTAAGTCCACAGTGAAAATATCATTGAAGCATTTGAAGGTGGATTTGAAAGGGCCTTTCTTAGTGTTCCCATAATTGCAGCTAGACATTAATGGTAAGAATAATGCTTCTGGTATGTCCATGAACCTGTTCTGGGTCAAGGAAGGTCCAATCAGCTGTCTGTGTCCCACCTTTCTCCCTCCAAACTCTGGTAATCAAAAATACAGGAAGAAAGGAAACACCAGCCAGTCTAGGGAGGGATTAGCTAGCAGAGGAGATCTGAGGATCTCTCCAGATGGAATGGCAGAAGATGCTCAATGGATGGTTGTTCCCGGTGATGAGGAGAGCTCCAGTGTGGAAGACTGCCTTCCCATCTTTTATTGGATCAAAGGTGGATAGCAGGCATGCTGATTTATGTGAATGAAAAGACAAGGAAAGAAAGAGAAGGAAGATGACAGAAGCGGGAAGACAAGAAAAAAAAAGGAGAAGGAAAGGGGAGGGGTGCCATGTGGGGAGGAATAATGAGAGGAAGGAATGGAAAAATAGGGAGAGAAAACAATGATGGAAAAAGACACGATGTTGAAGCATCTTGAACTCCTACTATTTGGCCTGTTTTTCCATTTCCCCATTAGTCATTAAGGTATCATGAAGATGGGCAGAGATTCAGTGTACATTCACGGGGGAGGGAGCTAAGAGGATTTCAAAAGAGTTCCGTAGTCTGTCTCTCCAGCCAACAACTGGGGGGGGGGAGATCCTTCCCAAGGTGCCTGTTACAGAATTCACTGAGATCTCCACAAGACAGGATTTATTTGAATTCTTATTTCATAGAGGAGCATCAGAAGCCACAGGGAGAATACCACATCCCCTAGTGCAAAGTAGTTCTGTCCTTTCAACCCTCCCTTCCCACACACGTCCTTCCTAGCCTTGAGTGTGAAGCATCATGGCAGGGCACCAACATGGCGGGGTACTCTACAGACCTCCTCTGTGAGCTTAGAGGCTGGTCAGGGATAGGTTCTTAGTGGATCTGTGAAGCAAGCTAGCAGTGGACAGGAACATGACAGGCCTCCAGAATGCTGGGATGTTATGGCTAATTCTGAGCCTTGCAACTGAGGTCAGCAATGGGAGATTCCAAGGGTTACAGCTGAAGACAGGAAGGAAGTTCTAGAACAATTCCTTTCCCTCAATCTTATGCTAGCAGCCCCTGTAAAACAGCTCAATAAAAAAGAGAATCGGTTAGCTTTGAGTGAGACTAGAGGACCCTTTCAGCTGTCTACAGAAGTGCTTATGATCTTTTATTTTTAAATACTCAGCCAGAATTTGGCAATTCTTTTTTTTTTTTTAAAAAGATTTCATACCAAATTCTCAGACTGACTTAGCCACCGAGAGGGAGGGAGGGTGCACAATATCATAGAGAGAAAGTTCGGGGTTAGGCTTGGTGGTGGGAGACCGAGTGGAGGGGACTAAGGTGCAGTAGAAAGCTCTGGTCCATCAGTTCAGTGCTGAAGGCTTCAGAGGACCAAGAGTGAAGTAGAAATAAGGTTGGGAGCTCAGAAGCCATAGTCAAGGTGACTGCAGTGTGGTCGTGTGCTTTGCAAGAGGGCACAGGTCAAAGGAAATCTGGAATGAGAGTCTGCAACCTTGCCTCTTACTGGGAAGAACTTAGATGATCTTCAAACAGCTTAACAACCTCAGGGTCCTTTGTGAGCTTTCTTCTCCAGTGGGTTTCCCCCCAAGATTTATGGGGAATTTTCAAGCAAATATCCTTGCTGGGCTTTGATCTTCTGGCCCTGCCTTTGGATTTTGCCATCAGAGCACAGTATGTGAATGACCACTTTGCTTTGCATAGTGTGTTTTAATAATATGGAGAGAAACTTCAGGAACATCTCCTTCCCATGGATTCACAGAAACCCCTCTTGTGCATTCTGGTTACCCATTCATGTAGAGTTAGCAAGAGCTCATTTGAGTACAATACAATTTCACCTTTTGACAATTCACCCACTATCTCTAATGTCCTTGTTCTTTCTACAGACAACACAATGTCACTAGGATGTTATTGTGTTTTAGATTGGGGGTTTAAAGTGATTTAATTATAGTCACCATGTATTGGGTTTTGTGTATCTTATTGACAAATCTAAACCGTACTTCTGAGTTGAAGGTCCTCTAAGGAGACATTGAGGGTATACTCGCTGTCTTTTCTTTTGACGAAACCTGGGTAAAAATGTCTCTGATGGTATTTTAGGACCATTCTATTTTTGACCCTAATCCTTTCCTTTGCTGTGGTTATGGCCTGGAGTGTCTAAATTACAGCCTCTCCTGCAGTTTCAGAAGGCTAATTCGCACCGTCGTGTGCATTAGGAAGGGGGTGTATATAATATTCCACTAAGGGAGATGCTAGGAACATTAAACCCCCGCTAGTCAGCGGTCACGAGTCAGGGCTAGAACTGACGCTAGTCATTTTTCTTCCCTGACAAGTTTTCATTATGTGGCTTTCCCAGAACAATTTAGAAATTGATCCGTAGCTGATGGAAGCTGGGAGGAATCGGGTGCAGAAGCGAGCCCACCACATCGGGCAAAGTCAAAACCAATGCCGGGAGTCAGCTCTGAGTAGGAGGGGGCAACTCCCTTTCTTCCATTCCTCCCCCACCTCCATTCCCACAGTCAGCAGGCAGGCTTTTCAGCCTCTCTGGGGACATTCCCCCAGGTCTGAAGAGGTCATATAAACAGTCTTTCATCATCTGTTTGCTTATCTCTTGCTTAATTGGGTCAGGGGTTTCTACCCCTGGGAAAACAATTCCCTAGTATTTGACTACTGATACAAAAGGAAGATCTTTTGTTTTTCAAAAATGGTGTAAATCTTATTGAAAAATCAAAGGCATAGATCTAACCTTGCTCTGTGCAAAAGTAGCATGCGTGTGGGTCTGTGGCTCTACCTGATACACTGACTGTGCAAGGATGAAGTTGGGCAGCCCTAGGGGACATAATGAGCTTTGATGCTTCAGCAGCTGCTCCAGGGTGCCTAGCAAAGCTCAGAGGCATGTTGTTGTTTAAGGATTCTTCAAGGTACTAATTGATTTGAATACTGAGAGAACTCAATAAATGCTACAGTTTGAATCTTGTACTACTACTAGTACTACTAGAAGGTGGCAGAACCTTCAGGAGACAGACTACACTAGAAGGAAGTAAGGTAACTGGAGACCATGCCCTGAAAGTCATAGTAGGGTTCTAGACTCTCAATTTCCTCTGTCTTGCAGGCACTCCTCCCCTGACAATGGCTCATGGGACCAAGCTGCTATGAACTATAGTCTTGAAAACTGTGACCAGAATAAACTCCTTGTTTATTAAACTGATTATTTCAGGTATTCTATCACAGAAGGTTAACTAAATATAAACACGATTTGATTACTTGGTTGTTGAAAACAGGTAGAGGTAGGGGAACAAAAAAAATTGGACTGTAGCAATATTGAGACCTTAATGATAAACTCAGAGCTCCCATAAAAATGGGAGTTTATTAAAACCTAAATAGATTGTCCTTTTATCCCCATTCCATGTACTTTTTGTGAGTCAGCACCCACCCAGTTTGTTGGAACTAATTAAGACATCTCGTGGCATGTCTTTCCCCATCATAACAATAATGATAGTGGCAGTCATGGATGGAACTGTTGTCATGGGCCTGACAGAGAGCTAGAGACTTCTTTGATCTGGAGCTAGTCAGAAACTGGCAAACTTGGGCTTTACAGAATCCCAACTGATGCTGCGAGAGCAGCTGTCTTAGTGGGGAATTTCTCGCTCACATTTCCTGGGTTGAAGAGGCCCATCTTCACAATCACTAGAGGTGATTGGGAAGTTCTTACAAGTGGCCCCTGAAGGTAAATCAACAGATCTCAACCTTCTGAACCCTGCTCCTCTTGACTGAGGTTGCCCTGCCTATTGGGCAGCTACCCACACAATGTGTGCTGGCCTTTGTTCTGATGGGACCATCATCTATATATTTCTTCAAATCCATGTTTTCGAAGACACAAAGGACTGAGGTGTCTGTGTAGAATATAACCTAGGATATTCTGAGAAATGATGTACTGCAATATAAGAAATCATCTCACACTTATTTTATAAACCCAATTCTGAGCCTTCACACTTATACAAGAATGAAATGTGTGTGTGTGTATTCTGTCACTGAGTTCAGAGATAAATTTCCCTATTTGATTCAAGCAAAATATTGTATGAAAATTAAGCAATCAGTCTAGCACTCATCTGTGTTAGTTAATTTTTACATTGACTAAACAGCATACTTGACACATGCAAGGTTCAGAGACGGATGGAACGGTGCATCATGGGGAGAGAGTTATGGCAGTAGACAGTGAGATGACTGGTCACATTGCATTTGAATGCAGGAAGCAAATTATGGCAAATGTTGGCATTTAGTTTGCTTTAACTCATGGGACCATAATTTTTTTTATTCAATTCAGGATATAACCCATGAAATACTTCTACCTACACACAGGGAGATCATCTCTGCTCAGCCAAACTTTTTGGGAAATGCCCAGAGATATGTTTTCATGATGGTTCTCAATTCTGTCAGTTTGATAACGAAAATTAACCATGGCACTCCTTCTCCTTTGGAGAAGTTGTATTAAGGTAGTAAGGGCTAAGAGAATTTTGTTTCTTGGTCAGTGCGAAGTGTAACAGACAATGAAAAGTCAAATAAATTGGTTGAAATTATTTATTTATTGAGTTTTTATTTCCTTATTTGTAGAGCCTGAGGTATTTCTTTAAAAAAAAAAACTTCTCTTCTACCTATAAATCATGTTCATGGTTGAGTAACTAGAGGAAGACAAAACAATAGCCTGGATAGTCTCAGTGCAAGATTTGGAAACACCCTTCGAATCTCTTTGTGGAGTCAGCCAAGGAAATTTGAAGATGAGCAGGGAAAGTCTAGGGGAGGTGGAGTTGGCTGAAGACTCACCAAGCAGATTTCATCCCCACTATATGCTATAAGTGGTTTCAGCCTAAGTCCTTGCCTTCACCTAGGGCTAAAGTTTAGATGTGTGTTGGTAAGTTGCCTTCAAAACAGAATGCCTCCCTCTTGATCTAACTTCAGGCTGTGTGACTCCCTGAGGCGCACTAGTCTTAGCAAGAGGAAGGCTGCTCAAGAAACATTTCTTGAGAAGTAAATGAATGAGTGATTCTCATATTGTATGCCCTTCAAAGAAGATTTATACATAGGAGCCTATTGCAATCAAGGGAGCAAAACACGGGATATCATGCAGTTAGATTGAAGAGTGAGCATCTTCCTCTGACATTAAGGTATAAAATATATCCTTCAGAAGCTATAGAACTCAGTTACCAATTATATTTGGGGATGGGGATGTCATGTCCTTTGTGACCTTCAATACTGATAACTGCTAGTAAGTTGTCCTATCATAACTTTTGGTCATTTCATTTAAAAAGTTTTCAGGGACTCTAGATACAACCAAAGAAGCCCAAAATTAAGTAAGTAAAGATTTTTGATGTAAACCCTGGACTGGGAAGATATTTTACTACAATGACTTGAGTCATTATCTCCAGAACCCTTGTAAAAATGTCAGGCATGGTGGTGTATATTTCTAATTCAGCACTGAGGAGGGAGAGACAGGGGTCACTGGAGCTAGAAACCCCCTCCACCACAGGTGAAACCTAAGTGGTGAACTCCAGGCTAATGAGAATCTTGTCTCAAAGGAAGGGGATGGAGTCTCTGAGGTTGTCTTCTGGCCTTTCAAGCATGTGCATGTAGGTACACACACACACACACACACACACACACATCAAACACTCACACATATGGTATTAAAAATAAGCCTATTAAACTGTAGACTAATTTAAAGAAATGCTTCTCCATCTTACCTTGGATAACATGCCTCTTCGTTGAAAAGGAAGCCAAGGCAATTTCATAAAATCCATTATTGGAATTACATAACAAAATGAGACAGTGTGTGTGTCAGGGCATTTTCAAAAGATACGTAAAACTTTTCAAAAAGGTAATATAGTATTATAATTATCAGTCAGTTTCTACCAGTGTTGTAGTCTTTGGGATTGTTTTAATGGTGTGCTATTTAAAATCAGATAGCTGCTGGCTTATATTTTGAACGATGGTTATCCATTTTATGCTAGAGTTAACCCGATTATATGTGTAGTAATATGAACATCGAGCTGTGGGTTCTATGTCTACCCACAAGCAGGCATGTTTCGGGTGGGAAGTGAACTGTGGAGGCTCTTGCGAGTGAAACCATTCGGGTGCACAAAGAAAATCAAAGCTTTCATTTTTAATCTTTGGGTTCACCTTTGTAGAGCAAAGCAAAACCTTCTCGAACTGAACATAAATGTCTATGAGTGGCATGGAGTTTAATGCCCTTACCATTACATCTAAACTATATTTAATTTTCTCCTAGAACTATGTGCCAGAACTTGTGATATTTGACCCAGGATACAGAGCTTGAAAGTCTCGAAAAACATTGATTCACTCACTCATCTACTTGCGGCAGTATCGAACACAAACGTTGATAGGTATTAATTGAGGAATATTTAATGAAATCAGACTGTTTAATACAAGTAAACGGAATTTCAACACTTTAAGTGACATTTCTTCCCTTCCTTCCAGGAGTCTTTATTCTGCTGGTCACGGTACTGAAATTATATGAGTGGACCCTTTCCCAGTGTCTATAGTCTGGATAAAGAACAAAAACCCAAGAAAATATTAGTCACCCCTTAAAGATACACCTCAACATGAAAATAGGATTTAATACCCTGTGTTCTGGTTCCCCATCTACATCTTGAGCTTTAAAATGCAAAAAAAAAAACAAAAAAAAGGAACCAGGCTTAATGCTGTTTCTTTTGTTTGTTTGTTTGTTTGTTTTAGAAGACTGGAAGTTTCTTGTTTCAATTTATTCTCCTTTTTAGCTAATTATCTCGTCATCTAAAAGGCTGTGAGTAAAATGAAACCGTAATATCTGAGTATATTTTAATCAAAAATGTAAATAAAATTACATGGTAAAATTTAAATGTTGTAAGTGTAGTTTCTGAAGTATTTTTTAATATTCAAAATAGAGATAGTTTTAAAGGATAATATACTATTTATAATTATCTTTAAATAATTTTAATGAGAATGTTTAATTGAAGTTTCACTTAAATCTTTGAAACAAGTCTTATTAAGCATTCTCATAAAAATGACACAGTTACTCTAGCATTCAAGGATAAGTGTCCATTCCATGCATATTTCTCTAGTATGATTTATCTAGATGTAAATATGTACAAATTTAAGAAGAATAATAGTCTATTATATTGTATTGCTCAGCCACTGTGCCCAGCTATGGGAAGTATGGTGCTAATTCATGTGTCCTTCCTGACCTGTGGAGTGGGATACAAAAAGAAATGAAGGCCCCAAGTCACATGGGATGAATATTTCCTTATGCTTTCTGGGTGAGTTGACAGGTTAATAAGTTTTACTGTTCTCTTACATAATGCCTGTGGTACCTAAGATGCTCCTGTCCTCCAAAGAAGTGCCCACTTCCCACGCCAGCATCCTGACCTGCCACAGCCCTCATTGAAAGCCATGGTTAATGGTTAATTGTTCTGATGTAACAACTATTAGTCGCCCTAGGGCTTGTGGCTGGTGCTTGCTCCAGATCTAAGTCCCCCATTTCCTGTCACAGCCAATCCCGTTTCTTTAGTAACACCCAGCTCTTGGGTCTGTGGCATGTGGGCTCATGAAACTGCAGGTCTGACATTATTGAACTCCAATGTGCCTGGATCTAAGACACGTGTTGCATGTTGCTTGTGCATATGGAGCTGCTAAGGATAACTATACGATGCTCAAATTTGATACAATGGAGAGAAGCCAAAACAGGATGTGTAGGTAATTCATGATGAGGCATGGATCCCAAATCCTACTGCACTCTAGGCTGACAGTATCCCTGAGATTATCAGCTGATAAGACTATGACTTTTCTAATCCATTTTCAACGAGACCCAGCCATTTGCAGTAGCAGGTGAGTGCACTTGAGAGCTCATAACCACAGCTCTGTTTTCCCAGAGTTCTAATAACTGGCAAGGGTTTTACCACCTCTGCTCTCAAGAGACAGCCAGGAACTAGGGAAAAATCTCTGGATTTGAACTGATCCCTTTCCTGATTTATTGCCCCTCACGAGATTATCTTTGTTCTTACCAGCAGTATCCAATGGGTCCACCCTCACTGTTGTCTTCTGGAAGCATTGGCTCTTATCAAGACGTCTAGGTGACTATGTACAGCTAGATATGACTCTAACAAGAGAACGCAACAAGTCTGAGAATGCAAAGAAGGCTTGAAGGCGTTCCTTGGAAAAGTACCATGACTTGTCCTAACATTCATCCATTGCATGTGGAATTTGTTAAAAGGGATAAATACCTAATTTCATAGCCAACTGTAGAAGACAGTATTGCATTTCTTCAATCTAAACAACTACCCATTAATGCTTAATTCTCATGATTTGAAAATCTTTTCTAATCTCATTTTTCTTTCCGCCTCAAGCTGAGGGATTTTTTTCTCTGTATTTAATCATTAACATAGCATCAGTGTTGCTTGTAAGGTAACACTACCAAGAAGCCTGCCTGTGCACTAATAGCTTAGTGGGAGGCTACACATTCCTAATGATTATGCATTTGCTTAAAGCTTGCATTGCACAGTAGCAAGGCTGACTTGAAGGAAATCACAAACTTCATTTTAGTCAGCGTATCACATATCAAGATTTTTATAAGTACATGTTGACTTTTTGGTAAAGGCCCAACTTCTTAACCTTCCAAGAAAGGAGAGGGAGAGAGAGAGAGAGAGAGAGAGAGAGAGAGAGAGAGAGAGAATTGTGCCCTGTACTAATAATCTATTTGAAAGAACACTTCTTTCAGACTATACAAAAATACAGTGCTTACAGTTTTACAAATCCACAGTTTATGTAGAAATCATTTCATGTTTAGCTACCACTCACTAGTGACTGGTATCAAGCCAACCTCAGACCTGCATAAACACCAGGTTTTACACATTACATAGCGCATATGAAGGTTAGCACTAAGCTGGCTAGTTAATTTAAATCTATATACAGTTTAAGCTCTAACCCCATTCTGATAGCTCCCTTGCTCCTACATTAATTTTTTTTTTTTGCCAAGAAAAGCAATGGGGATTTTTTTAATACACCAAAAGAAATCAAATCATACATGTGCACTTTTGCAAACTAGGAATTCCTGTTACTGTAAATCACTACCAGATGTCAAAAAGCAACATATTCATTACTCCCCTAAATAATACAGTTGATTAATGAGGCACATTTACATTGTGGAATCTTGGTCTCTGTCATAACTAGAAAGAGTTTAAGAAGCCTTTTTTAAAAAGTCATACAGATGTGGAAATTAACTATCATGCTTCAAAGGCAAAGTAAATATTAGGTACCATGGGGCAGGATTTGGTCATCTAAGGGGTAATAACTTCCAAATGAAACTGGTCTTTCTTCTCAAAGAAAAGATGTAGTAGCTGCGTAATAGACTGAAAGATAGATATGTTTCTGGACAGTCAATAGCTCAAGAGCGCGCAGGGTTAGAAATACGGTCCAGGGGAATTTTGGAATGGCATGCACATTTTAAATGGTGACCAGCTTGCTCTGCTCTAGTTACGTAACAAATCAATGTATCTGATGGTATTATTTGCAAGAAATATTACTGTAAAGAATATTCACCTTGTCTACTGAATAGATAGCCTTCCTTTGAAAAACTACCCGGTTTAGTGTAGCCACCAGATTGTAAATAAAGTCGATTTCCATATGCAATCAGTTCTCTCAAATCGAGCAGCAGGGCTTCACATCAACATTCCCTCAACTACTGTTCAACGCTGTTCTGACTCTTATTAAATGGTAGACAGTTTCAAAGGCGTTCCTGGGTTTTGTGTTTGTGTTCTACTCATGGAGATATATAATTCCATAGATATAATATTAAAAAAATAGCACAAGGAAGACGTTTGTTGTTGGCAGCTACTCAGGAAACCAGTTGGTAAAGAATGATGTTTTTTGAGTTCGAAAAGAAGCTTGTATAACTAAAACTGTACACAGGCACAATGTTGCCTGCATGCGTACTTGCAGCCTAGTTCTCCATCACGTATTTCTTCACTTTAATATAGACATATTTTTCTGACACATGTGTGCAAGCACACATACAGCGATCTCAGGTCAAATACAGGTACTGCCTGTTTGCTCTGCCCAGTCCAACATGGCAGAGCTGCTTGTGCCTCTGAGCCACAACGCGCAAAACATCTCTGTGTATGGCTGCGGAAATCCACCATGCTCTCCCGCCTGACTAAGCCTGATCCCGCCGTCTGCCCAGGCAGGAAGAGCTGAGCCACGGCATGGTCTCAGCTACTCTCTTCCCGATCCCGAGCGGGCACACAAACATCTGGGCCCACAAATGCTCCATAGCCGGAGTTTGCACCGGCGGCAGGGCCCAGGAAGCTGCGTTTTAAAACCGCGCACCTTTTTTCTGCTATTTTGTATTGCCGAGTCAGGAAATCTCTCTGCAGCACGCAAACAGCAAAAAGCTGTGTTAAACTCTCTCTCTTTTTTAAGCCATCTCAGGTTTTTAAGTGGATTCAGTCCACGTTGAGGCGCATACACAGTATGCTGATGGTGCCGCAATCACTTTCTTAATAGACAGTATTACCTGGTAATCATTAAGAACATTGATTTAGTCACTCATGATGCCGTACACCTCTAGTCCAGCAATTAGAGGCACAGGTAGGAGGACCAATTCAAGATCAGCCTTGAATATATAGTGAGACCCTGTCTCAGAAAACAAAGACAAACAACAACACAGAACACTGTTTTTGATACATAAGGCACATGAATGTTTGAACCCCAAACCCATCACTCATTTGCACCAAGTATTCTCTCTGAAGCTAAATTTCCTTCCGCATACAATGCACATATTCATGAGCTTCTCTGTTACTTAAATCATTAAGTGAGATATAGATAACCAAACAATTAATTTTGTATCTCATACAGGACTAAGTACCAATGCCCCCGTCTAATTAATAGGAATGAAATTTTTCCATTAAAAAATCTGTTTGTGATACTCAGCTCTGAATCTCTATTTCCCCTGCATTGTTCTATATGTGATTAGTGGCATGAAGCAAAGCAAGTGCCAGGACTGAGCAAGGACTCAGCCACAGGGCTCATTATGACTATGAACATTGATTTAAAAGCCAAAATACAACCAATGAATTGATTTAAAAACAGAATACCTAGGACTAAAGTGTTGTCCTGCTACCAATTCTAAGGAATCTAGAACACTGAGTTTGAGATCTTAAGGAACAATTTCTTCACATTGAATCCAGAAAAGAAATGGTTAAAAGAATAATTTCCACCTCTAAGTCTCATAAGTATACACTAGTACTAGAGCGCTCAGGGTCACTCATGGCTCAGGACTAGTGGCACTAAGTGTGGGCTCTGCTGCAATTCTAGTATCAACAGGCGCTAAACACTGGCTGATTTGCAACTCCCAGTACAAGAAAAGTGTGTTGGGAGAACGTGAGCTAGTCATGGCATTGCATATGTAAAAACCCCTGTGACCACATCAAGTCAGGCATGCAAGGCAGCCCACTTAGAATCCCAGCACTCAGGAAGCAGAGACAGAGGATTTCTCAGCCAAGCTGGCTGCCTAGACTGGCCAAATAGGTGAACTCTGGGTTCAATGAGAGACTCCATCTCAGTAAATTAAGTGAAGAGTGATTAAGGAGGCAATGTATGCCAACTTCTGATCTGCTTTACACATGTGCCATTGTGTGTACATGGATGTGTATATATGTATGTATAATCACATGATAACTGAATCATGTGAATTGAAAGGCAATAGGGTAAGACTATGTAGTAGATATTTATGGAAGGAACAGATTAATGCTATGGAGAAGAGAGAAGGAAAGGCAAAGGGTCATTTTTCAATAGCTCTTGACACAGAATTAATCACTGTCCCCTACCTAGTATGTAATTTCTTATTAAAGATCAGCCTCCACTTAAAGGTGGCTGACCTTAACTTTTGTTACCAACGTAACCTAAGCCTAGGATGTTATGGTAATAGTGTGAGGATACATGCTGAGTCCAGGCAAAATTCTGGGTTAAAACTCTCACTTACTGGCATTTTGCCATCTTCTGTATCCATTCATACATCCTCCCAAGCCATCCATCTCCAAACTAGTTTTTATATTGATGAAGACATCCAGTTGCTAGAGAGCTTTATTTTTCATAGTTTTAACAATTATTTGATGGTGTAAAATTCTGCAGGGGGAGAACTAGAAGCCAGGTGCTGTCTGGTGAATGAATCACTCTGTGGATAGAAGACCAGGTCCACATGTGTGAGATGAAAAGACAAAGGGGTTATCCATGTCCAACTTTGCCATCTTTACCATGAATATTGATTGCTGCACATCAGGACAGCTGGAGCAATTACTGGCAATCATGGAAGTGGCCAAATGAGTTGACTGACTAGTTCATGGTCCGGTTTCCCAGCTGTGAAACCAGCTGCATAGCCAAGTCCCAAGATAAACCCTATTTATGTGGTTCGAAAGCATTTTGATCACAAAACCACTTGTGGAAACTTGTTAAAGGGTACTTGAAGATTCCATAACAGGTAGAGTGCCTTCCAGGATTTCTAACTCACCGAGGAGGCAACCATTCAATTCCAAGACCCCTACCCAATGCCACCATTTACCAGATATAGAAAAAAAAAGTCAAAGTAATGTATGAAGAAACTCCAAATCTGTCAACTTTTTGAACACTAGTTTTGTTGACCCCTCATTCTTTTATCAGGGACAGATTTAAAGTAATTGAATACAAATCATATAAAGGTATGTATCATGGGTATGGGAAGTGGTTCAAGCACAAAGACCTGAATTTGATTTCTAGGACGTATATAAAACTGCCAGATATGTGCTGGGGAGGCAGAGACATCCCTGTGACTTCCTGTCCAGCCAGTCAACCTCACTTAGCAAGTTCAGGGCCAGTGAGTGACTATGTAGCACAGAGGGTGGATAGAGTTCCGAAAGGTCGCATGTGAAGCCTCACTGATGCATCTAGCTACAGATACATGCATAGACAGGTGTATTTGTGCTCAGCAGATGGTACAAGCAGGTATAGAACTTGGCCCATATGCATGAAGACTAAAATTCACCCATGTAAATGCCAAGTAGGAATGGCAGCCTGTATGTCATTCCAGCTCTGGGAAAGCAGAGAAAGGGGAGTTCCTCAGAACAAGTCAGCTAGCTGCACAATCCGTACCAGTGAACTCTGGGTTCACTGTCCCAGCCTCAGTGAATAAGGTGGAGAATAAATGAGGAAGACATATGATGTCAATGCAGGCCCCCATATGCAAATACACACAAGTCCACACCCCTACACATATTTTAATTCATTTACTTACAGTCCATTTATGTTCATTAGTTTCTAAATGGAACCAAGACAACAATACACAAAGACACACACACACACACACACACACACACACAAAACGTCATCCTTTTTTCTATCTCCTGATATTGCTTAGGACATGTGGGAGGCTGAAAAAGATTTAGAGCCACCTGACCTGCGAAATGAGAAACTTTGCACGGCTGACTTCTATTGTTTGCTAATGTAGGTTTGTGAGTTTAACGTGGGTCCTACATGAACATTGGTTTTATACTTTATAAGTCTTCTTTTACACTTTCAAGAAAATAGGACAACCTAAGCCCAAAGGCAATGGACTCTGACCTCTCCTATGTTCTCCATCTGCACTGCATTCATCAAACCATAGGGTCTGGAAGCTGCAGCTGTTTTTTGGTGCAGTTTAAACAAGAGAACAGAGGGAGGGGCATTAATAAGCCTCCCCTCGGGGGACTTAAATAGATTTTAGCACCAACACAGGGATTTGGGTCAGTGAAAGACCAAAGCCTGACACTTCAGTTTGGGACAAGGGCAAATACTGGGCACAAAGTGAGTCTGCTGTCTGCTGGTCCCACCCTGTGGAACTCAGAGTCTCAGAGGTCACTGTCACTTGCTAGAGCTGCCTCATATTTTCCACGCAACAGGTTGGAAGACTCAGGTTGTCTTCTCACGCCCCTTGGGGAAGAACAAATCTTGGAGCAAACAAGCTTGAGTGGACTTCCAAAATGGGAGCAGGGGAATGGCGACCTATTACCAAAACCTAACCAGGCTCCTCAAGAGTTTTTTTTTAACTGAAATTTTTGAAAAAATCATGGAACACATGGTTTAATAACAGGGCAGGATATTGGCAATCAGGATGGCTCTGGAAATCAGAACCCTCCTTGGAAATCTGAAACATATGGCCTCAGTAGTAATAATTTAAATTGATCCCAAATAGAGCCATAGCAACTACAGGACACTTGCAGTTAAGATACCAGAGGAGATTAGGGGCAAACAACTGTTGGATGCAAAAATAATTTCTACCATTGCATCAATTGCTGATATTTGCACTTATATATTTTATTTCTTCATTTAAAGGCACTTGGATTTGCATGCACAAAACCCAAGTATCTGCATTCCTTTTCTGATGAAATGTGACGGTGGCTATCTGTGATGAAGACTTTTCAATGAATTAACGTTCAGGTGTGGTGTTTGTTACCAAAGATGGAAAGAATTTATTAGGACATGTGATGTTCTCCCTTTAGCTAATTTCACCATTAGTCCTTGATCATTAGTCTTAATGGGAAGAAACAGTGTGTGAAGAATTCAGGAATCATAGGTAATCCAAAAGGCATGTGTATTGAACTTGAAAATGTACTGTATTAATTTTTTTACATGGGGTATGGCATTCTCGTTACTTCACATAGTATAATTAGGTCATACTGCAAAGAAATAGTTCAGAATGAGAAATGTAGTGTCTTCGAATCTGTTTGGTTTGAAATTTAACAGCTCTTGATAGCAGGCAATATTTACAACCAGCCCATCTCCTCCCCTTGAGATTTAATCTCCCCATTCCATCACTCTATAGCTTGATTGTTTACTTAAACCCAACTCTCCACCATTAACAGTTCACTCATCTCTGTACTGGTTTGCGAAATAGAGACAGCTAATTAATAAATATTTATCCGATGTCAAACTTCCAACTTGATTTGAATGAGGGAAAGGACTAAAAATAATTAGATCATAAAGCTTTTACCTCCAACATGTTAGACTTTGCACGATCCAAGATGGGTATAAAGTGTCCACAAAGCCTTAGATGTGCTGGCACTGCCTCCGTGATGTTCTAGGAACCAGCTCATTTCTCTAGATGCAAGATTCCTCATTAATAAACTGGGAGGATTGAAGCTGGTGAACAATTTTCTAAGAGGGCTTATGTTTTCATAGAGTTGTCTGGGAGTGCAAGACAGTTTTTGAGAAGCGAGGATAGGGGTGGCAAGGGTCAACAGGCAGGGTCCCATGCCATCCTTCCTGGTGCAGCAAATACAGGTACATGTTTGTCTGTTGATGCCCAGCTTATGCTGTGTTCCATGGAACAGGGTGTGTGGGAGTAAAAGAGCAGGGAACAGAAGGCGGGATAATCAACTCTTGAGGCATTTCCTGGTTCTATAACACTATTAAGAATATTTACGAAGCAGCACAGAGTAGGTTAGACAATTCATAAGAACTACGACTAGAGATCTAACATTGAGTAATGTCAAACTTATGGACAAATTAGGTTGACAAGAATGTGGTTAAACTGGAAGCTTTGAAAACCCCTACAAATAGATAAAGACAAGGTAAGTAGAGGCTGAAGTTTTTTTGTAATGAACATCTTAAAATTAAGAACATTTAAGACAGAATCAGTGTTATTCTTCATAGGTTAAATGCATGGGGCTTTGCCCTGAAACCATAAGGGTCCCCTGCTGCCCTTAGTCATGATGTGGAGTGAAGACAAGAAGTGGAGATCAGTACAAGAACAAGAGGCTCATGGGCCCTCCTTTCCCAGCCCATGGATTTACACACATTCGGACACCTAAGTTTGCTAATAAAAGTTGTATGCCTACCAACCATATTTGAATCACCCATTTCTTTTCAAAGGATATTTTTTGATCCTTTTGAAAATAGCATGAAATATAAACCGAGAAGTCCGAAACGTCCACTCCCACCTCCCTCTACGCTCGCCAGGAGCCGTGCTAGCTCTTTTGAAAGAAACCCATTTGCATCTCTTTGCCCTCATATTTCAAACTCGAGTGAGAAACGGCTGAGGGATCTGGAGACTGCCTCGTTCGGGGTCCTAAACTTGTCTGTTTCTCTTCACCATTCCAGAATGATCACAAGGTCCTCCTGATAGAAGATGAGAATGGAAATCAGGTTTCTTGGCAATCACTTGACTCACTTGTGTTTGAGTCTCCTGGTGACCAAATGTTTTGCAGATGTGTCATCTAAAGCATGCACGTGTGTATGCTGGGGAGGGAGGGAGAAGAGAAAGGGCAAAACTAGTCAGAGCTGGAAGAAGATGAATTTGCAATACCCATGGGATGCGCCCTCTTTCTCTGCCTTCTTTTATTGAGGATTTCAGGTTTTTATAGTTCCTCTTGGGCATGGCTCCCTTGGAGGTTCCAAAGTTTCAGGAGGCTTGACTTTCTACACAAGCCACTGCTGAGACAAGGGCAGGAATTTAACAAACACTGTAACATAAAAATCAAGCTTGTGTTCTTTTCGTTAAAAAAAAAACTCAGAAACATCTGCCCTTACTAATTATGATAGTTTTCCTTCTCCTTTATTTTATGAATCCATGAGGCTCCTATGCAATCATCTACCAATATATGTGTGTGTGTATACTTGTGTGTGTACATATGTCCACGCACATGCATGTGTGCATGCAGAGGGAGGGTTTAAGAAGAGAACAGGTAACAAATAGGGAAGCTGCCCACTGGTAAGAGAAAACACATATGAAAACCCATAACTTCTATAATTCCCTTGCTTAAACCCCCAATGACTCCTTCATGATGTCTTGAATATGTCTGTAGCACGCCCTGGGAGAGCATGTGTCTCCCTACCAGTATAGACTAGCTCCTTACCATGCTTCCTTTCAGATACCCTATGTAGCATTGCTAATTATAGGTATTTCTGGGTGGTCAATTTGTTTCTCACTTTTTGAATTAAGCAAAGGGGTTTCCTTATTTATGGAGTCCTTGCATCTTCTTCCCCTAGTGTTGTTTGGTTTCAGAGAGATTCATACTGCCCTGAAGAATTCTTATATCCTGTGTATGAACTGTCTTCTTCTTTACCATTTAGCATCTTGCTATATTCTACGGTAATTTGATGGGTAGTAAGTAGCTGTAGTCTTTTACAATCCAAACACTCTGATAGCTAAGCTAATTTAACAATAGACATCTATGATTCGCTTTAATTTCTACTTACAGAGAATGCCTTTTTCTTGCTTATAGGTGAAGTCAATGCAAATGATGTTGTTTTGTTAATCAGTGTTATACTCTTCGTGATCTGCTAGATTCAAGTCTAGGTCCCTCCCCACAAGTAGAGATTGTCTACATTTATAGGTGAATTTACAGTAATAGGCCAATTAGAATAGCTAACTCTTAAAAGACTGTTAAAGTCTTTTATGTATTAGTTCATTCTTAGCAATAGACAGGAAGGAAGAATTGTTATTTGCACAGCTAAGACAGCCTGGATTGGAACCTGGGCACTTTGGGTCCACAGCACACACTCTTCTGAGTCCTCAGTATGATCCCCATGGGATCTAAATTCTGAAAGGAATGGAACCGAAAAGGCCATTCTTTGTATGCATAGTGGGCAATCAGTCACTATTAACTATGTAGGAAGAACAGAGAAAGCAGGGAGATTAAAAACAGGGGAAACAAAAGCCAGGAAATTGTTCTAAGTAGGAATTCAATGTCTCCTTCCTGAAACTCAGGGAGCAATCAGCATGTGAAGAGGGCTGCCAACCATCCACTAACAGGGTTTTGCTTGCAGCAAAAACACACGTGTGGAAATCCATGCAGATTCAATTTCTGCTTTGTGTGTATGCAGGAGTGCAGGTGTTTGTGCATGCTTGTGCCTGTGCCTGTAAGAGGACCACCATGCTGTCTTCTGTTTGTTGTAAGGCAGCCCTTCTCAGTGACCTGGGCCTCACCAAGTCGTCTAGGTTGGCTGCCTCGTAAGCCACAGGGACCTTCCTGTCTTGTTCTCCCCAGCACTAGAATTCCACGCGTAAGGGACTATGCCTGGCTTTTTATGTGGGTTCCAGTGGTCACATTCAAGTCCTACTCTGTGTAAGGCAAGCACTTAATCATTAGCTGGCCCCACTGCCTCAATTTCGGCATTTTTTACAGCAAGGAATTATCAACATGTGTTTAATTTCTCAACCGGAGCAAAGAGAAACGATGCAGAGGCTCGCTACCTGGAGATCTGAGTCAGACCCGGGATCGCTGTAAGAGGATGCTGGAACAGCCGCCTCATGGAAGTAGCTGGAGGACTGGAAGTATCTGAAGAGGGCGGGGAAGAGCAAGACTCATTATTTGGGGGCACTGACTATGACATAAACTTGCATGTGACCTCCAACAACTTTCAAGGTTCTATTTTTTTCCTCCAAAACGGAGACCACGAGCTGAGTATTCACTTATGTCCGCACTAGGCTGCATCTTCAGGGCTACCTTGGGTGTACCATTTGTTGGGATGATACAGAGCTATAACTGAAAATATTCCTGTTATTTCCCAGAAAATAATATTCCATGAATTAGAGCTCTCTCAGTTCCGATGTTTGATAACATTGCAATATGACTATTCAATAAGGCATAGACATAATCACACCTATCCTCTGGATTGAGTGAATTTTGATGAAACTCTCAGAACAATGCAGGGATAGGCAGTGTGCTCCCACCAGAAGCCAGGCTAAGCATGCATGGAGAAGCATGGCCCTCCATGCATGTTTCAATAATTGCAATCTAGTAGAATAAATAAGACAAATGCATAAATAAACATGTAATACAATGCACTAGCGGTTACAGGAGAGAGGACTTACTCTGCCAGAGGATAGAGAAGCCTTGAAAAATCCATAAAAGTTTTAATAATATATAGGAGAGGGGCTAAAGGGGTTTGAAAATGGAAACACCCAAGTATAAGGTACAAGTTTTATTTCATTTTTTTAAAAAATTACTGAGATGTTGGGTCTTCTGTTCATCTCAGTACCAAGCAGGGGGTCGCTGTGAAGCAGTGATCTCTGAAGGCACATATGTGAGATCAGCTGTGTATAGAGGTGACTTTCTTTCTCTTGTCACCTTAATTAGATTTTTGGCAACAGTGGCTCCACCTGCAGTTGGGTTTTCACTAAAGATTAAAATTCATTATTTCCAATAAAATCATGATAGAAAATACAATCAAAATGAAAGTTCATTGTGTATACAGCAAGTTACACATAATTAAAGGCAGTAGAAATTGCCAAAACACTTACCGAAGACTACAGAATATTCAAAGCTATGTGAAGCTAATATAATTTGTTCTCAAATTTTGAAAGTTGAAAGACCTGAACATCTGTCAATATCTTCTGGCAGATTTTAAAGAGTTTTCATGTGACTTCAAAAAATAAGGAAACTATTTCAAATACTCCCAAACTAAGACTATAATATTGTTTACTAAATGTAAATGCAGACTGAATAGCGTAGCATGTTTCCTATATACTGAAATTATGCTGTCAATCTTAAGAATGCTTTGTTTTGGGGGGGTGCATTTATTTATTTATTTACTTATTTGGTTTTTCGAGACAGGGTTTCTCTGTGTAACAGCCCTAGCTGTCCTGGAACTAGTTCTTGTAGACCAGGCTGGCCTTGCACTCACAGAGATCAGCCTGCCTCCACCTCCGAGTGCTGCACGCTCCAGCTTTTAAGAATGCTTTGTATGTGAAGATGGAGAGTATGAATTGTATGAATTGAGAGGAAAAATAGTAAATATATATATCAAGGCCAACATAATCAATACAAATGTATATAAAGTATATGAAATATAATTAGATTCATACTTTGTAAGACAAAAGAAAGTAGGTTGTATAATTTGAGATATCTATTTACTATTGTGACTGGCACATTAAAAAGTAGATACTCAATCTTATTTTTTAATGATTATTAAACTGAGGTCTCATTTTATAACTAAAGGAAGCTCCAGGCCTGGAACCACCACAGAACATGTCTTGGGCAAAAAACAGGTTTCAGGAAACATCCCAGGGATATTGCTCACTTGTATTATATGCTTTGGTATTCCAGAATGGGTTCCCATTATAGTATTGATTTTTAAGTAAATTACATTTTATTGTATGCTGTGTATGAGAAAGGCTGATTAGTAATCAAATCTAAGTACTTTTGATTTATTTTTATGGAAGACTATTATAAAGGCAAATTATTAAAATGAATGTAATTATCCATGCTTGATTTATCTAATGTAGGGCACAGTTTATTAATCTTTATTTTCTGAGAGTATTAGAGAAATTCTTAAATTTAAAATTTAAAAAGTCCAGGCATATGCGGAATCTAAGGACACTCATCACAGGAATAGAGAAATTTATAATGCCAAGAAATAATAGCCAACTAATGACCTCAACCCCGACAAGCACTGAGTTGAATACAATTACAGCCCGTTCTCCATTACCCTCTCAAATGAAGGAGAACCAAAATATGAATGATACAAAATTCATACAGAGAAAGTAGAAGATGGCTGGCACATTGCCCCTCAATGCGGAGACTCATCTGCAGCAGTGCTTGCATATACCAGTGTGGATCTACCAGACGCTACAATTTGATGGCAAGATACTTCCCCATTTACAGCCCTGGGAATCTCGGCTCTTCCCCTGGGAGGAAAACAAAAGTGAAACTGTGATCAAAATGTGACATGCCAAGAAACACCTGACACATACTTCAAATAGTAAATCATTTCCCCAGAAACGGCTGAAGATATCTTCTTTCTAGCAACAGATTGTATTTCAGATGCACCCAGGCTGATGTAAGCAAGTGTCCTATTTAACAAAGAAGTCCTTTTGTTTGGATTCTGACACCCACATCTTCACTCACTTTCTTTTCTCTGTTTTACAGGAATGAAATAGGGAAATGAACTGTAAGCTTTGGTAAGAATTCCTTCAGGTTTGAGAACCCACTTAGCACAAAAACAACAACTTGAGATTCTAGGCGATGAGTCCCAAAATTTGGAAGACACCTGTAGGAAGTTCTTCGCCCGTTATGAAGTAATAATTATTCTTTGGGAGACTGACTTTACCCTCTTATGGAATAATTAAATGGGATATTTTCAAAAGTTTTAGGCAATATTCCTTCATGTCTTGCCTGTATATGCCTATAAATAAAAAAATCCATTATAACATATTATATATATGTATGTATAGTATTAAAATGGATTGGATCATTCTCCCTTTTTATTCTGTTAGGTCCAAGAAAGTCCTGGCTGGAGATCTGAGGCCTAATAAGTTGGGCAGTTCTAACAGGGAGCAAAAATGACCAAATACAAGTTCGTCTAAAGTTACTATTTATACATAAAAGCCCTGAAAGTAGCAGGCATCTATAATGTGAAATTATTCTTAGCACACGAAGATAGCTTTATGGTAGGGCTTTGAGAGAATTACATTCTCTTCATTTCTTCAACCTCCCTTTCATCTCCTTTTAAGATATTCTTGTGTGACCTCCACCACAAAAGACAAGCCAGCCCGATGTCACTGGGAAATTAGGGTAGGGTCATACAAGACCATCTAAAGACTCCTTTTAGACAAAACTCTTTTTAGAACTGTCCAAAAGCCATGGGCCATTTAAAATGGGCCGAGAATGGGGCCACTCAAATGCACAGGGCTTAAAGGGTATTGGAGGTGACCTTTTGTCCCTTCCCTTATCAATGAGCTCTCTGAAGATTTGAAGATCACAGTTCAGGTGTGTCACCTCCAAACACACCTTCCCACAGTCCAGCTGTGCTCCTTTTCAGAACTTATCCAAATTCTCAAGAGTCATGAAAAATCATTACTGAGAGCCCTTCCAAATACCCCAGGTTCTGTAGCACTGAGTCTGTAATCATCAAACAACTAATAATGTCTTCAGCAGTTAGGACACAAATTATTTCTGGCATAGTTTCTCTTTACCCTCTACACCAAAAACATCTTTGGGTTTCAGAGTCTTGGAGGTAAGTTTTTCAATAGTAAGAGCGCTTGTAGTCTGGATCTCCTAGAGTATGCCCACCTATTTCTAGAGCCCTAAGTGGGAAGTGACAGTTTATGCTGCATTTCGACACAGCAGCAAGTTCTCCTTAAAGTCTCAAACATGAACTCGTTTGTCTGATTATATGCCATCTCAGATCAACCTCCTGAAGCTGTGGGATTCGAGAGTGCATTGCCAAAGCAGTTAATGAGTATTTGTCCACACAGGCAATGCGGTCCTGCCTCCTGTCTGTGTACACCAGACGAGAATCAGATGGAGAAGGCAGCCTCCGTCTGCGTGCTCTTTGTTGCGGGGTCTCCCGTTCAACCTCTGAGCACCTTGCTTTTACAGTGAGGATACAGAGAAGATCTATCTCATGGGACTTGGCAGAGAATGAAGTCAGCCTCATTCGTGTGTCTTCAGTGAATGTCAACTCTTCGCTGTGGCTTCTCCCCAGTGTTTCTTATACAGACTCACATCTGGCCTCCTTCCACCCGCCTCTTCCTTTGAAGTTCATTTCTGAACTGAGAGGTATGCATAGCTCTTTCACTTAATTGAGATTTAAATTATTTATAGCTTGAATAAATTATTTCTCCTTCTAAAGATATTTACATTTAAAGTCACATTTAAACCCTAGGTTTACCTATATTAAAAACCAAGTTTTTGAGTTATGTCTTCATCATTGGGTGGTCTTAGGCAAATGGGTGAACTTACTTGTGTCCTCTAATCCTCAGGTACTTAGGATCTGATAAATGATGGTGATCCCAGTCTCACCAGTTTTCATGAGAAGTCTGACAAGAGCTGACTCAACCAAAATGCTTTAACCAGCATTCATTCTCCATTTCAGCCAACAATGGAGAACCTAACACAACAAAGTACTTATGCATTAAAAACTGATTTATCAAATCAACTGCAAAGTCCATGGAGGGTCCAGCTTCAGGCACCAGGAGTCAGACGCTTTAATGATGTTCCCATGGGTGAACTCCTCTTCCAGCTTTAATTGTGTTCCCTGAGTCAGCTCCATGATGGGTGGCCCTTCCTCCTAAGATGTCCCTATTAGTGACAGCAAAGCTCATTCACAGCTTCTAGATTTATGAGGTGAGCATCTTGTTTTCTAAATGTTCCCTCCTTTCCTTCATCCCTTCCTCTTTTCTCCCCTCCCTCCCTCTCTCCCTTTCTTCTCTCCCTTCTTCTGTCCTTTCTTCCCTCATTTTCTCCCTCCTACCCTCCCTCCTTCATTTCTTTCTTTCCTTCTTTCCTCCTTCCTTCTTTCCTTTCTTTTCCTTCCATTCTGTTCTTCCTTCCTTCTACTAGATCCCAGGCTGAAAAACTTGAACTCAAGATCTCCTTGCTTTGCCTTCCAAGAGCCAGGATTACAGGCATATTCTACTACCCCTGACTTTCCAAAGTTTCTAATGCGCTTCAACCCCAGGGCTGGGCTGTAGCTTAGCAGTTGACTGCCTGCACACGCAGCATGTGTGAGACAATAGTTTCAATCTCTAGTACTGTGAGGAAAAACAAAACAGAGTATGTGCCAACACACGGGACTGATTTGGCCTATGTGGCAACCCAGGAAAACTAACTGGAGACACTTGGTACCAAGTGACCAACTTATCCAGGCCTGGTTTCTGGACTCACTGTTGAGTTAACGTGTCTTGATCAGCAGGTGGAGTCCCTGCTTCTGTCTGAAGAACGGATGGGGTGCACTGGCTGAACAAACATCAGAGAACTTTCCCACAAAACTTCCGTTCTCTTTCTAGAACAGTGTCACGGGACAAGTCTGGGTCTGGGGAACACGGGCTTTTCAAATTTCTTTAACATAAGTTTAAAAATTCTTTGACATAAGTCAAAGGGGAAACCAGAGTCTCATTCAATTTCGCCAGCAATCAAAGTCATTGTAACTATTCTATAGAAACACATGTACATGTATTTATGTACTTGGGCATTCTATGTGTAACAATACATTATGTGGTATATGTGTATCGACATACATGGTGTACTGCGAATGTGCATGTGCTGGGAGTGGTGTGCACTGCTTGAACTCATTTAAAGAAAGATGTCACCTTTGTTCACTGGTGTTTGAGCATAGCAACAGTAGATGATAATGTGGACAGAAACTTTACAGGCCTATTTTACATCTGGCACTATTGGTTTATTGGCACAAGCATACAACTCATGTGAATGTGGTTAATACTGGGTCTTGCGTCAGTAATGTGTTTTGATCGTTTTATGCCTCCTTAAAGCGCGTATCTGTGTCTTCCACTTTCCAACACGCACCTCGGGCTTTATAACCATCACCACACCACTGTACAAAGCTGCCAAATGAGGATTTTTGAAATTTCACTACAATACAACTGGCCATAGATCTGGGAGTGGTTAGGGGTGGGGGTGGGGCAAGCACAAGAGGGCTGATGTCTCTGTTAAGGCCCAGGTAGAAAGATTTGCTCCAAGGGGGCGGCTCTGGGGGTCCACAATTGCTCCTGTATTTCTCCTTAGCCGGTACCACTGCATACGTTAAAACCCACAGCTCTTTCTCTTGGGTATGCCGCAGAAACTTGAGATCACAGAGTTTCATGTTTGAAGAAGTCCAGAAGTTTCTCATTAGAAGCTCATTCCTCAACTACCTACGAGGAAAACAAAGCTCGCCCCCCCCCATCTTCCCATGGAGGGCTCTTTATGTGGCCCAAGCGGTCAGTACCGTGTGGGGGTTGTTAAGAAGTTAACAAGACATCTGAGAGCGAGGCAAGCTTTGTGTTATGAAAACATGATGTGAATGCTTGGAAGGAGAGAAAACGGATGGCTGCCGGCACAAAAGCCATTCTTCATATTTTAAATAATGCTCTCCTTCAAAATTTGCGACATGCTCTTTTGTGCCCCTCAATCTGATGGTGAAAAATGGTGGTGGAAATTGTTATCAGATTAAAGATACACATTTCTGATACACACACACACACACACATACATACACACATATACATAGACACAATACACATATATGTATATATGAGATATGTATTTATTTCTTAGAGAAATAAACACATATATTTATTTCTTAGAGAAGGAAGAACTGTTAGTTGTCCCCTTATAGACACAGAAAAATTGCCCTTAGCCCCTTTGGGAAGGCAGCCTGAGCCCTGAATTGAACCAGGTGGGTAGCATTTGACTATTCACCTCACAGCACTGGCTACCCCCTAGGTCCCTGGGGTGATCCTGGCACATCCGCACTGATTTCTTTCCGCTGTACCTCATGCCTTTGGACTCCTTTGATCGCTAGGTACCCTGACTCAAAAGGAAGGGGAGAGCAAAGGAAGGCACAGAGTTCATCAGAGTGCTTGAGGCTCTGTGGAAGGTGGGGAGAACAGTGGGCCCAAACTTCAGTGAACGCAGCCTCCAGGCCTAGCCAGAGATGACCCTGATAGCTCACAGGAACTTCTCTAGAATTGAAACTTTCTCAGGATGGGACTTTGAGGTGAAGTTGAGGCATTAACTTACTCCCCAAACAGATAAGCCTTTCATTACCCGTCTGCCTAGGAAAGCAAGCTTGACAAGTCTGATATTTATACGAGGACCGTGAAGTTTACTGGCAAGTTCAAAGGCATAATCCATTACTGCAGGCAGCTGCGAGTGGAAAGATGTTTAGCCCTCTTAGATTTTCACTTGAATGATGGAAACACTTAAGAAAGCATGATTTTTTTTCCCAAGGAAAGGGCTGAGGTTAGGTGGGCCACACTTGTGTTTTAATGAGCACTATTTTATTGTACCAAACTGGAAAATAAAAAAATATTCAATGCCCGGAACACTCACTGTTTTTGTTTTATTTCTCTAGCTTTGGTGCATTTTTACTGCAAAGCTCAGAAATCTAGCTCATGATACCTACATATAGAAACGTGCATGAATGTGAAGACACACAAACACAGTTTAGACAGCTGCCACATTCACTTCAATATTCTGACGTATTCAGCCTCTCCTCTCTCCTGTGAAAGACTACAACCTATCAATGACCAGTATCTTAAAAAAAATATAACGATGTCTTTTATGCTCACTGGGATCACAACACTGTCTGTAAGCTTTTAAAAAAAATATGAAGATTGACTTTGACAAAGTTTGATTAGTTTTGACAACAGCCCATTGCTGACCTTGACCAAATCATGGCTTCAGTTTCTCTCTTCTGAAAGATGAAGAAATAAGCAACGATTCCCAATTCCAGATGGAGACCCCGAGTGACAGGAGAGAATGAACATGCTCCCTGAGGTAATTACTAGACAGAGGCCTAAGCAGCCAGTGCAAATAGACATCGTCTTTGTAATCTTATTTTCATGTTGCAAAATGAAGCACCCTTCTCCAAAATATGCAGATGTTTATATGAACATATTTTTTTCTTCTTCCTAAGTTTTTAAGCCGATTTGTTATTGCAGCAATGCATGCTCTACAAAAACCTTACGTACTTTTCTAGTCGCTAGTCACCTACCAGGCAAGGCTGAGGCTGGGCTAGATTCAGCTTGGGAAGCCTTGCTCTTGGGTTAAACATTCTCTGAGAGGTGCTAGCTCTATGATTTTGGTTGAAGGGCATTGAAAATGGCATAATACTGGTTGAGAGGGCCTATTGTCCTTGGCATATAGCACCAAAGATCCTGTAATATTCAGTATCTTAAAATGTTACTTTGGATGTAAGAAAGTTCTATGGTAACAGTCTCTAGGAGTTCTGGGATTAGTGCACAAAAGAGCATTCTATGAACCTCTTTGGACCAGTGTAGTATTTGGGATTACAAGTTATTACAGCACAATCATTTCTTAGGGACCATGAGATCCTGCTTTAGGGGATCCAAGACCACCATGGACCAACCCTAGGTGCTGATCAAACCCAGAATGGAGGCTTTGGGGTCTCTAATAGCAGAACTGTCATTAGTCTGGTTGCAAAGGTTACTTAAGAAAAAACACAACTTGAGTTTCAAATGTACTGATCCAGGAGTATCTCTGCTCAAAAGACGGGTCTGGGGAACACCTGTTTGTGATGGTTGACCAGGGTCTGGCCTAGAAGGCAGCTACTCCAGGCTAGAGCACACTTTGAAGAATACCATTATTTGGTTTGTCTCAGTGATTGTTTGGCTCTGAAAATGATTTTTTTCTTATGCATCACAGTTACATGTTCAAAAGGCAGACAGGCCTTTCCCTAAATCCACATTGTAAGTCTTATTTCTGTTTACTCATGAGACCAGATCTTGCTGAATATGGAAGCTTTGTAATATTCTGTGATATTTGTTTTGTTTTTTAAAGAATAATCTCTGTTCCCCATGGTCTTTCTCTAACACTCCCTGTTAACTCCAACTGCTATCCAGATACCTGTACAATGTCTCGGGACCTCCGGATGTGCCTAACTACTCTGTACACAGAAATCAATCCCCCAGTGGCAGACAGAGGGGTCCAAATAATCTGGGGAGACACAGAGAAGCTACAAGCACACACCTTTCATCAAGAGAAGCACATGGTTAAGGATGACTAGGATTCAAAATGAATGTGCAGCGGGTTCTGGGCTTCTGTCTAAATAAAGATTGAGGTTAACGTATTGTCGTTTCAAGAAGTGATTTTTTTTTACTGAGAATATAGAGTGGAGAAGAATCCCCATTGTTTAAGACCACTTACCCATTTTAGCTTAATAATCATAACTGTGCAAGGAAGGCAATGGAGAGGATTTGGCATATATTTAATATGTCGTCAGTTCCAAATATATCTGTAGACCACATTTCAAAAATTCACCAGTTTATACTTATTAAAATGCAGAGTTGTGGACTAGATGTTTACCAAGTGTGTTTTTCAGGAGCCTTGGAATTGGTTTGTTTTAATCGCCTCTCCGGGGAATGTTTTTAAAACTCTGTTATTTCAGAACCATTTCAAGGAAATAAAAAAATTTTCTTCATTCACTGGAAAGAGGTTTTACTTGGCTATTTTCTTCATCAGGACATTCATTCAATGTCTTCCTAGTTGGATACCAAATAAAGAATTAACCAAAAGACAACTTTGGTAGACTAACCACAGGATAGAGTCAGACTACATTAAATGGATCTTTGAATCATACTCAACTGTGTGGTTTCCAAAGCAACCTAGGAAGAAAATTTAACTTACAAATGAATCCTCATGAAAATCAGGTTAAAGTAACAAGTTAAAAGTTGAAGACATGGGATTGCATGTTGGGTTACTGAATCCTGGTTGCATGTCAAATTAACCATGTAATTGCTATATCTTGAACAGAAGATAGCACTTTGCTTCAGCTGGCAAGTATGATGTTTAATTGACCTTCTGCAATTAGGTTGGCTTGCTGATTCTTTTATTAGAAATACCAATATTGTGAATATTTCTTTCAGGTTTTTAAAAGAGGGAAAATGTAACCAGGAGAAAGCTACATATAGAGTTTACTCTAGGATCAACAAATAAAAGAACGAAATAACTTGGTCAGATCATCAAACATGGTGAACCAAAATGCCATTTCTGAAGTGGAAAAGAAATCACAAGTACAAGACAGGTGGCGTTAGGGGTCTCAGTGTGTCCCCATCCTGGGATGAATTTATCTTGGACAAGTCATGTACTATTTCTGTGTATCAGTTCTTACATTGATCATGAAAATGACCACATCTATGACAAGGGTGACCTACAAGTATTTGATAGCCAAGACATTTTCAGGAATTAGTAGAAATTTAACTCAGAGTCTAACTCCTGGGAGAAGCCATCCTTTGTAGGCGGATTGGTTTAGAAGTAGCTTGCTGGTGATCTAACAAAAGCTGCTTAAGGATGTTCTTATAGTGCAGACATGAAGCACTACCAATTAGGACAGCATCAGGGTTTGTAGACTGAAAACTGAGGCAGGATCTTCCTATACTTGAGCATTAAGATTGCCTATATTACTTTACCTATACTTGCTACCCGGCTTAGTCCATGATTCTGTCATGCTCTCACTTGAGATGCTATTCGGAGTTGTTTCCCTATAACAATGTTGTTGAGCTAAGCTTTCCCCATGAATCTTCATCTTTAGGGCTGAATTGACACCAGCAGCAATGATTTTGGACTATTCTGCCTGCCAAATAATATATAATCTATTGCTGATGCTAGCTAGCTGATGCTTAACTTTTGCAAAAACTCCTCCCCTTACAATCCATGTATTCTCTAATGAAATCTAGACCCCAGTCTAGAGACCTCTTTGGTGCAAATGGATATCTGCCAAAGTTTCTCTTATCCAAAGACTCCTGATTGTTGAGTTTCTAGCTACATGGTCAGGTCAAGACCAGGTCATGGTCAGAATTCTTAGAATCGCCATCTTTGCTCAAGGAACATTAGCACTTTCAGGCTTATTCCCAGCCTTTGCCTGACTAACTCACCCCTCGCTTCCTTTTGGTCTTGTGGGTAGAGTCACACAAGCCATACAACACAAATGCTGAGCTTGAAGAAGAGGCAAGATTCTTAGCAAGGATACAAGCCATCCGGCATCTTGTCTTTCCATATGGCATTTCATGCTTGGGTAATAGGGTTGCATTTACCCTTAAAGGGCCATACATTTTGTTCTAAAATCTAAATTCATCCCAGGGAGAATAAAAGAGAATTAAAGAGATTTTGCGTAAAAATTGGGGAATATCAAATGTAGCTCACTGACATAGGAGCATACACAGCCCATGGAATGCCTAGAGGAACTGAAATGTTTGCCCCAAGGATTCGCACTCTATATCAGTGATTCTCAACCTTCCTAATGCTGTGACCCTATAATACAGATTCTCATATTGTGGTGACCTTCAGCTGTAAAATTATTTTATTGCTGCTTCATAACTGTAATTTTGCTACTGTTGGGAACCATAATGTAAATATATGATATGGAGGATATTTGATGTATGATCCCCATGCAAAGTTCATTTGATCTCCAAAAGGATCACGCCTCACAGCTCGGGACCTGCTGCTCTAGATCGTATCCCTGGATTGTTGTGAAAATCAAGTAAAAAAGGTTCTATGGTCAGGAAAATAATTTATTGCTTTATTAAATATAATCTTTACTGGGTAATCAACTTTCAAGTAAAATACAATAAAAATGTAGGTCTGCCTTAAATGACAGATGATGGTTATCTATCATAAGTCTTGAAACAGTACCAATGCTGGGTGTACGCATGTCTGGGTTTGAATTCATGTATTTGGTCCACATTTAATAGGCATCTGTACTAATCTCCCACTGTTTCAAGAAAAAGAAGAAGGAGGTGCTGGGGGAATAAGGCAGACAGCAAAAATACCTAAAAGGATACATAAATACAATTTGGAGGAAAGAGTGAATTGAACTCCAAAAGTATATCCATTGAAATGGGACTTAAGAAGTGGAGATAATTATGGGGTGCTCTGGCAGAGCTTGTAACCTCAAAGAAACTATTTTCCCCTCAATATTTAGGGTAACAACAATGTCAAGCCTTAGCAGCGCCTTCATGGTATTACTATAGATCACCCAGAATCGTGAAACATTGATGTAAATTGGACAGTGCACAGGGACTGTGGAAAGAGCTAGTCTCTGCTTTGCCCATTTTCACATTCCTGTGTGTAAGCCTCTGAGGGTTTCATTTCAGGATGAGTGAAACACCATCAGCAAAAGAAGGAGGGTTTTTTTTTTGCTTTTTTATTTTACTTTATTTTTTATAAAATCAAACAGTCGCTTTATTTATTCCTATAATCAGAGAGGTTTAAATTATTACAAGGTTTTGCTTCTCCGACCATGCTCACATGCCATCATCAACTGAAAAGGAAAAGCTAGAACACGGTTTAGATTTCCGGGTACTAATCACCCCCAAAATTATCCATAGAACATTTATGGGTGTTTCTTCTCTTTAGAAACAACCACAGAACAATTTCTACCTGGGCTACTGATCAGTAGAACTTAAACATTCCTTCCCAGGAATTGATCATGAATGCCACTCAAGTTAAATATGCAAAGAACCAAGTTTTTTCTGCCTTCGGTGCTGCAGGAGATGAATTGGTATGTCCTTCAGGGCTGCAAGAAAGAAATGAGGTACAGCCCAGTTCCAGCAACCAAGCTTTGTATGTGTTATTAATATGAGTACTAGGGAGTTACCAGAGAAAGGAAATACCTTTCTTTGACGGAGTGAAGAAATGACTTAGCAGGATATCCCTTCAACTCCTGCTTTTGTTCTGCCTGCTCCTGGTTTGAGACAAAGTAGGTCACCTTGCCAAAAACACTGAGCCAATCAAGGAAGAGGTCTCTGTTTACTGGAACCTCATCATTGGTGGAGAAACAGGATCTCAATGTACAGCTCCGGATGTCCTCAAACTTGCAAGGCCCTGGGCACTGGCATCCCTGCTGGTGGGCTTGGCATCCCTGCTGGTGGGCTTGGCTGAGGAGGCTTCCAGGACACACATATCTGGATTATCTTTCTGGAGTTTGGTTGTTGCATGGCTTTTTTGCTAGAGCACCCAAACCTTAGTTGGATGCCATCATTCTGATTCCTCTTCAGGATGCTTTTCAACATAATACATTATAGAATAAAATGAGATGCATCTCTGTTTTTATTCAAAGGTGGTAAAATAGTAGCATTAACAAGCTTGTAAGATTCTCAGTGACTAAGGAGAGAATGGCTGAGTAGGTTGAATACACAGGAGGATTATATTAAATGGCTTTTAAGTAGGAAGTATATTGTTTCAAAAAAGTTAAATTCATTAAGGGTACAGCCTAAGATTATTAATCCTACTATTTTTGAAATCTTGTAATAAAATGAAACAAAAATTCATAGAGTACATTTGAAGTCTAAACCAATGATCCCATATGATACACTTTCAAAGAAATTATGAACACACTCAAAGAGAAAGAGAAATCTGTAAAAAAAAGTCACATTTCTCTACAAGTACGGCCCATAAATTGATCAATTTGAGTCTAAATTCCCTCGAAAAAGTGTGAGCTGATTCATTTCAGTTTCCAGCGAAGAGAGTGAAGGCCTCTTGTGCGTCAGTGGGTTTTCAGTTGGCACAAACAGCCCTCCAGGCAGAGCTTGTCTTTCAGATCCTTGTCCTCTTGCCGAGCTTTCCAGTCTTATGAGAATCAGGGGCCACCGGTAAATCCTTCTAGCCTGAAAGGCAGCCATATCTGTGCTTATTATAGGTTCTCTTGCTCTGCTCAGCTCAGATCCCGGGTAAAACCCACACTCACGGAAGTGTGAACAACAGCCTGACCTACGTGGGGGTCACTGGGCTGCAGGGTAGTGTGAAAAGTGTCAAGATGCATGGTTTACAACAGCTTGCTTTAAGTGAAACATGCACACAAGCATACACACACACACACACACGGTACATGCTGTGCTGTGCCGGTCTCAAGACCTTCACCCTTCTATTTCTGCACGCAATTACACTGACATCTTTAAACAATGTAGACTGAGCAGACTGAGCGCAGTAGGGCACTGAGCTAACTAGGCTCTATCAACAAATTCCAAATAGAGATTGGTCCTCTCAGTTTCCTCTGCTGAGTCCTTATGACCAAAGAATACATGTGGCATGATTACATATGGTCTCCGGGAGGAGGAATCCCATTATGGGTTGTGAATGGCTTGTGGCCCTCTTAACCCATTCCTGATTCCCCTTAAGCTCAGTGTATATCCATTCTCTGAGGCCTCCCGGCTCAGTGTGCCTCAAATGGAAAGCCCGACTCAACACTCAGCTTTGATTTACTCTGGAGTCCTTTTAACTGACTGGTAAATCATTTTTGCTTATTTCTCCTCTGTCCCCATGTTCCACCCACCATAATAGGTACTTAATAAAAAAGCTAAATAGGCAAAGATTAATTGTGCTCATTTGCCCTTCATTTGCCTTCTGAATACAGGCATAAATCACAGTACAATAACACCAAAAGGAGGCAAATATTTTTGCAAAATATCCCACAGGCTTATTAACCCGAGTGATGCCAGGTGTTGATCATCTCAAACAAGCGCATGCCCCGAAGCAGACACTGGGGTGACTTCTCTTTCCATCTCCCCAGTTTCATCTCAGGGTCTTGGCCATTCGGCAGGGTACCAGGACGAGAATAATTACCCGGCAAGTACAGGAAACTAAAAGCATATTCAAAGGCCGATGATTTACGGATGGTTTAATAGAAGAGCAGTTCCTGTACTTCAGTCTGAATGGTCGGGTAGTGGCTAGAGGAAGGCTCCAAGGAAAGAAGGAGTTCATGACCAAGGCTGGCAAGAGGAAGGAGGAGGTTTGTCCTGGGGACAAGCCAGTCAGAGGCAACTCTTTAAAGAGCGAGCAAGACAAAGACACATCCTATTCTCACTAACCCCTGCTCTTCCATCTCCTCCTTGGACCCTGGAGGTTATGACACTGCTTGTTCCAGGGACTTCTGACCACTGACACCTCCTGCATGAACGCGTTGTGGACTTACGGCTCATAACAGCTAAGCAAGTTCCTTTTTGAAAATAAACTCATTAATTAATTTAATTTATGCAGTTATTCTACACTCTGACTGCAGTTTCCCCTCCTTCCTCTCCTCCCATGCCTTCCCCTCATCTTCCCCTCATCTGCCCCTTCCCCCAAAATCCACTCCCCCTTTGTTTCTGTTCATAAAGGGACAGGCCTCCCATGAATGTCAACAAAGCATGGCATATCAAGTTGAGGTAGGACTAAGCTCCTTCCCTTGTATAAAGGCTTGGTAAGGAAATGCAGTATGAGGAATAGGTTCCGCAAAGCCTGCTGAAGTGTCAGAGACAGGCTCTGTCCCCACTGCTAGGAGTCCCATAAGTAGACCAAGCAATACAACAGCCATAGATATACGTAGAGAGTCTAGGTCGGTCCCATGCAGGTTTCTTTAGCTGTCAGTCCAGTGTCCGTGTGCTCTTATGAGCCCAGGTTAGTTGTCTCTGTGGGTTTCCTTGTAATGACTTTGAGCCCTCCCGCTCCTCCACCCCAGCTCATACAATCCTTCCCCCCTTCTCTTCAACTGGACTCCTGGAGGTTGGCCAGTGCTTGACTGTGGATCTCTGCATCTGCTTTTGTCAGCTACCAGATGAAGGTTCTATGGTGACAATTAGGGCAGTCACCAACATGATTGCAGGAGATGGCCAGTTCAGGCTACCTATCCACTGTTGCTAGGAATCTTAGCTGAGGTCATCCTTAAACAAGTATTTCTGTAAAAAGCTTCTGTGTTCGTTAAACAAAACCAAATAGACTGTATTGGTGTTTTCTGCTGGAGTCTCACTCCCTGAGGATTTTGATGCTGGTTTGCAAAAGGCACCCGAAAGAGGTGATGCTGACTTGCTCATTCATTCAACAGTTCAGATGGAGACCTATTTGGGAGAAGAAAACAGAGGAAGGGCAGTGAGAACTGGATCAGGTGAGGAATGTAGCAGAGAGACACCAATACTTTCTCTGGATCATGTGCACATGAAACATGGAAGGAGAGAGAAACAGATATCAGGAGGTGGGGAAGGGTGAATGGTATAGAATTGAAGAATCGTGTCTTCTGGGACTGGAGAAAGCCCAGCAGGAGCAAGAGTATCCTTTATAGTGGAAGCTTCAGAATGTCGCTATCAGCTATGAACAGATCACACCAGAATACATGGCCAGAATCTACTGGCTGCTGATGGCCAGCAGATGATACAGTGGCCTGCTTCCCCATGGTCTGATTAGGGCCTCTGTGAAGCTAGAGGGAGATGACAGTACTGTGCAGATGTTCACCCCTTCTCTTACGCTGCATTCTTCATATTCTTTGGAACTGGCTCAACTGTCCTGCAGAGTCTCAGGGACCCTTCCGCTATTGATGTCTTCCTTTCCTGATTTGAGCAACTAATTCATGTAACTTCACTTAAGCTTTATTTATTTATGGGAAATTGAGTGAATTTGACAGTGAGTAATCTGGAATGTTTGCTTGTCTATCATCTATATTTCAGGAAGTGTACAAAGCATATTGTTAGCATCCTGAAGCAAGAGTGCATAGGATTCCATTTCATTAATTGCATAGATTAAATTCTGTCAGAGGCCAAAACTAGACTTTAATTTATCAAGAGAATAAAATATGCACCAGGAGGAATTGTCCAAACATTATTTTCAATGCTGGCAGCAGGAATTGATAAAATGTCTATCATCTATGATAGCAGCATCCTTTTTGATTTGTGTACTTGCTGGAGTGAAAATCAAAATGTCACATAGTAACATGTATTGCTGAAATAGCCCATGAGAGAACACAGGAACATTGAGAACACCTCTATAAAAGTGCGCAAAATGTCATCAGTCAATCCCAAGCCTCTAGAGGTGGTTCAAAGGGTTTTAGCAGACCAAGCATTTCTTAATGAATGTGCTCTTTTATAAATGGTCTTTGGTGATGTCTCATTAAGACAATGCAAATAGGTTGAGTATTTGTCTTTTTATATCTCTTGTTTCACAGGTGAAAGAAGAACACATCATGACCCAGTGTGGAATCTATAAGAATCTACACTTGTCAATCAGTCAATCAATTTAGTAAGTGTAAAGAATCTGGGGAGTGCCTAGCATAGTGTCTAGAGCTATAACAAACAAGCAGACCCAATCACTATTCCCTTGGAGCCTCTGGACCAGGGAAACAGACCAAAATAGATAGGTGAGCTATGTCCTTAGGTCATTGATATGAAAATCCCCGAAGGAATGGAAAGGGACTTGGAAAGGTCACTGAACACAGTGTGGTCTGAGATCTTTCCAAGAAGAAAACAATGGATGTGTGTCCCAAGTGATACAAATAAAAACATTCCACCGAAGCAAATTGTTTAACAGTTCTAAAGTAGGAGTAAGTTTGGAGTTTTGAAAAAAAAAAATGAAGCAGACCAACAGGCTCATTACGGTAAAAGGCGGGAAAGCAGAATGCATTAAGAACATGGGATCTCAGATATTAATCCACATATTTACAAACACCTGATTTTTTGAAAAAGAAGCAAAAGATATAAAATGGAAAAAAGAAGGCATATTTAACAATAGTGCTGGCATAATTGGATATCAACATGTAGAAGAATGAAAATAGATCCATATCTATCACCATGCACAAAACTGAAGTCCAAATGGATCAAAGACCTCAACATAAAGCCAGTCACACTGAACTTCATAGAAGAGAAACTGGGAAGTACACTTGAACACATTGGCACAGGAGACCACTTCCTAAATATAACCCCAGTAGCACAGACACTGAGAGAAATAACTAATAAATGGGACCTCCTGAAACTGAAAAGCTTCTGTAAAGCAAAGGACATGGTCTACAAGACAAAATGACAGCATACAGAATGGGAAAAGATCTTCACTAACCCCACATCAGACAGAGGGCTGATCTCCAAAATATACAAAGAACTCAAGAAATTGGCCATCAAAAGAACAAATAAATCAATAAAAAAATGTAGTACAGACCTAAACGGAGAACTCTCAACAGAGGAATCTGAAAAGACACTTAAGGAAATGCTCAACATCCTTAGCCATCAGAGAAATGCAAATCAAAACAACTCTGAGATTCCATCTTACACCTGTAAGAATGGCCAAGATCAAAAACACGGATGACAACTTATGCCAGAGAGGTTGTGGGGTAAAGGGAACACTCCTGCATTGCTGATGGGAGTGCAAATTGGTACAACACCTTTGGATATCTGTATAGCTATTTCTCAAAAAATTAGGAAACAACCTTCCTCAAGACCCAGCAATATCACTTTTAGGTATATACCCAAAGGATGCTCAATCATGCCACAAGGACATGTGCTCAACCATGTTCATAGCAGCATTGTTTGTCATAGCCAGAACCCAGAAACAACCTAAATGTCCCTCGACTGAAGAATGGATTTAAAAAATGTGAT
>PVIU01000010.1:0-50000 GCA_004026605.1 Ondatra zibethicus | reverse complement strand
ACACAGATCACAGCTTCCAACCGGAGTCAGAGGCATTCGTAAGAAGCCACATGCTTTAAGCCTCCCACCCCCTTTTCAGTAAGTTCCTCGCTTACGGAGAAAGCTGAAGATGTTCTCCAGTCATCCCTTGTTCAGTTCCTAATTTGCTAGGCAACATGGCTCCATGCGGAACTGCTTCAGCAGAATGCTGTGTTATTGCTCATTAAAAAGACAAGTTCTAACTGTCTTGCCGAAATCATACAGAAAAACAGAACTCAGAAATTACAAGGCAGCTGGGTTTACTCATTCCCAGTTTGCTGTGTCAGATTTTGTGGCTTCTAGGATGCCTCTCGAACGTGACCCCGTTCAGATCCATTGCTAGGCTTGGTCGTTAGATGGGACTTCAACCAAAGGATGCAGAGCCGTTTTAGGAAAACAGAAAAGCATAGAAAAGTATGTGAGTTCAGCAACAATAAGAACAATGTCTTTAAGATGTTTCGAGGGGTCCCACTGTAACATTCTGGATGGTAGCCCCTAGAAGTCCCTCTGGACCTCTGGATGGTGGACAGTAGAAGTTCCAAACTATTGAAATCAGCTGAAGGACCTGGGTTTTGTTCCAGGTGAAAGGGTGCAAAGAGTGAGGAAAGAGAAAATGCATCTCCTTTGTCTTGGCTGAGAGAGACTCGCAGCGAAACAATGAAAGGGAGAGAGGAAATTCACTCAAGAAGTGGAAGAAAAAGCAGACATAAGAACCAACAGCAAAGTTAAAGATGATTTATAAAGCAAAGCCGAAGGGGCTGGCATGTTCTCTGTAGTCGGAAGAGCCAAATTAAAATGCATATACAATTTGATCAGGGACAAAATAACTCCTCCAAGTAGGAGTTTCAAGCAAATTACTTCCCCTTTTAAATTCCCCTCAATTACTTCCATTACCTTTAGTTAACAATTCTCATAAATAAATATTGACTCCACGGAGCCACAACAATCTGGAGCCAGGTGAAACAAACCATCACCCTTGGAAACAGGCAAGCGCCCTGTGCGGCAAGAGCCATAAACATCCTTTCTGATTCACAGAGTCTGCATCAGCACCCTGGCCGTAGGAAAACAAACCAGCTGAAAACACAAACAAATATGTTTCTTTCTGCCGTTCTCTCAAAGATATGCTATTCGAATCTATGGAAACACTCTCAAGTGACCCAAAAGAGAAAAACATTCAGTTCAATTATATGATTGCCATTCAGTAGAAGACCATATGGACATTAAAATACATCCATTGAGTTCTTATTAAATGGAAGATACTTATACTTAAATACTGAGATGTTAAATGATATTTTTCTTACAGTAGTTCCTTATGATTATTCATATAAATATAAATTTATTTTGCTTAGATGATGGCACATACATATGCATGTGTTTATGAACACCATGAAATGATTAAAATACTAATAATTATAAAAACTACTTCAAATGTTTTATTTTTAATTGAGTTAATTCTTTGACAGTTTCATACCTGTTTATAATGAATTCTAGTTACTCCCCCGCAAGTCTCCCTCATCTCTCACCTACTGTTTTCATCCCTTTCCCAGATTAATAATTTTTGGTTTTATTGTATGACTCATTTGGCTTAATTAGGGCCACTGTGTGATCATTGGATTGAGTCTATCCACTGGAACCTGGTGGGGTCACTAGTAGAAATACAATAGAAAGGAATGACTCCCCTTTCTTCTGAATCTATCCATAAGAAATGGTTTAGTAGTGAGGGATGAGGACCCATGAATCCTTCTTCATATTTGCCTGGCTATTAATGTTCTAATTTTTTTTATTTGTTATTTGAAGAAACTGTATAGTCATCCATAGTTGATGAAAGTTGACTATTTCAGTGACTGTATGCTGTCTAAGAGTCTGTTTCACTGCCCTGATTTATATCTTCTGGTTCTAACAGTCTCTCAGGCCCCTCTCCTACAACATTCCATGAGCCTTGGAGGAGATCATATAGACACTCAAAAGGTCACTTATTCTCAGGACCCTGTGCAGCCATGTTTCACCCTTTTTCCTCACTGATGAAGGAAAAAGAATAGTAATTGTCGATGGGCATAAATATATTTATTTAGGAGATGTTTGGTGTTATTTCAATTTAACTAAACAATAGGATTAAGTCCCTACCCCCAGGTCCTATGTCTGAGCCTGCCACAGACATGTAATACAGTTTACAATATCAGGTCTGAGTTCTTTTCTTAAAATAAGCTTTTAAAACACAGCCATGGGGGCTGGGACTGTTCCTCAGTTGGCAAAGTGCTTGCTTAGTATTCATGAGGGTTTGGGTTTGATATCCAGCAGCACTACATAGGTCAAGTGTGGTGACACACTCCTGCCATACTGGTGGAAACAAGGACATTAAATGTTTGGGTTTGGGCTGGAGAGCTGGCTCAGAAGTTGTGAGCACTTGCTCTTGCAGAGGATCTGGATTTTATTCCTAACACCCACGTGTTGGCTCACAGCCATTTATAACCTCAGTTCCAGTGGATCTGATGTCTTCTTCTGACCTCTGTGGGCACCAGGCACACATGTGGTGCTCAAACATACGTGCAGGTGAAACATGCATAAAATATAATAAATAAATCTAAAAAACTGTTTGGGTTCAAAGAAATATTTCTAAATTATTTTATTTGTTTGCGCGTGTGTGTGTGTTTGTGTGTATGCATGCACGTACACTCATGTGTGTGAATGCAGTTCCAAGGGTGCCAAGGTGCACCTGAAGGTATGAGGACAACCTTGACCGTTGGTCGTCATCTTCCACTTTGTCTCAGTCTGGATAGCTGTCATTTTGCTACCACATACACCAGGTTAGCTGACCTGTGAGCATGCCAGGATTTTCCAGTCTTTGCCATCTCTCTCTCCATATTAATGCTGGGATGACAGACAATTGTTCTATGCCTTGATGATGTTTCTTTTCTCTCTTCAGATGTCTAAGGCCAGTCATCAGCAAAGAGCCTCTTGAAGAGAAGGAACATAGAAAAACTAAACACAAGCAAGCAACGAACAACGCACACAGCTGAAAGCATGAAGGGCGCGGGTGTGTGTAAACAGAGTCCCGGCATCCTGACCATGAAATGGACTGGAAGACAGACTGTCCGTAATGCTGCTTTACTGCCCTTCGCATTTCCTCCCCTCAAGCCTGAGGGGTATGCCACCACACAGTCCCCAAGGAGAACTGTCACTTCTGAACACAGAAGAATAATGCAACCAGACAGTGGCTTAGGACCGGAACCAAGAAGTCTATGAATACTACTGTGTTTCTTGGGACTGTGGCAGAATAATATTAATGTATTAGTGAAACGAAGACTAATGAGCTAGTGCTGCTTATTAATCAATTCACCTTTCCCTTTCTTTCTACTCTAGACATCTAGTTATACAGAAATGTCATTTATTATGTGGGTGATTAAAAACCAGCCCGATTACAATATGCATTTTTCTTAACTGAACCATAAAATATTCGGATGTGATTGAACACATAATAATTTGTATGTTTGTATACTCATATTATGAATAGTGGTATAAACTTCAAATTAGGGTAAATCTAGCTATCTCTTCAAGCAGTTAACATTTCTTTGTAATCAGAAGTTTCTCTCCTGCCCACCAGTCCTGAATAACCACTCAGAGCTTAAAATTACTATTAAATGCTGGCAAATGACTTAGGCTTATTATTAGTTAGCTCTTACATTTAAATTAACTCATATTTTTAAAGTCTATTCTTTGCCACGTGGTCCATGATTTGTTACATCATTTTTTGCATGTCTTGCGTCCTTGGCGGCTTAATGGCATCTCTGAGACTCCGCCCTTCTTCTCCTGTATCTCTGCTTGGATTTTCAGCCTGGCTCTATCTTGCTTTGCCATAGGCCAAAGCAGCTTTATATATCAACCAATGAAAGCAACACATATTCACAGAGTGCAGAAAGACCATCCCACAGCATTTCTTCCTGATAAAAATGTTTCAAATCCTTCTTTGAGTCTTTTGTTTCCTATTCTATCTCTAGGTAACCTAAACCTCAGATTCTCTTTTACTAGGAATAAGAAACTAAGGTGATCTGAACATCAACATTAACAAGTTGCATTGAGGCTACAAGTTGAAAAATAAGGAGTGGGAGAGGAAAAGAGGCACGCATTGGATTCATATAAAAAGGTAATATCCAACTACAAGCTTAATAAAAATTTCATCCCTTTCCCTGTACTCCCTTCCTTTTTCCTCTTTACCAGATGAGAGGCCACTGAGTCACAAAGAAGAAAAATGAGACAAACTCAAATCTAAGAACCAGAGAACCTGCTACTGAGGGAAAAAATAAATCCTTGAAAAGCCAGAAACAGTGAGGAGACGAAGACTCATAGATAAAGAAATTGGACAAGAATGACACTAGGGTCATGAAAGTTACAAAAGAAAACATTCTCCTTCCCTCCCTCCTCCTTCTCCCTCTTCCTCTCCCCCACCTCTCTCTCTCTCTCCCTCTGCCTCTCTCTCTCTGTCTCTCTCTGTCTCTCTCTGTCTCTCTGTCTCTGTCTCTGTCTCTGTCTATCTCTCTCTCTCTCTCTCTCTCTCTCTGTGTATGTTACTGATGTTGATAGTAAGGGATTCCACACTATTTAAGCCTGTAGTAATGACAGACAAACAGAAGGATAAAGAAAAACTGATGATTATGATATTTACATCTATCAGTCTAGGGTTATTTTTGTGGTTTCTGGTATGGGGAAAAGAAAAATAAGCAAGAAATTTTGAGGGGGTTGGAGCAGCTAGTATACATACATATGTTCATTAATTTTTGTTTTCATTTGTTTATTTGACAAATATTTATCAAGTCCCTAAAATGGATGAATATTTGTTTAGAAACTTGGGTTTACTATCATCCAACGATAGTGGACCCACCCTCTCGGATCTCACAGGAAACCTCGTTTAATTAACTTCACACCCTGAAAACTGAATAGGTTCAGAACCTAGAAAGTTCCTTTAAAACATCCTTCATGGAGATATTTGTACATGATTGAAGGCACAGGGAAACATGCTTAGAAAGGAAATTCAAGCATTGGAGATACAAGAACAGTGAAATGATAGAAGACAAAGCTCTCTTCGGAAATGAAGAAGAAAGGCGAGGAAAGGAAGAGCGTCTGGCTTTGTAGCAGGGACACTGTTCTTTCTCTGAGATAGAAAAACAGGAACATGTTGCAACAGAAAGGGGAGGCAAAGGAGAGAAAGGATATTCTTCCATCAAATATATCTGATGATAAATACAAACTTGGAGCATTTCTGAAAGCAGAGGAACTTTAACCATCATGTTCATATGTGCATACTTTGTAATCAAAGTCTATAGTGTCTAAATATAACCACATATTTATTTAAAAATCAATGATTTATTTAAATTATTTAAATAATAAATATGGACTTCAGTGATTTTTTTTAGTTTAACTTTTGATGCATTACTAAATAATGTTCATTCATCTTATTGCTGCTGTTCTTGCTGTTGGTTTTTCTGCATAGGGGATTTAATGAAGCACTGATTCTTTGGTTCCCCACATTAATTTAAAAGAGTCAAAGAAATGTAGGGCTGCTGTGGGACAATGGTCTTGTACCCTATAAAGATTTGTCACTTGTATTGGTAATAAAATGCTGATTGGCCAGTAGCCAGGCAGGAAGTATAGGTGGGGCGACCAGAATAGGAAAATTCTGGGAAGAGGAAAGGCTCAGTGTGCAGTCGTCACCCAGATGCAGAGGAAGCAAGATGAGAATGTCTCTCTGATAAAGGTACCAAGCCATGTGGCTAACACAGACAAGAATTATGGGTTACTATAAGATGTAAGAGTTAGTTAATAAGAAAGCCTGAGCTGATAGGCCAACCAGTTTATAATTAATGTAGGCCTCTGTGTGTTTCCTTGTGACTGAACGGCTGTGGGACTGGGTGGTCCAGAAACCTCTGTCAACATAGGGTGTATTATTTTATTTGCACCACAACAGGGAAATACCACAGACTATGTAATTCATAAATAACATAATGTTGCATGGTCCCACAGGCTAGGGAAATCAAAACTCAAGTATAGTGGTTCTTAACATGTGGGTCATGACCCTTCGGGGTCACATATCAGATATTTACATTACAATTTATAATAGTAGCAAAATTACAGTTATGAAGCAGCAGTGAAAGAATTTTATGGTTGGGGAATCATCACAGCACGAGGAACTACAGTAAAGAGTCACAGCACTAGGACTGTTGAGAACCACTGCTCTAACAGGCTCAGTGTCTAGTTGAGATAATTTTTCTCTCTTTCTAAAGCAGCAACTTGATATTGCCTCCTCTGGAGGGGAAAGCCACTGTGTCATAGGACAAGGGACCAAAGGTAAAAAGGGCTAAACGATATGGAGACCTTAATTCCATTAGGGAGGGAAAGAGGAGTCAATATGACATCATCGTCTTTTAGACACCCCCACTTTTCAAAGACCCCAGCACATTGACCATGAACTTTGAAAGAGACACAGTAAAAGCAGAGCATTGGGAAGGCAGCATGCTGGAAGCATGAGCCACTTTCTTTGGAACCCTGCTGGGCATCACTTCAGCCATCCAGGGCTCAGAAACAGAGATGTGCAAGGTAATTCCCAAGGTTGGTATTTTGTGACTGTTGGTCATCCAAGGAGACTCTGGACTTCATCAGGCTGATACCCAGTCTGATTCCAGAAGGTTGTGATTCAACAGGTCTCTTCATGCTTTCAGGCCACCTATCAGCTGTAGATCCAAGCAAGTTCTCCAAGTTTCTAAGCTAATTGGTTTGTCCAAGATAGATCTGTTCAATCTATCCTGGTCTATTTGATTGACAGGAGATATGGCAAACTTCTTAAACCCCATCCTTTACCCCGAGGAAAAATGAGCACTCCTTCCAGAGGGCTACAGCTGGCTTGTATCTTTGGAACTCACTCTGGCATTCAGCAAGACAGCCATATTGTAGCTGCAAGCTATTACAACACACTGACTTCCAGATTGACAACTGCATGCTTGTCATTTCCAGATGTAGTTTCCCTCTGACAGTTGTACAGGAAACATTGTGAGAGGCAGCAGATTCCCAGTAAAACATGCCTATAAACACGATGGTTTCTGGCAAAGGGGAGGAGAGGTTTAGACCCAGACGCACTAGAAAAAATATAGTCTGCACTTTGTTCATATTTACCCTGAAGGTTCAGGTGCAATCTGCAGGGTTTATTCTTGCTTTTGTTTGTCCCTGTCTGAGCAATGGCTTTAGACTCCTGTGTCTTAGAAACAAATTGGTCACTGAGATACATATTTTCTGCCTCTTCTGCTAACCACATAGAAACCTGTTCATAGTCAGAATCCAACAACAAAAGTCATTCCCGTGAGCATTTTGAACCGATCTTCATAATCCAACGGCCTTGAAGCAGCACCTGGACAGGTTAATTTAAAAGCAAAAGTCAAAACTTCCTGTGGGAAGTCACAGAGCCATGACTTCATGAATATTTCTCTACATTCCACTGAACATGCTGCCTGGTTTCTTTCCCCTTTGCATGAGCCTACATGATTCAAAAGACATGTTTTGGCAGGAAATGAATTAGCACATATGGGTGTGGGTGGCAGTATCTTAATGCCCAAAATGGATACATTCTTATTTTCAGCAGTGGCAATAGCTATATTATATCAAGTCAAGGAGGAAAGCAGCTATGTTGGACCCATCCTTTGCACAGTCGGGTAGTACATTAAGGTACATTCCTAACTCTCTCTCTCTCTCTCTTTTTTTCCTTAAACCACTGGTTTTTTCTTTAGGAACGTGGTGCCACCTACCATGCCAGTGTTTCATTGAACTGTGGGATAAATGGCTATAACTTCCAAGCTCAGTCCTCTAGTCTACTGTAACCCCCCCAGTCTTTCATTAATATTTTTGTGCACACAAACATGCATACATACACGTATGTATGTATTCATTACATAACATTCCTGTTTCAGCAATAAAATGATAATCAAGCAACTTACAGAAAAAAGAGTGTATTTGGGCTTACAGCTCCAGAGGGATAGGAATCCATCGCTATAGGAAGGCAGGGAAGCAGGCAGCAGGTGTGGCAGCAGGGCCAGGAAGCTGAGAGAACATACCTTGACCCAGGAGCACAAAGCAGAGAAAATCAACTAGACATAGCATGAGGTTTTTAAATCACAAAGCCTTTCCCTCCCGTGACATACTTCCTCCAACAAGGCCACTGCTTCTAAACCTCCTCAAACAGTGCCACCAACTGGGGACCAAGAGCATTTAGACTGCCACAATATGTATAATGAGAATCAATCCATATGAACTGAAATCAATAATGCAGAACTTCTGAGGACATAGGCAAATATGAAAAGAAGTGATACAGCCTGCAGGGATGGAGCTTATACAATGAATAATTCAGTGTCTTCGCATTTTCAATCCTTTTGTTTTCTACAGGTCTGTAGGTCTCTATAGAATACACTTACAGTGCCAGAGGTTAGAGAACACGGAGGTCTCACAAGAAGAAAAAGAAAAAAGAGAAAATCTTGTCCATTGTGTAACAGCGGCTTGGCTTATTTATAAAGTATATTCCAGAATTCATGTGAGATTTAAAGTTAAAGAGGGGTTTTGAAGGAAAGAACGTCACTACCATACTCCAAAGAAATAAATCAGGCTGATAGTATGGCACAGCCGTGGTGAAGATAGCTCGGAATGTCTTATAAAACACCCTTGAATAGCACATGTGTGTGAAACACATTGTTCCCAATTGTCTGTGAACACATCAGCTTCATGATTTAAAGCCCACGCTCCTGAAGTGCAATCCAGCTGCCTTGAGTCCTTGGCAATGCTCGCACGAAGCCGTGCTCCACAGAACTAAAAGTGAGGGCGAAAGAATGACAGATTAGTAAGTGAGTGCCTCCTTTCTGGAAGGAAGGGCAGATCTCGGATAATGGTCATAAGCGTTCACACTGCCTTGTGTTCAGGTTCCATTTCTAAATGTACTCAGGATGCTGGGATGCTCAGGCTTGCGCTGCTGATACACCCTACGTATATGCAGATCTGCACTGGAAGGCAGTAAAAGGATTCAGAGTAGAATCAATATGGAGTTCAGGTTGCAGTGACACATAGCATAATCCTGGTACTAGAGAAGTGGAGGCAGGAGGGCGTGAGTGAGACCCCGTCTCAAAACAATAGCAAGATGGACAAGAAAGGAAGCTTCAAAAGGAATTGATTGGGAATGAGGAGAGCAGTGTTTCCCTAACGAACATGCCACATACATGTGGTAGAGTGGCCAAGCCTGACACTCATGGCAGAAGCACCTGCTGAGGGAAAAACATGATCTGCAATTTTAAACATGCATTTTAAGATTGGTTAAAAATATGACGTGGGAATGCTTTTTTCTGCATGTCAAAATAATAATGCTGAATGTTCTATTCCTGTAAGGTGTATGTCTCAGAAAGGGTCTCATCTCTCATGTCAGAGGTCCCATCTCTTTGGTCAACAACTCTGAAGAAAGGTGACATTTGTACAAACAGAGAATGGCCAGGTGGCTGTGTCAGCCTCAGAGACAGAAATCTGATTCTGAAGTCTTCACCGAAGAAAGCCAATGCTCACCAGGTAGAACTAATTAAATAAGGAGCATCCATTAGTGGAGTTTTCATTTGCATTTCATAAGCCTCTGAAGTAAAATGATGCAAATATATTAGCTGGAGCTCGTGGTTATTACGGAGAATTATTGCCCTGTGGACTGCAGAGTGATTGACAGTCACTTATACCATATTCCTCATGATTGGCTTAGAGCAGTGTCATTAATGGTCATGGTTCTTTTCCCAAAACTTAAAGATAAGCACCCTTGCTTACCGCCCTAAAGTGACAAAGCTTTTTTTTCTCTATTTCTCTTTCCCTAGGACCAGTTTTTATTCTACAGTTTTATTTTCAGCAATTAAGCTTGTTTTTCCGAGGGCTGAAGAGATGGCTCAGTGGTTAAGAGCTTATGTTGCTCTTCCAGAGGACCCGAACTCAGTTCCCAGCACCCACATCTGCTGGTTCAGAACTGTCTGTAACTCCAAATCCTGGAGGATTCAAGGTCTCTAACCTCCTTGGGTACCTACATCCATGTACGCATACCCCTTCTGACACACCATTAAAAATAATAATACATTTTCTTTTCTTTGCTGCTGGATCTGAGGACCAAACCCCTGCAGGCCTTGGCTTTGTTGAGAAGCACTCTGCTATTGACCTTCGGCCTTAGCGAAGATAAATTTTTTAATTCTTTATTAACTTATCAACAGTGATAGATTCTTCCAAAAAAAAGAAAAGGCTTTTAGAACAACATGAGTCAGTTGAGGTATAAAATATGTAACTTACAATCTTTAAGCAACGATGACAAAAGCAAGCCTAACTCAATAATCTCACAGGGGCTTTAACTACCAGATTGCCTTTCGACTGTAAAAGAGAATGGCTTGTAAGGGGAGTGCTTGGTGGGCAGAGCAAGGAGGAAAGGGAAGGAAGAAGCAGAGGAGGTGGATCAGGAGGAAAATAAAAGGGAGAGGGGAAAAAGGGGAAACAAAAGATCTTTGTTTAGGAAGCCCCGGGCACAGGAGGTGAGGGAACAGTCTGGTCCCCAGACTTCTTTTCACATGTTCAAGCCACATCATCAGCTGGGAGAAACGGAATGAAGGCTACTGGCAACGTTAGGTCACCCTACTGAAAGCAAATAAAATATCTCTTTCCCCTAAAGAGGTGGAATGTTTTATTAACTAGCATTTGGAGAGTGTTATTATGCTTTATGTCAAAGACTTTATGGTCCTTGTTCCTGAGAGGCTGTAGAAGCAGAGACAAACATTGCAGAGAGTTGAAACTCCTGCTTAGTGTTTCAGAAAAAAAAAAAACAACAAAGAAATCAAGAGGAAAAATAAGTCAGAGAGCCTTGCCTTTATCTATGAGGTTCAGATGTTAGCATGCTTCATATAAATCCGCTGCCCCTGTTGCAGCTAAAGTAGCAAGGAGAAGTTTGGTTATCTGGCAGTAGGGAAGCATGATGGGCCACTGGAATCAGGTGGTTCATTTCGTTTATCAGATATTGTAGATATAGAAGAGGTAGAACAAAAGATAGAAGTGAGGGAAGGAAGACAGAAGAAAGGATAGGAGGGAAAGAGGAAGACTGAGTGAGGTAAGGAGAGATAGATGAAAGAGAGAGTGAGGAAGGGAGAGAGGGAGAGAGGGTGAAAGGAATAAAGAGAAACATGCAGGGAAGAGGGAAGGAGGGATGGATCGAAGAAACAGAAGAAAGGCTGGAAGAAGGTATTACGTGGCACCATTTCTGTGGAGATGTGAGTAAGTGTGTACTCATACTAAATAGGGAACTGGTGACAGATGAGTATTATCAGAGTTATAGGTTAATTACAGGAGCTGAAATGATTTAAAAGCAGCCGCGTCACCAAAACCCTACCCAGTAGGGTAGGGGTACACATTAAAAAACAAAAGAACAGAACCTAGAACGTACAGCACAACTTGCAGACAGCTCAGCAGGTTGGAGAATGTCAGAATCTCTTTTAGGTACCCAATTTTTCTGAGAGTTTACTGTGAAGCTCTCTTTCTCTGATAGTGTCTCTCAGCAGTCTATTGCTTATATATGCCTGAGAAGGTAGGACCTAGTGAATCTGGTCAGTTTCAGGGACTTCCTAAAGCCTCTGAGTTGTTTATATCCTGAGCTTAAAAACTCCCCTTGAAGGGTAGAATGTTTTACCTCCTCTTAGCTCATTCACTGTCTTATGCTTTCTTCAAAAACAGATGTTCTATCCCACCAGAACTTATGGCCAACAGGAAGCACAATAAAAACAGAGAACAGAGGGAGAGAAAAAGAAGGGGTGAGAAGAGGAAGAGAGGGATGGAGAGAAGGATGAGAGAGGAAGGGAGAGAAACACAGAGAGATAGAGTTAAAGAGCATGTGCAGAGGTTTCCAATGAGGAACGCCATAATTGGAGTAAGTACCATGGGAAAGGTCGGCTGGTCCTGAAAATTTCTAAAGGATTGAAATCTTAGACATAAACAAACAAACAGAAATTGACACTCTTACACTAATATCAAAAACATTTTTTGTAAATAATGATAGCAGATAAAATAGCAAGTTTTGCTCTTCTGAAAATTTATCATAGGTCACATTATTCTAGTAGTCATTTGAAGTTCATAGAGGAGAATGAGTTGAGTAAATATTAACATGATATACAAAGTGTATGCATGTATAACACATGTATATATGCATATATAAATACTACCTATGACTTTTCTAGTTTTCATTTTTAATTGTTCAGAAATTCTACAGATTCAAGAAATGTAAGTAAAAGTAATTATTGTGTTCAGTAATCAAACGCTTTTGTATATCTGGCAAAAGTCTTAAAAGCATAAAATCTACAATGATAACATCAACATCACTGTTACAGCATAGAATAGAATAAAGTAAAACAAAACAGACTCACAGCACTCTCAACTGCCTAACGCCTGCCAAACCTTTAGACAAAGAGAATCCAACCTCCTTTTAAAATAGTTCCTGTTAGGGCAGGGCACCATGCCCTATTTCAAGGAAGAAGGGGGAGGGAGGAGGGGTGAGGGGGTAGTGGGAGGGGACCGGGAGAAGGGGAAGAAAGGAAAAAAAATTTTATTTCTTTAATTATGTTCTTGAATGGAAAAAATAAAACAAAACAATGTATGGAAAAAATAAATAAATAAATAAATTTAAAAAAAAGAAAAAAAAGAAAAATGTATAGCTTAATTAAAAAATGTAAAAAATGAAAAAAAAAATAGTTCCTGTTAGACACAAAGGAAGCCCGCCATGTTAGCTGGCCGGAGAACAGAGATTCAGACATAAAGAATGTCTACCCTGAGTCCAGCTACCCAGCAACTCGCCTTGTAAGTATATGAGTCCATTTTGTTGGAGTCTGAGTCCCTTCAGTTTGTTGTCATACTGTTTGGGGGAAACTATCCGCAGACCCGCGTAGGTCAAAGAGAAGGGAGAGGAAGGGTCATCCTGAGTTTATACCATACAGTGTTTTCACTTTGCCGTCCAGCTAAGTACATCCAGGCTCCCTGTCGGGAGAGGCGTTTTTCCCTTGTCTGTTCTTTTCCGAGAGGACTGCAGATGACAGTCTCAGGATCCCAGCAGCCTGAGCACAGATGGTAAAGATTACAACTCGCTGACGACCTTTAGAAGCTGCTTTTCTTCCCAAGGTTCTTCTCTTTTGACAGCTAGACTGGCTTTTTCTCAATTAATTTCATTACCCCAAACTAGTTTTCCCTTTTTAGCTTTTCTCTAATGACTTGAGGACAAAGTCCGGATTCTCGTCTAAGCTGGTCTCAGACTTGTGCGTGGCACGCTGGCCTGGAGAGGCTGATGAGAATGCAGACATTGTCTCCATGCTGGCTTTCCTATTTCAACAGGTACCTAGGCCAATGAATTTCAACTGGTTGCCTGAGATGAGCAACGAGGACCAACGTGGGAGAAAGAAGTCGTGAGTGCCAAGAAGGAGGCCCGTCATAAATCAAGTGACAAGGGACATTTACAAACTGGTTGTTAACTGTCAGCATGAGGCTGCAAAGCAAGCCTCTCCTTGGATCATAAATAAAGGAGAAATCTAAACCAATACCAACCAAGGTGCCTAAATGAAACGGAGAGTACAGTCTTGTGATGCTAGAGGAAAGACGATGTCATCTCTGGGCATCTCTTTTGAGGGCTAAAAGAGATGGTGTCTCAGAAAACTCAGAATAGAAATTAGAGTCCAAAGATTTTCTTTATCGCCAAGCTGAGATAATCCCAATGGTAGCCTGAGTGCTCACACATGCACTAGATTTTTATGGTTACCCAGGGCAACAGTGGGTGCTATTTTACTCCATAAAACATGGCCAGAGATACGGGAGCGAAGCCTTCATTTTTTATGGAGAAGTTATGTGGTAAGTTCTCTTTTGGTGGGAAAACCCACCCCTATTAAGTTTCTAACTTAAGAATCCATTTCCTACCATACTTAAAACAGTGGTAAAAATCTCTATAATAATATCATCAATCTTTAAAATATTGAAATACAATGCTGGACCACTATCTGCATTGTTTTATTTTGCTCAGATGAATTAAAGCTCGGCCACTGATCTGAGATAAAAATTATCATTTGAATACACACTTAGAATTTGGTAGACCTTCAGAAGGCTGTACAGTTAGACTTTTGATCTCAAATGGGCAAGTGATAAAAGTGTCGTGTAAGATTTGCTTATATTTTACAATTTCATTAAAAGAGGATTAAGTTTTCAGGGAAAATATGAGAAAAAAACTAATTAAAATTGAAAGCCTCAATAAATTTGCCATTGTGGTGTCATATAACGGTCCTGCAAGTGCAAGAGGATGGTTGGAAGCAAAGCGAATCATTCAAGGAAGTTTTAAAGCAAATATAAGAAAATCCATTGTTACACAGGCTGGGGAAATTGCTCAGATTTATCTGTCACCCAGGGAGCCGGCAGAAAAGAAGCCAGGCGTCGGCGCCATGATTGCTCCCTAAAAGTACCAGCAGTTCCCATATTAGCAGTGGAAAGTGGAAACATTCTTCTAATTTCCCTGAACAATTTTGCCCATAACCATAAATCAGTTCTGTTCCTTTAAATGATTCTCAAAAAACAGGGCTGAAAGCCAGAGAGCTCGGGCATGAGGTGCTTGAGAGATCCCAAGTTCAGACTGTTAGCATTAGAAATCAGATCACTTTCTCAGCTACACGCGTGGCAAGGCAATGATGAAAGCGACTTGTTTAACCAAGGACACAGACGCCCTTGGGAGAATTTAAACTGGAACTCAGTGACATTGATTCCTGTACAGAAACTTCTGTTCTCTGTATCCTTGTTCCGCTTCCCGCTCCCTTCCTCCCCTCTTTTCTCCCTTTTCTTTCCTCCCCTTCTCTCTCCATTCTTCCTTTTTACTTTTGCATTTGTGGCTTTTTATGATTTCATAAGTGTTTGCCCCAGTGCTATATCCAGTGATTCCATTCCATTCTTCCCACCTTAGGGATAGGTTCTAGGATGGATATGTGGTCCGTTTGGGACACTGGTGTTTTAGATGCTGTTTGCTGGGAATCAGAGTTGTAAATATAAGTTGATCCTTTCTTCCAAAGAAAAATCCTGGAAGGGAAGATGTCCGGAAAGGAAAAACCACCAACAAGATAACAGTAGACAGCTGAGAAAACAGTAGATAAAGTGAATTGTTGCCTATCCAGGCACTGACTGAAAGCTTCCTTCAAGTTTCCCGTTCGGTAGACACTGGCACATTTTCTCTATTGATTAGACCTGGACTGCATTTTGTTCTGTCACCCAGAGTGGGTACATTTCTTCCTCTCATCGTATGTCCATGGTGTGTAGTCATGTCTTCACCACAGAGCTGGCTCCTGTTACATATACTAGAACTTGTCTAGCATAGTTCTCTTCTGAACTCCGACCATAGTTGCTGAGATCAGTCGTCCAGGGATAGGATTTCTCTTATTGTTTAGGTTACCCAGGCCTCAGTTTCGTCATAGAGAACCATGGTAGTAAGTTAATAGTTTTTGCCTTTGAGTAAATCCCCAAATGGCCATTGATGAAGCACTCAAATATCTAAAGAAATATGATGGTAGTGAAAATATTTTTCACTATATCAACAATAAATAATTAACAAATAATAGTTACTATAACAAATGTAATAATAATTATCTTTTTATTATTTGAAGTGGGGATTAAGAAATCTTAAGATTAGAGACCTAGGAAAAGATACAAATTGAAGCCATTTTCTAAGCAGCACATTGGAAAGGAACGCTTTGAACATTCTAACCAGTTCTTCAGGTAGGGGCAGACCTTCCCTGGCTCCACAGACCTTAGCCATTGGGTATTCATTCCCCCAGAGAAGGCTCACTTAAATTCATTCCCAGTCCTGAGGCTCACTTAAATGACCCAGAGTGGTTCCAACCCAGATGCCATTGGTCGTTTGAATTATCAGGGTTAGATCTCGAGAGCACAGCCGAAGAATAAAACCAAATAAAGCATTTCCTGTCCCTCCTGTCAGTCCGGCCTTTCTCATGATCATCTTTTCAGCTTGCCGGTATCCTTAATGGTCACTTCATTGTCTGACTATGTAGTGTTGGAACTCTGGTCTAGATCCAGCATCTCGCCATACTAGCTTATTTGCACCATGCGCAGACCAATCTGCTGTTTCTTAGGGCGTGACTGAGACCAAATAAAACAAAAGTCATTGGAAAGGGAAGGCAGACATAAGCAGTTTTTTGTTTGTCAAAACTCCCCAGGTGACGCATAGTCACTTTGAGAAACTGTACCTAAATTATCCAGCATCTCCAACTCCGAGGAATCTGGGACAGAAATAGGAAGGACCATCGGAAAATGTGGAAACTCCTTCAACCAATAGCTAAGATACTGGCCGACTTTGGGCGTGGTCTCATGTCCTAAAAGTGCAAGCGAAAAGCAGCCCCCCCTTTTTTTCTGGATTCGGTTCCAGTTCTTAGTGCACTCAGAGGACTGCGGATCGCTACCCTTACTGTAAATAAACCTTTGTTATACTCCATTCCAGGCTATTGTGGAGCTCTTTGATACTGTGCCAGGAGAAGAGTGACACGGGCTACTCTTGTCCCAGGTCTGAGCAGAGGGTCTGCATCTGCTTCTTTAGCCTTTATCCTCTCATAGTAAGGAGATACAGAGGGCCAAGATATTACACAAGTACTGGCATGGATAAGAGGCACTTGACTGCAGAGATGGCTCAGAGGTTGAGAGCGCTTGTTCTTCCAGAGGACCTGGGTTCGATACATGGCAGCTCACAACAGTTTATAACTCAAGTGCCAGTGGATCTGACTCCCTCACACAGACATACTTGCAGGTCAAACACCAATGCTTCTAAAAAGAAAAAAAAAGGAGGTGCCTGAAAACTTGTTTAGAATCTAGAACTTTCAATAAACACAGTGTTTAAACACCTAGGTTAGATTCTTAGTCTTAGTTATTTAATGTCCTATTAGACTCAAAGAAAGAGTCCACAGTGTTTTTCACACCTAGTAGCTCCAGTGCCACACCCTGCTCTTGCCTCATGCCCACAGTTGTCTTCGCAGCTGTGTGTCACCCCTGACATCCCAGCTTTCCTTTTTGCTCCTGAAGGAATTGGTATGGAGACATTGACAGAAGATGATGGTATCGGGAACATATTTTGCGCACTGTAATCTAGTAATCAGTGACACCTTATGTTCCTGGAACCCCCTCTGCACCTGCCCTAGAGAGTTCTAGTGTGGGAACCAGGGAAAGAACACGAGCCTCTGGTCCTGATGATCATCCTCACTGACCATAGAGAGCATTATTCCCATCTCCATGGTAACCAAGGACCATCCTTCCTGAAGACACAGTTGGTTCTTGTTGCCAGCATTGAACTTGGTTTCACACATACATCGCACCTCCACACACCAGGTTCAACTTCCAGCAGCTTTGACTACATATATACATGATTTTAGTGGGTGTAAATATTAGAACGGATGTTGTAATACTGCCCTGTCTGTTCTTTTCTCTTTCACTAATAAATATAACAAAAAACCCAGGTTCATTTTATCTTAATATTCTCATATTGAAAATTTTTATTTATGACCTCGGTTACTGAGATCTTGAATGAGCTTTTATTTATTGCCCCTAATCACTAATAAGTTCTGCATATTAAAATTCTGGACCATTCAACATTGCCGTCATGTTGAAATACATCTCTATATGTCAATATAGTCAGCTGAGTAAACATTAAAGCATAATTGAATTTTTCAGCAATGACATTTTAATTAAGAAGTGTTCTTGGGCTTTTAAGAGTTCAATACATTTATAAGAGTTTGCCCCTCAGAATGTTCTGGGAAAACATTATTGGGCCTACTACTTAAATAGTTCACTATTGTGTTCTAGTTGGATGGGTAAATCTTTTCTTATAGTCAGTGGGCTATATAATTTTGATAGTAGCTAGCCCCAAATTGTAAGCGACAAAAAAGGACCATGAAGCAAGGTACTTTACAGGACTGTTCTAGTTAGAATTTCTCGAAAGTGAGCTGATGCATATGTTACAGGAGGTAGTTCTGGCACCAGTTTGGGAAGAAAGCAGCATCACTTAGAAATGTGCTCTTGAACATAGTCAGATACTTTTAGGAGAGTCAAATATGGCATTATCTTTAGTAGACAATGGCGAAACTGAATATGTTCTCGGAGGGATTAACTGTCCAGGGTGAGTTTTTAGTCTTAATGGTAAGGATCTCCCCTTCTGCCGCCTCGGATTGTGAAGAAAGAAGTCCACACGTCTCGTTTGTTCCCACTGAAAGTCACACTCTGAACTCGCCCGGTAGCCAGTTGTCTTTGCAGCTGTGGGTCACTTCTGACGTCTCAGCCTTTCCTTTTGTTCGTGAATCAATTGTTACTCAAGAAGATATTGATAGAAAAGGTCAGCAAATCAGCAGTCGCTTATCGAGGACAAATTCTTTACAGTGCCCTCTATTTGGAGCTGTAGAGGACACATTCTCTTCCACGTAGACATTGCAATGCTATTGGGACTATTTGTTGTAATAAACCTATAAAGGTCAGGCATATAAAAAAGAGCAATTCAAGTCACGTAAGTAATAGAAGCAAATTTGTCAATCTTTTCTTCCCCCTGTTCGGATATGAATTTTCCTCTGATACTCGTGAAATTTTCCTCTTGTTCTTTTACCCCCAAAACCAGGGACATGTATATGGAAATTTAAAGTCTCAGTTCAGCCACCCCACCATTCCCACTCTAAACTTTGAATTGCAACTAAATGATATTCAACTGCGCAGACAGAAAACGTCATCTTGTACATTGCGGCAGTGGCAACCACTATGAGCAATGATGGAGTCGTGGTCCCAGCAACTCTAGTCTCAGTGTGGCACTCAGCACAGAGCTGAGGCTGGTCTGTTGTGTAGGGTTTTGTCAGCTCTTCTGACTGCTGTTGGTTACAGCCTACTCTTAGAGCCAAGTTCCTTGGTTTCCCATTGATTATATAAACTACCCACTATATTCCCGATATAGTCCTTTCCTGATTACATTAATCAGTGCAGTTGGCAATCGTGATTCTTATTGGCAGAGAGACTGAACCTGGCAGTGGACGGTAAGCCACAAAGCAAAGCAGTCAAGGTCAAAGAAAGACAGTTCTGGTTCTCTGGTGTGATGAAAATGGCGGGCCCTGGAAACCCAGTCCGTCTAGATTAGGGTGCTCGTGGCATGTGCTGCAGAACAGCTACTTAAGCTATTTGCCTTCTCATCTGGAAGGAGGTTATACTGAAGGCCAGCTTTGGGGAAAAATGAATTCCCTTAGAAGAAAAGGCATCTGAGGACTTTGTGTAGTAAATGAATGTGTTTGCGTTGTGACTTGGATTTACAATGTCTCCCACTGGCCCATGTGCTTGAACATTTGCTCCCCAGCTGGTGGTGCTGTTTTGAGAGGCTATGGAGCGTTCAGGAAGCCAGGCCTAGTTGGTAGACATAGGACACCAGGGAGTATAGTATAGCCTACCTCTGATTCTGGGGTTCAAATGTAGCTTCCTCCCTGAGTCCCCTCTACAGCCGCAAGAGGACCAGCTGTAAGCTCCCATTTCCACAGGCCAGGCTACTTCAGTCACCCTGCTTTTCCTGCCATGGCAAACTGTATCCCCTGACCCTAATGGTTGATAAATCTCTCCTCTCTTCAGTTGCTTCTGTCAGGCCATAGGCAGGAGGAAAGTAACCAAGACCGTTTGCTTACTCAAAAATTACAAATCCCCTTCTAGAGGGCTACACATCCGTTCATGCAATTCAACCAGAAGATTTGTAGGTGTAGAACAAGACACACTTTGAAGTCCACCTTAAAACCACATTGGAAATAAACATTTTAATGAGCAAGACCAGTTCTTCAAGTCTGGGACTGCCTTCCCTGGATCCATAGTAATCAATAGGAATAGCTATAGATCTTACCGAATTGACTATTCATCCTCACTGAAGATCTAGCTCAAAAGCTCATTAAAATGTCCCAGAATGTTCCGAAGCAGATGTAAACAGTCATTTTAACTATCTGTGAATCAAACACACACATTTATAAACAACCTCACTCTAAGACATTCAGATCAAAATTTATGACCATGGTAATATTTGTTTTTCTATTTTCACTCCTACAGTTTCTCCTTTTATTTCTCTACTGTGTATGAGGTATGAGACACCAAACTGTTTTTCCTACTCTCAGTCAACACAGTACAGTATTCTGCTACCAAATCTGTGCCTCCCTTTTCTTACCAACAAGAAATTAGGTATTATCTACCCCAAAAGAACATCAGATCAGTGGTTTGAAGGCACTGTCCAACAATACTGTCCTCACTTAAGAGAGAGGCCAACTGTAAGTCCTAGACTGAGACTTGCAAATCTGAGTAGCTGCATAGGAGGGTCCCTGTGACTACCACCTTGAATCTGATAATTTACTATGGTGGCCTAGGAGACTCAGGGACTCACTTTAATGAATGGTGTGAAAATCACAGACAATCAACCAGGAGAAGCACGTGACACAAAGTGTGGATTTCTGAGCCTCTGTCCCAATTGGTTTGGAATGCATCACTCTCATGGTGTGTGAATGTGTTCACTATCCAGGAACAGATACTGTATATTTTATTAACATGAAGAAATATCAAGTTTTTACTATAACACTGGAGTTCACTGGTTTCTACAACATTCTACCTTGATTAGGATTTCTCAGAGTAAACTATATGTTCTGTAATTTATCCCTGTCGGTGGCCCAGACAGCAAAAAGAAACAATAGCATAGAAATGAGAGTACTAATAGAGTAGCACATGTAAATCAGTTGAAATGGCTCTGGGCAAAAGAATTGCCCTCAATCATTAATGGCCGTCCAAGATGGCATCTATGCAATTACGAAAATATCTCATTTCCTTGGGAAACCAATCCAAGAAGTAAAGTAATCAATTAATCAATTGAGATAAAAGGTCACCTCCTTACCTAAGTCAGTCAAAGGGATCATTGGGACTATTATTCAAGTTAGGCCTAAGTCAACAACAAAAAAAGCAGAAGATGAAGAAAGTCCTAAACATTTCCTATGATATTCCTTGTATTGTTCGCCTCTTTCTACTTGACTGTTAGGTACTTTAAGATAGCGTACAGTCTTTATCTTGAAAGACAATCAGACAGTACATTAAACAGAGCAGGCCTGTGGCACTAGACTAAAAATGGCCTATAATCTCATCCCTTGGTAGGTTGAGGCAGGAGGATAGCTGCAAGTGTGAGGCTTGAGCTGTGCACACTGAGTGAGTTCCAAACCAGCCTGGGCCATAACTTAAGACACTATAGCAAAGAAAAATGAATAGCGATGGAGGATTGGGGTGTGGGTAAATGGTAGATTAAGTACTCTAGCCTAGAAGTGCCTAGCATGTGTGAGCACTAGATCCCATCTGCAACACCACAGACAAATACACACAAAGAGGGATATCCTCAGGCCTGACGTAGTCCTCTGGAAGCTGAGGCCATCTGGAAGCAAACAGTGAGAATCTGGAAAGAGATGCCTCATCTGTGGCTTTAAAAGCACACATTCACTGAAGAACCCATCCAGTCTTCTGCCTATAGAAGTGGGAGAGACTGAAAATCTATGCGTATTTGTTTGTCTTTCCCCAGTATTTCCTACAGTCATGTCGAGGGAAAATCACCTTCCTTGATGTCTTGTCAATCAACTGACCTTAGGAAAAAATGATCCCAGCTTGCCTCACAGCCCATCTTCAGATCATGCTATTCAAAGGCCCACTTGGATGGCTGAACACCCTCTGACGTAAGTGGATCTAGCTGTATTTTAGATCAGCATACCTAGGAGCTAGTCTTGGGCCACTACTAACTGAGGGATTCCTTGCTTGGAATTCACTGAATAAATTGATCTGTACAACTTTGAAGCTCAGGACTATTTTATAACTGTTTTCCAAATGAAGAGACAGACACAGTATGACACTTGCCCAAGTTCACATAGGTAGTGTTTAGTTTGAATAAATATTCCCCACCCTCATAGGCTCATATATTTCAATGATTAGCCATCAGGGAGTGGCACTATTTGAGAATGATTAGGAGGTGTGGCCTTGTTGGAGGAAGTGTGTCACTGGGGGTAGATTTTGAGGTTTTGAAAGCCCATGCCGGGAACAATCTCTCTCTCTCCCTCCCTCCCTCCCTCTCTCCCTCTCTATCTTGATCTACATTGCCTGTAGATCAGGATTAGCTCTCAGCTACTACTGCTCCAGTTCCTTGGGTGCTGCCATGTTCCAACGGCAATGATAATGGACTCTGAAACTGGAAGCAGGCCCCTAATTAAATGCTTTCTTATGAGTAGCCTTAGTGTTGATGTCTCTTCACAGTAATAGAATAGTGACTAACATAGCTAGGAAGTGTCCGACTTTGACTCATGCGCTCTGATGGACAGAGTTTGGGCATTGCGCTTGTTGTTGTTGTTGTTGTTATTTTTTAAATTGAAGAATAGCATGTACCTAATATGATCACGGGACAGTTTGAGAAACATGACATCATCCATATCCAGAAGTGCTTTTTCTACCTTATTTTGAGGCCTTGATTCTCTAAGGTAATAGCAATATGCTGATGTAAGTAATTATTACTGTGCTGTGACTTCTGCCTTTTCTTGTCCATTTGTGTGCATGTGTATGTGTATTTGGGTGTGTGCATGCATATGGAGATGAGACATCAACCTCAGGTACCCTCTCACCTGTCTTTTAAGGGTCAGTCACTACCCTGGAGCTTGCCAAATAGACTAGAATGACTGGCTGAATGATCACATAGGCCACATCTACTCCATCGAGGCCACACCTCCTAATCCTTCTCAAATAGTGCCTCTTCCTGACGGCTAAGCATTCAAATATATGAGCACCAAGGATCTTCCTGTCTCTAGCTCACCAGCACTGAAATTACAAGTATGTATTTATTGCACCCAGTTCCTTTTACATGGAATCAGGAGATCAAATTTAGGGCCTCATCCTGTGAGGCAAGCACTTTATTGGTTATCATCTCAGGCCCCTGTTTGATGCCTTCTGAAATAAAATCAAAGCACATAGCATGCACGCTTTTTGTGTTTGGTGTGTGTGTGTGTGTTTGTAACATTACATTAGTGAAAGTCATTTATATTTACCATACAGGTTATTCTCCTTGCTGTTCAATTTGACTGTATAATATGAGGTCATCCCATAGCCTGTTTCCGCTGGTTGGACTTTTGAGCCACTTCTACTTGTGAGCTCTAAGTCTGTGGAGAATTTTCTGTATACGGACCAAGGAGTGAAATTGCATCATCCTGTGATGTGTGCATGCTCAATAGGAGACAAGTCTCCTATGATCCCATCAAAACCTATGGGACTTTCCCTTCCCCTCAGCCTTGTTAGCACTGCTGTTGGCTGTCTATTCGACTATTACTGTGCATGTATAGTTTTATCACATGGTGGTTTTTAGGAGTATTTCTCTTATGAGTAGAAACTATCAGACCTTTTCATATACTCATTAGCAATTCAGTGTTCTGTGTTGTTAAAAGTCTCTTTAGGTCTTCTGATTTTTCCCCTAGTTGACAATCTTTTAAAATTATTATTATTATTATTTTCATAGTCTGTGATTCATTGCCAAATATATTTGCTGTGAATGACTTGTTCCGCTTTTTATTTGGGTATTTACTGTCTTAATGTCTTATAATCTTTTAATTTTTTAAATGCACTTTTCTTTACTCTGTTTACTTAGGCCCTTTACGTTCTGCTTCTAAATTTTTGGCACTGCCAAGGTCACAAAAATGTCCTCTTGTGTTTTCCTCAGAGAGCTTGATGGTTTCTTTCACATGTATATCTGTAATCCATCTGGAACCATTTTTGGTATGTGCTGTGACATGGGGGTTCAGACGTACTTTCGAGTCCATATGGAGAACAAATTGCCTTAGCATTGTTTACTGAAAACACCATCTTTTCTATTGCATTCTAGATCATGATAGTAATTTTGATTTGTGAGCCCTATTCTGCACCATCACTCACTCTGCCTTGCCTTGTACTAACGCTGCCTGACCCCAGGATCTCAGGATCTCATTTCGAAGGAATTATAGATTCCCATCTTTGCTATTGCCTTTAAAAGTACTTTTTATTTCCATGTGTAGTTTGGAGTTTATAATTTTTATTAACATCATATCACACCTAAGGATTAATTTTGGAAAATTAATATCTTTGTGTTTTTGAGTTCCCTAAACCCTTCTAGTTAAACTCTGTATTGTTTTCTCACTAATGTTTTGATTTTGTGTTGTAAATGTTTTGAACACATATGTTCATTTCTGTGTATAGGGTCATTGCTCTCAATTACTTGTTTGCAAGGACCAAATAAGTCCAGAGTTTTAGAGTTTTATATATTATTTTAAACCTTAATTATCATTATTTATTGTGTGTGTGTGTGTGTGTGTGTGTGTGTGTGTGTGTGTGTGTGTTTTCAGAAGAAATACTGCAGGATTCATCACCTTTATCCACTGAACCATCTCACTGGCTCAAGCCTGGAGCTTGTAATGTGATGTAGTTATTAATAATAGTTTCAGTTTTCATAAAAATCAATTGTTGTCTATTTTTCTTAAGTTTATAAGAATCTTGAAAACTTCAACTAGATTTTAAATCTAGTTAGTTTAGATTTTGATCTCTCTCCAGGACCCTGGAGATGGACATGAAGGGTGGCTGGGCCTCTTTGTCCCTCTTGCCAATTTGACTACATTGCCTACATCTCCTGTGCCTGTTTTCCATGCTCTGTTTGTTGACTTATTAAAGATGGATGGCCAGGCCTGACCTAGAACATGGATTATAACCCCCCAAGTTCAATAATAAAATGGTGATCACTATTTTGGGGGGCTTCTGCCAGTCTCAGTAAGATGCACCTGAGTAGAAAAGAAAGGTAGAAATCCCCAACTGCAGCCTAACCATTTCATTCCGTGGACATTTCTCCTCTTCCCACTTCAACAGCCGCAACGCTTTCCACCTCTACTTGGTGAAACAGAGAGGGAATTTGGATGTTATTTTGACTTCAGAAACCTGACCTTGAAACAAAGCTGATGGTGAAGGAGACCTGACAAACTAAAAAGCCCAAACTTTCAGGATACTAGGCTATTACCCAACGAGCTAGAGGAATGGACTTTAGAGATGTCTAACCCAAGAGCCACTTTTTTTCATGACTCAATCGCTTAAATTGGGCACAAAGGTTTTATCATCACTAACTCATGGGCTCAAAATCAAACCAACCAGGACAAATCTACTCCTGGCATTCTGGAACAATGCAAAATGAACCATGAGGTGATTCATCAACAATGTCTTCAGAGAGTGTCATTTGGAGATGTGGCGGGGGGAATACTTCGGAACAGAAATAAAGTCACACTGGGCGTAGTAATGCTTGTCTGTAATTCAATCCCTTGGGAAGCTGAAACAGGTGGGTTGTAATTTTGAAGCCAGCCTGGGCAGCATGGCGAGACCCTGTCTCACACCAACATGATGGCATTGCTTGTGCCAGTTCTCACAAAAGTAGCTAAAAGTCAAGAGGTTATGAAGATTGACTTTTATTCAGTTATTGGACACTAACTGTGTCCTAATCTTCGTCCCTCCTGGAATTCTGTTTATCATATTTGTTTTGGACATGACTCACCTCAAGATCGGGGTGTTAACACAGGAAATGGAGTTGTAACAGGCCTGTAAGAAATGAAGATATTCTAAAGAGATACTTTGCCTCTCAACCCACCAGACCCTTCAAATATTGGACCCCAAAGAAACAAGAGTTTTCCCAAGAATCTCATGCTGGGAGGAGGAAAAGGTGCCAGCCAGGGTGTGGGCTTGTCTGAAAGAGATTTCACACGTTTCTCACAACTGGTCAACTCTCAGATGGGGCTAAAGTGAAGACTCTGATGGTTCCACCATGGGCAGAGCCATACCTGGCTGGGCCCGGATGTCAGTGCACATTCTTCGCACCCTATCGAAGCTTTCATCTCCTCTTAGGGCTCCTCTTGGTCCTTTTTCCTAACGTGGCTATAATGAATCAACCTCATGTTTCTACTTTCCACTATAAAAAAAAGCCTAAAGATCAAAATTAGGATCTGGAACGATAACCTCGCTGGTATGAGCGTTGACTGTTCTTTCAGAGAACCTGGGTTTGATTGCCAGCACCCACACGGCATCTCACAACTGTACATAACTCCAGTTCCAGGCCATCTAATGCCCTCTTCTGGCCTCCATGGGTTCCAAGAATGTAGGGGATTGATACACAGACACACATCCAAGCCAAACACCCGTATACATACAATAAAATAATAAATTAAAAATACATAAATAAAATTGAATCCAAGTTCTTGGATTACTGATAGGCCCCTAATATATTCCTGACTGCTTGATGTTACTTTTAATATTGATATTGACAACTTTAGATTTTATCAGTTTTGCTAGGGTTTATAATTTATTCTTTTAAATGCCATTTTTTACTTTTTATTTTATGTGTGTGTGTATGCATGTGATGTATATGCATGAGAGTGTGTATATTAGCCATGATGATGGACAACTTTGTGGGATATTTTTCTCCATCCATCTTTACATGTGCCCCAGGTATTAAACTCGGGTTCCTTGGTTTGCGCACCAAGCAACTTTACCCAGTGAACCTTTTTCCTTTCTAAGTGGATGCTGTGGTTTTTGAATTCAGGTCCTCATGTTTACAAAGCAAAGTACTCTTACCCAGTAAACTATCTTCCTAGCCCCTATTACTTTTTAAACAAATTTCTTTTCTGCTAAATTTTTGATGGTAAGGGAGAGTGCAGTTGGGGGTGAATGGAGTAAAAGAAAATTTGATGGTATTTTTTTTCTATTTATAAAAATATTTCTTTTTAAATTCTGCACAATGCATTGCACCCCACCCGTTCCTGGAAATTGGTTTGCTAGCTCTCTTATGGAGGCTTGGAAAGGAGGCCTAAAGTCATTGGCTTTCCTTATGTGCCACACCCAGCTCAACTGCACTTCAAATATCTGATTGCTTTTGGTTTTTTGTATGAAGAACCACTCACCTAGAAGCTGTTTCTTTCCTTTCGCCTTCTCCTTTAGCCCATGTGATAGCACGGACTGTAGGGTGGGACGGTCTATTTATGTTCTTTAGGCCTTAGGTGGGAATTTCATGATACTCAGTTCTACGTTGCCTTCAATGTTCTCAGTGAACCTTCTCTGAATCATCGATATTTCTTCAAGGAGGCATTGCTCAAGGCTCATCCTGTGCATGCTTCTTATAAGAGTTCTGCATACTCTTGAAAAATGAATTTAATTGCATACGTAAGTCCAGCCTGAATCGCCTCCACCTGAAAATCGGTTCTCCTCTCCCCTTCCTGGTTCCGTGTCTGCTGGTGAGAATGGTATGTTCACCATATTTATAGATTTGTCTAGTTACATGTATTTGGAATCTCTGTCATCAAAGGTATGCAAATTTTATCTATTTTATTTCCCAAATATTTCTTTTTACCTCTATTAACTATGGAAAGTCTTTCCTTAACACAAGTATTCTTCTAGCCTTAATGTGTCTTGGAAATCTACCCTTAATCAGGTTGACACATGTTCTGGGGCTCTGGTCTTGCTGAGCATCGTATTATGCCCTCAACTGCAACACTTCTACCATAGAAACATTTGTCAAATATCTATGGGAATAAGAAGTGTGAGCAAATCTAGACTTGTCTGCAGTCTTAGGTTAATCATTTCCCAGGGAAATAGAAGTGTGTGTGTGTGAGGGAGACAGAGGGAAAGGGAGAAGGAGAGGGAGGGAGGGAGGGAGAAAGAGAGAGAGAGAATCATATGAGAATTGACTCACATGGTTGTGGAGACTGGCCATTCCAAATTGACCACCTGGAGCAAAGCGGGGAGTGACAGCTTGTGCCTCAAGTCTGGAGACAGCCCTGGCAGAATTCTTTATTCCTCCAGGGAAGACGGTCTTGTCTCACTAAGCCCTTCCATTCATTAGATGAAGTCACTCTCATTGTGGAGAGCAGTGATCTGCTTTATTCAACCTGTTCATTTACTTTAATCTCATCTAAAGAATGCCTTCCAGCAGAAGCATCTAAAATAATGTTTGACCCGGCCATGTAGATCTAACCAAGTAAACACAGAAAACTGATGCTCACACGCCTGTTGGCAACTGTTAGAGAACTATATTGTCTTTCAGGTTCTAGTCACTATGGGGGTCAAAAGTTAGCAAGTCTCTGTCACAGGGGGTAGCACTCTAAAATCCTCTATGGTCCCTAAGAACCATTTAGTTATGAAGTTGTTGCTATCCTTCAAGTTCTCTCTAAAAGACATATATCATCCTTACCAAAGTTAAAATATGCAACTGATTAGGAAGTAAAATAAATGCTACATGTCTAAATCCCAGCATTGGAGAGGTTGAAGCAGGAGAATTATTAGCCTAGTTTAAAGTTAGCCTGAACCACTTAACAAAACCCTCACCATTTGCCATTACCCCTGACAAAAAAAGAATGTCCTCCAGTGTTTACTGAGATGTATGTACCATTTCCTCATCTTGCTGCATCTACAGGAAGCTCACTGTTGGATGACGATGAGAAGAGAAAAGAGGAGAGGAGAGGAGAGAGGAAGGGAGGGAAGGGGAGGGGAGAGGAGAGGAGAGGAGAGGAGGGGAGGGGAGGGGAGAGGAGAGGGGAGGAGAAGAGAGGAGAGTCAGCAAAAAGAAGTTTCATTTTCTTCTCTAAAATTCTTACAGAAAGCAAAAGGGAAATTCTTCCCCACTGTATTTGAAGCCCCTCTGCTACAGGTTTACCTATACAACCTGCCAAGACATTCTAAAGAGGGGATTTAAGTCAACTCCCAAGACAGGAGTGGCCAAAATTTGTGATACGATAAAATGTGGATTTAAATATTTTGAAGTAAATTTACCTTAATTAGTCCTTGTATGGGTACCCACACCATCTTTAACAATATCATCAAAATCTGTATTTACCAAAAAGTTGGATAATTGAAGTAGTTTTTGCTCTGTAGATGTGTATCCCTTTCTTTACTGGCTATTGGTTGAAACCATTCAGAAAACTGGATTCACAATTAGCCTCTTCCTGTTTCACATTAGCAAAGGCTGCTGAATTGCTTGCATGTTCTCCTAAATTCAGGAGTTCTCAATCTGTGGATTGCAAACCCCACAGGGGTCGTATATCAGATATCCTGCATATCAGATATTTCCATTACAGTTCATAACAGTAGAAAATTGAAGTTATGAAGTAGTAACAATAATTTTATGGTTGGGGTCACTCCAACATAAGGAACTGTATTTAAGGGTCACAGCATCAGGAAGGTTGAGAACCATTGTCCTAACTAATCTTCAGTTTTTTTATTTTTTGAAGACCACACAGGTCCCTTCTAACTCATGGCCTCCTTTCCGCCATCACATACATGCACACATGGATAGCTTAGACCAGTGATTCTCAACCTTCCTGATGCTGCAGCCCTGTAATACACTGCCTCTGTTGTAATGACTCCCAGCCATAAAATTATTTTGTTGTTACTTCATAACTATAATTTTCTATCATTATGAATCATAATGTAAATATCTGTGTTTTCTGATGGTCTTAGGCAACCCCTGTGACAGGGTCATTCAACCCACATGCTAAGATTTGCTGTCTTAGGCCACTTTGTGTTCTCGTTGAACATGGAGACTTAAAATGAGTTCCCTTTTGAGTGCATTTATGTCCTATCTAATGTGTTGGTTTTCTTAATGCATACTTGTTAGCAACTTTTGAAAGTTCCCTTAACTTTTTAAGGTCCCGAAGACTGTGGTTATGGCCCAAGAGCCATAGGTGATCTTCAGGCAGCAAATGCAGTGTCATAGAAACCTAATTTATTGCTAGAGAGTAGCTTGGGCTCTGGGGAAATACACTATGTTGGATTTTTTATGACCTTAAATCAAAATCTTAAATTGTTGTTAGCTTGATGCTTTTTAAAGTGTGTGATTATCTTTATCCTTATATAGTATCCTTCATCAGTAGTGGCCTTCCTTATAGATGCTTTGGGATGATTAATTCTTTATTGGAGGCAGGAGGGAGAGCTGTCCCAAGCATCACAAGATACCGACCATCCTTATGGTCTCAGCTTATAGATGCCACTTGAACTCTTCCTCCTGAGGTATGACAACTCAAAACTTATCCAGACCTTGAGACATGTCCTTTGTTGTCAGGGAGCAAAGCCACTCTCACAGAAAAGGGCTGCAGCGTTCCTCATTCTCTGCCTTACAGAAATCAATTACTGTTTTACAGGAAAATTCTCATCAAAGAGCCATGCCATTAGCCTGAATTAAGTCTGATTTCTTGGTTCTTAGAAATCACCTGTCAAAGGTCTCAAGATCATTTAAGGACACCGATTTGAATAAGCCGTGTACTTACCGGCTTAATCTCACTAATACAGCCAAAACAGCTACCTCACACTAATCCACAATCTCAAGGCTTGGCTCTACTGCAGCTTAGACAGAAGCAACAGTTGAAGCCTTGGCCGTGTGCTTCTAAGACGCCAGAAAGAAAAGCCATCTATTCTTCCTGACTCCTGGCATGCTCTCTGACCCCATGGTTAAAGGCCTCTTAGCCTATTACTAAATGATGTTTCACAGGAGAATGTAAATTTCAATTTGACTGGAACTGTTTTTAAATGCCGACTTCTGCAAGGATTCCTGGAAAGACTGCTGTCATTAATGACTTGTATTTTGTCCATTCATACTGGACTCTCCCCCCAAGAAACCCTGGAGTAGGGTAAGATGGGGTGTGCATTTTCTCTTCCTGGAACAGTTCTTTAAAATTTTCCTTTGAATGTCAGGAATGATACTTAAATACTCTTATATTTTTCTATGTGTCTTAGAAAATAAGTCAGCTCAAAGAATAAATATGAAAAGGCTCTTACATTGTCACACATAATGAAACAGTCATAAAGTGTTAAGTAGATTATGGCTTTAACTCTGAAGAATACTCTTGCTTTAATCATTATAGAAGGTTATTGGATGACTTTTCCAGTGTTACATAGGATCCCCATCATTTATCAAGTCAATGTGATTATTCAGGATCGTAGTTAGGGTTCCTTTGCTGTGATAAAACACCCTGACCAAAAACAAGTTGGGGAGGAAAGGGTTTACTTGACTCATAGTTCCACACTGTAGTTCTTCACTGAGGGAAGTTGGGAAAGCTCAAATAGGGTAAGAACCTGGAGGCAGGAGCTGATGCAGAGGCCATGGAGGCATGCTGCTTACTGGCTTGCTCCTCATGACTTGCTCAACCTGTTCTCTTAGAACCCAAGACCACCAGCCCAGGGATGGCCCCACCCATAATAGCGGGGCCCTCCCCCATCAATCACTATGAAAATGCCTTACAGATCACTCTTCTGAAAGACATTTTCTTAATTGAGGTTCCTTCTTCTCAGGTGAATTTAATTGTGTCAAGTTGACTGAATACTAGCCAGCACATTTAGTTATATTTTTGTGGTTTTTTTTTTTAGAAAGTACTTCAGTCCAGATTATGATTTTTACATCAAATATTATCAGGGAAGTTATTCATGTATCCTTCTTCCTGGTGGAAAATTCTGGAAATCTTATCAGGAGTAAGGAGAACAACACATCCAAGTGTCTTTGTAGGCCTTTGGGGAGGTGTAAGAGCACACTTTCCCTCTCCCCTTGAGAATATCCTCTAGTTCTGCCATTCCTCTCCTCCTTGCCGTGATGGGGAAGTTTGCTCACATGCCACCATCACTTAAAAAGGCATAAAGCATGCTTTCCTCTTGACACCCAGAGCATTTAATGACTTAAGTTTCTTATATACCAGGCCTCTGTGTGTGTAGGCCACTGGCCGATTGATCTCCAATTCAACCTTATTTTCACAGAGTTTAGATAAGTCTTCCTGACTGAAATCAACAGACTGTACCAGGAGCAGGGTGCTAAGCTCATCTACACAGTCATCCAACTCGTCCCCTACGACCAGATTCCAAACCGCTGTCTGCTTCTGGACTCAGCAGCTGTGGCCTTGCGTGGATGTTCATGGCCTCCATCTGCTGAATGAGGTAAGACTGGAGGAGGATGAGCAGAGAAGCGAGGCTGGCTCATTATAGACCCACCATTACAGTCTGGTAAAGATTGCAATTGCTTCTTGTATTGCCTTTTTCAACTCTTGACCCATCCTGCTGTCCTTCCTACATATTTCTACCTACTGAACTAAAAGAATCAACTCAAGCAAGCAAATTATCATTCTTAATTTGCTCAGGATGCTCCCCTAAGACTCCTGTTTTCCACGAAAGGCAAAGAAATCCTCTTTTAAGCATTCCTGGGGAGTATTATATGGCTTCCTCTTCCTGTTAGAGCCATTCCTTCGCTCACTAGAGTAGGCAACCAGATGTGCCTGTCACATGTGGATGGGGACAATTTGTAAGCAAGAGAGAAAAGACGAAAGCACAGAAAACAGTTCGCCTATTTATTTGCACACATGCAGGTCTCACCCAGATACCTTAAAAGTCATGGTTTCCATTCTTAGAAATCTCCAAGGCTGTTGTGGTTGACCATGAGGTCAGCGGAAGGGCTAATTGCAAGAGCAGCTGTCGTCAGGCCGGCCACAGTGAGCCGAACAGTCAAGTACAAAGGCCTACTCACTTTTAAAACATTCCTCCAAGCACTCGCAGGGGTCACAGCAAAGCATAGAGGACTTTAGAGGTGGGCAAATCAGAAGCATGTTGAGGTGTGATTTTCCTTCGACACGGGGAATGGATACTCCTGATGAAGGACTGAATCCTTTTAGACGTATCTAACATCGATGCTCCTTACTAGAAATTTAGCCAGAATGCATATTTGTTCAAAATAAGTAAAATCAATGTGAAATACTTGAATCAAGGAGGCAACCCTACTGATGACAGCGATACCACTAAAGATTTCTGTCACTGCAAATGGCCTTAGCTGCAAAGAGCCATGGCTATTTTATAGCTGCATATTTTATTCTCCCTGCCTGCGTAAATACTCTTGACTCTTGCTCCTAAATCAGGTAGTGAGACATTGTTAGCTTTATCTATTGATTTTCCTCAAAATTATACATCTGAAAATGAAATAGAGAGAGCTCAGAGAAATGTTGCTATCGTGTGGCAAAGTAGAATGTGTGGCAGTTGTCACTATGGAACTAAATATCTGCCTAGGCAGTGATGAGGAGATACTATGAAGAAACAATATTCTGGGGTCTAGGGATACTGATTTTTTTTTCATCTGAATTGTCTTTGATTTGATCAAAATTATTTCTCCTAAAACTGTTCCATGCTGCCTTTCAGAAATGTCAGCTCCCTCTTCTTTTAGGAGGATCTGGAGAAAATGACCAGAAGAAAAGACGAAAATGCTCAGTTCCATGGATGAACAACATACTCCCGCCTTGCTGACCAGCATTCATAGAGCAATATTTGGTGGTAGTACAGTTGTTCTCAGCGTAGCCATGTTACTGTGTCTGCAGAATAAGTAGTATGAATGTGAACATGTGCACACACGTTTGTGCACGGCATTTAAATTGTTTTCATATGTTTCAACTTGCATAAGGTGATGTATCTCTTTAAGACAGTAAAATCCTCCCTCCTCCACTGACAAACAAAACCCTTGAAAAGAGCAAAGTCTTCCTGGTGGACAGAAACTAGTTTATGTGTATATGTCACCGTTAGATTTAGCTGTCAACTTGACCGAAACCCAGAGTCACCCAGCAGGAAGATGCCGTAACTGAAGAATTGCTCAGATAAGATTGGCCTGTGGCCTTATCTATGAGCCATCTGCTTAGTTGCTAATTGATGTGAAAGGCCCTGCTGCACTGTGGGTATTGCCATCCCTAGGCCAGTGAGGCATGGACTGCATAACAAAGAGGACTGAGCAAGTCAGAAGGAGCATGCTAGTATTGTAGCATTTTTTTCATGTTCTCTGCTTCAGGTTCTTGCCTTAGCTTCCCTTGCTAACAGGCCTGGAAGATGAAATAAGCCCTTTCATTGACTTAGCTGGTTTTGGTTGCGGTGTTTGTTGGAGCAACCGAAGACAACTTAACACAAAATGCCTTAGTCAATAAACACCTATGCTTTCCCCACTGACTGCCGGGAGCTAAAAGGGAAGAGGGTCATTTGTTCCACAAAAATTTTCTACTCCTACATCCTCTAGCCCATAGATAGTGCTTTGTTCTAACAAACGTTAACCCCCAGTTAATCTGTGAATTAAAACCAGGCATCCATTCTCAGAACATATGGCTTAAAGACAATTTATGTAATTAGGGCCAGGTGGGAGAAAGAATCACACATTATCATCATTACTAGCATAGGTATTAGTGTTAATAACTGCTACTATCTTCCACTCTATGAGTGCTGATTCTGGTGTCCCCATTTTGATTTTCACTCTGAGTTCTTCATATGCATCACTTTTCCTGATCTTTAGTAGTTAGCCACTCCTTCATGACTCCATTCTGCGAAAGGCCTGTTGGTCTTTACACACAACTCTCCAAGTGAGACCAACTAGCCTCTGGCCTCCTTATTGCGTTTTTATGAGCACTTTCTATAGGGGAAACTATTAGCAACAATCCTATGAAGGCAAGAGCCAGTCCACAGAGCTAGCACATAGGACTTCAGCATTTTGACAGCAGTCGTTCGTTACCCATCGACTTAGACTTGACATCCTCTCCATTTCCCTGCTCTGCGAAGTTTCTTGCTCAGTATTGCCATCATCCAGTATGTTGTACAACCCTCTAGCAAAGGCATCTTGCCAAATCCCTCTGACCAGGTGAGCTGCAGGAAAGAGGTCACAGAGGCATGCAGAGGTCACAGAGGCATGCAGTGCATAAGCAGTGATCATGAGTGTTCAAGTCATGGCCCTCAGTAGAATGATTTCCCAGGGACCTGAAGAAATCACTGAAATTTAGAGAGTGGGTAAGAGGTTTCTTGGGCCACTGACATGTGTTTCGCTTTCATTAATGTTGTGTTGAATCCTTAAAAACTAGTATCTTTAGAGAGGCCAGAAAGCTGCCAGGGAACTAGGTCTGAGGTGTGGCTTTGGGCCATGAGTAACATGGTTCCTTCTATCCTGCAGGGAGGGCGTATGTTCCTCCATTTAAAAAAAAAAAAAAAACTGGCAGCAAAACAAAACTAAAAAATCATCACTTTTAGTTTTTTTTCTCTGAATTGTAAAATTTTATTCCTCCTTAAAATAGTACTCCTTACTTCTAGCTATTGAGTAAAAATACACACATGCTATGAAGTGTGGGGAACATCCCATGCTACTATTCTGGAGCTAGACTGTCTTTTGTGCATGTTTTATTATCTTTTCTAATCCATAGACCTTAATCTAAAGCCCTTCATGAAGAGTTCAACTAATGGGCAAATATATATGATAATTAGTCTGTGTACAGCAAATGAACACGGCTCTAAAACATATACACTTCCTAAGTTATTAGAGCCCACGGTGTCTACCATAACCTAATGCGTAGTTATTTACACAGTAGGGTATTTGGTTAGTATTAGACATTTGTTTTACATTTTATGACCTCAAAATGCCCAGCATGGAACCAGCTCATCACAACTCCTTGACTTGCTTTTATATTTCAAATATTTATAGTAGGCTTTGCATTGGTGTTTATAACTTCAGGACGCTGAAGGAGAAAGAGTTCTGACAAACTTGCTCGTGAAGGCAGCTGGGAAAACCCTTACAGTCTAAACTCGGGCATCATATTTCTTCTGTCTTGGAAATGTGAAAAGGGTTGGCTTTGTTCACATTAAGGCCATAGCTTTTCTTGAAGGGAAGAGATTTGCTGTGTTCCTCAGAAAAGTTCCTAACTGTGGGGAAAGAGTCAAAGGACTTGGCTTGGATTTGCCAGTGTGAAAACTGTGATGTGTCATGGTGGGTTGGGTCAGCCATAGACTTCCATATAGACTGTGAAAGACAGACGGCATGGCTTCTGGAAATACAGTTTGATATTTCCCAAGATTCAGTCTGCTACAGCCTTCCATTAATAGACCCAGTCTTATGCTTATTTACATTTTTAAATTTAAAATTTTATTTTAATTATGTGTATGCTTGTGTGATGGGGATTGTACACATGAGTGTGGGTGCCCATGGAGGCCAGAGGTGTGGGAGCTCCTGGAGCTGGAGTTACAGTGGTTGTGACTCATGGGTGCTGAGAACTGGACTCATGTCCTCCAGGAGATGAGAAAATGTTTGAAATGTTCTTTCTTTCTTTCTTTCTTCCTTTCTTTCTTTCTTCCTTTCTTCTTTCCTTTCTTCCTTCCTTCCTTCTTTTCTTCCTTCCATTCTTTTTTTTTCTTTTTTTGGTTTTTCTAGACACGGTTTCTCTGTGTAGCTTTGGAGCCTTTCCTGGAACTCACTCTGTAGACCAGGCTGGCTTCAAACTCACAGAGTAAATGTTCTTAACTGCTGAGCTATCTCTCTAGCCTTGATAAGCCCAATATTTCCTTTATTTATGGTATAGTTCTTAAAATGCTTCGTCATAGATCACTAAGATGATTTGCATAGGTGTTTCAACAGGTTAACTCAAATACTTTTTAAAAAGTAATATAAGTACATGTATCACAGGATATAGCAATTACACTCTTGAGCATTCATGTTAGAAAGGTGAAAACTTACATACACTTAAGAACCATTGTTGGATGGCTTATAGTATCTCTATCCATAATTGCTAAAAGTTGGATAGGGGACCAATTGTCTGTCTACTACTGGACACACAAATGTAATTGCTTACATCAATAAATTGGGAAAGTATGTAACAAGATAGTGACACACACAAAAATTTGAATGACTCTCAAAGATGTCATGCTGACATACAAGCCTCTCTTTCCCTCTCAAGATATTTTATTTTTATATGCATTGATGTTTTGCCATAGGTGCTGGGTTTCCTGAAACTGGAGATAAATGCAGGCGTGACCTGCCATGTGGACACTGGGAATTGAACCCGAGTCCTCTGGAAGAGTAGTCAGTGAACCGCTGAGCCATCTCTCCAGTCAGTCCCATAGAGGCTGTTCTTAAAGACTGCATTTACCCTCTATTTAGATGACACATTCTGGGTAAGAGTTGGCAATGCCAGTGGAGGACAGCTGAGGCCGAACTGTGTTTGCAAAGGGTTGGGTTAGGCGTGGCTTTGAACTACAAAGGAAGAATAGCAGGAGGATTTGGAATGATGGAATTGTTTTGTGTCCTGTTTGTGGCGAATATTCCATATGCTTTATCCAGCTGTTAAAAATCAATAGAACTGTATGGCGAAAACTTTGATTTCACTCCATATTAATTTAATAATTCAACTGAGCAATGCATAAATGAGTAAATAGATGCAGTGGGACATTAGTACTCTGTGGTCCATTAATTACCCAGGAAAGCCTCAAAGCATGAATATAATCATTAAGGTCTCAGTTTTAGCATTTTTTAATTAGAATCGTTTTCTGTGAACTAGCATGTTTTAAACGTGGAAACACTGAAGCGGCCTGAGCTGCCTGTACTTATCTGTCCAGTAATAAAGACAGTAGCCACGACAGAAAGCTGTAGTGCAGGTAAATGGTACTGCCAGTTGCCCAGCCATTGATACCCTCCGTCACACTCTTAACAGACTGAGAGAGATCTCACACTTACCTCTACCTAGATATTTTATCTGAGGAAAACCTGATCTACAATGCCCCCACATACACACATACAGACCACACCACCCTCATTTCCTCCACTACCATCAGATGCAACTTATTTGCGATGGCTTAGAAACTCAGGTGTCTAAGGAGATTTATTATCTCCTTTACTATCCATATCGATGACCTCTGTCTGAAGAATATTGCAAACGGTTGTGAAATATTTTAGAAGCATGCACACACATGCGCAAAGCAGCGCTGCCCTTAGGAAAACAGTGACTGTTTAGAAGTCCAGCATTTTTGCTTCCCAAAGAACAGCATCCGGGTCTTTGTCCTTGACTTTCCTCCATCTCCTGGCAATCATTGCCCTAGCGCTCTGATCTAATCTGTTCATTCAGTGATTGCATCTGGGCAGTGCCTGACTCTCAGATCTATATTTACCATCTTGGCCTCTCTCCTGGGTTTCAAGATTGGATTTCTAACTCCTGTTGGAGTTAGATTATCTGAATTGTGATCACTAAGGCATCTCCGGGAACTGGGCTCCTTCATTTTCCTTTGCAAAGCTTTTTTTCTTTGACTTCCCAGTTCTGTTACCGGTACCGCCTGACGTGTGTGGGTAGAAATATAGCCCCGATTCTTATTGTCACCATCCTTTCCCATCACCTAGGACTATGAAGCAAGTCTTTGTCCTGTTACCGCTGATTAAAACTACAGACGTCATCTCGCGATAGGTCTCCTCACCACTGTCCCCTACGTGCACGCAGCTGTCACTTTGATCCTGAAGGCAGTCCCTGTTTGATAAATCCACAAAGTCTGTGATAATCATCCCCTGAAGGCCTCAGAACAACTTTGATCTTCACTCTGTGGCTTTAGCCTAGCAGGGGCTTTTGAGTCGAGGTAACATTCTCAAGTCTGCAGCCACGTTGGTAGGGTTTGTTTTATTAGATATCCCTTAAAATATAATGAGATGGCCTCGCTTCAGAATGGTCTACAGGTGCCTCATATTTCCTCAGTTCTGGCTCAAAAGCCTCCCCATACTCCTGCCTGTCCTGAGTGATTTTAGACCCCTTTGAGCTGACATAGCACAATTGTTACTACTCTTTCGAAATGTGTTGCTTTCCAGCATGCATTACAAGTATTTATGGTCTGTTATTTCCAGGGAGAGCAAGATCTATGTCCAAGCCAAAGTGCTCAAGTGCACCCTAAATTACAGACTTCTTAATATAAATTTTCTGCCAAAAGAAATTGAATCGGATCGGTATGATTTTATCCAGATAAGCCTCATTATCATTCTCCGGCTGCTTCCGATCCCGTAGCTGCATCTGAGCCCTTGCTGGTTACCAGCAGCCACAGTAACCCATGACAAATTTAACTGGCAGCTAAACAACACTTGCTGACACTTACCTTCAGGAAGATGTTGGAAGATGGCCCGAGATGGAGCTTCCATGGGAGATCACACCACTGACCTTAGCTGCTTCGCTGCCTTTCGATCGCCTGTGCTGTTGTGCTTGTCAGCTGAGCCCCACTATGCAGAGCCAGTGGTCCAATGATTTCAGGGCACGGCTCTTGAAACCAAAAACAGCCATATCGTGGGAAAGAGTGTCATAATCAGTGCGTGAAAGGAAGCCAGCAACAGTCATGAGAGTCAGGAGTTTCTAGATGTCATGCGGACATTTCAGGATAATGTCATTACTTTAGGTCCTTGGTTCTGGGGTCTGTCTCTTAGAAGCTGAGTCTGCTCTGATAGTAAGAGAAAACCTATCTTAAGATGCTTTTCCAAGTAAAGACTTGTACTGAGAAAAGTTAACTTTGGAGACAACGTATGGATTCTATGGATTCTGTGGTTATTTGTATATCTAAAACAGGGTAGATGGGTTCCAAATATGCTTAACTTCATTCTTATTTTCAATCACAGCCAAATTCCCACACTTAAGGTTTGCCCTCCCCTCCTCATCTCCTAAATGGAAGTCCCATTGATTTTGAAAATTCAGGAGTTCAGTTTTATGCATATTTTGAGTCAGGGCCTGGGGTTATTAATTAATTTATTTACTTGCCAAATTGTAGAAAACCTGGAGCCTCCAGAAACACTCTGAAAGGCCCCTGCTTGTCTCAATAGAGTGCCAAAATGTCAGCATTCCTACCAGAAATCCAGTCACCACATACCAGTGAACAGACCCACTGGAACACTGAGAGTCATACTTCATTTCTGCTAGAGAGCTTAGAAATGGATCTAATATACAGGGACGCTCTTCTCCCCTAAACCTTATGAGTATCCCTCTGCAGCACTGTGAGCCCAACGGTCCCAGGGAACTAAGAGAGGAAGAGGATTCATTGTGGTGCACTGGTAAGTAGAGAAGTTGATGGGGTAAATTAAGAAGTTTGTGCAGATCCACACCCTGCCCACAGAGAGACTGGGGCCTGGCCGCCTCCTCCTTCTTACTCATGCCTATGATCTGCACCCTAAGGCTCCGTTGTCCTTGGGAGTCATTTCCCCCTTCCTGAGGGAAGCAGAAAGATCGCTGAGCTATTTTATGTTGTTTTTCTCTCTCCTAATGAGTGCCACACACATGACTCTTGAATATGGGTGGTACTCCAATGAGTGGTTAAGTCTTGCGCAATGGAGATCCCTGGGGAGATGGAGTCAATAGATCTGGCGTAGAAACAATGCCTTCTAGTTTCTGGAGAGTTCGTGTTTGAATCACGGAGTCGGTAGGTTTCTTGCAGCTCAGGCTGGCCGCTTGACCCTAGGCATTTCTGTCACGCTCCACCTGGTGAATCTTGCAGATGTCACTTGTCACCTCTATCTAGTGTCCTGAGTGCTGTGGTTCTAAACTGCCAAATGGCCGCTGTCTTCTGGGCCTTCCTCTCTGGGTGATGGAAAACCAGCCATGTGATAAAAAAAAAAAGGGGGTGGGTGGGTTGGGGAGACATAACTATGCTTGATTGAACTTTAAAATGTTTCCACACTTCTTCTCTGTAGCACTTAGGTTCACGGTCCCTTTACTCAACACCTGGCCCAAATGAGCCACACAGGGAGCACCTGAACTTGAGCTTGCACCATCGGCACAGATGTTTTTCTTGGCGCTAAGCCACCGCGAAAGCCTAATTCCTTTCAACAAGCCTTTATTGAGCAACTATAATGTGCTGAGTGCATATTCTATCATTAAACACCGCCTGTCTAAGGCAGCATTTCGTTTGCCTCAGTGGGGATTTCAGAAAATCTGCAAAATGTTCCCAGGATTAGGAATGAGCATCAAAGAAGCAGGGCTACAAGGCTCCGTTTCCTGGCAAAATGTTAAAGTCACTCTGTCACTTGACAGCCGACCCAGTCAGCTCAGGAGCCAAGGTCTTTACCTTTGGACAGCAAGGATACTCCCAGATATTTTCTACAACCTTCCTTGGGATCGCCAACATGTTACCCTCTTGGGGGGTAATGATTCAATATTTGAAAATGCAGAGAGCAGGAAGTGAGCAGCCCAGCTTCAGAAACAGAGCTGGAAGGATTGGAAGAGATGGGGAAGACATCACAGTAAAACGGTCCCATCTTCCTGAGCACAAAGCTTTGGTCCCATGTTACAGCGTGTTGGTTGCACTTGCAGCTTAAAAGGTTGTAGAGGAAAGAGCAGAAAAGTAGGGTCGGATTTACGGGGGATACGACTGTGCCTATGGCAAGCATCCCCAAATGGTTGAGAGAAGAACCACCTTGGCCTTCTAAGATGAAAATAAAGGCAAAAATTTCAACTAATTCTGAACATAATGTGCACCTCTCTCTGCACAAAGGTAAAGTTTAAGAATGTGGACATGAGCTCTGGATGGAGACTCACTGGGTTCAATGCAGGGAATAAACTCCGACCTAGCTGAACCCAGAGATGTGTCCAAAGCAATTATTTTCCCTATGTCTTGCTGGGATGTGGAGTGGTGGTGTTAACCAGGGCGTGGATGACTATGAAGATTTAAAGATGGTAATGAACACAGGAACTTAATGCTGGCATATGCTAAGTGCTCAAGAAATGTTAATTACTATCATTTTTATGCAAATGTGCTAAGAAATTAATTTAGTAACAGACCTAGCCAGTTGGGAATCAGAAACCATCTACTAGAATCTGCGTCAGTTCAAACACTCTTGTTTCCAAGTCAGGCCTTGGACCTTTATCAAAGAGTTAGTGCAAAAGTTCATGTAGGTTTTTAATCACTTCTAAATTCCTTAAAGGCACCCACTTTACCCATCCTCTGTCTCTTTTTCCCTCCCTCCCCCCTTCCTTTCCCTTCCTTCCTTTCTTCATTTCTCCAAGATGTGACTTTCAATTTGGGTGGGAGAGCATTTTTCCAAAGTCACCAACTTAATTAAAGGACAGTTTGACATTTCCAGGGCTGAGGAGATGCTCATTGACTGTGAGTACCTGTTTCACAAGCATGACGACTTGAGTTTGGATATCCAAGACAGGTGCAGTGAGTATGCATCCTAGTGCTGTGGGAGGGCTGGGGGGCCCCAAACAAGGGGACTCTGGAGCTCACTGGCAAGCTGGTCTCACTGAATTGATAAACTTTATGTTTAGTGAAAGACCCTGTCTCAAAACATTAGGTGCAGAGCAATAGAGAAAGACATCCAGTATCCACCTCTGGCCTCCACAAGAGCCTGCACACACATGCATACATACCACACGCACAGCCATGGGAGTAAATACATATGCATACACCCATACACATGAGATAGACTGACGAGATGAGATAGATGATAGACAGATGATAGGTGAATAGACAGACTAGATAGATGGATAGATAGATGTGTAGATAGATACACATAGATAAGAGGAGATAGACAGACAGACAGATACATAGAGATAGACAGATAGATAATTCTAAATTTTACTAAGCTTGAGGTTCTTATTCAGGTATTACCACATAAAGTCACAAAAGAATCTAATTCTCCCTTATATTCAAGAATTTCATTGAAATAGTAATATTCACTCACCCCCTACTTGGCAAAGTTAAACATCTACCTGGTAAAATGTTTCCCCATGAATGTGCTGTGTGGCTATAGAGTAGTTTTTCCTTTTCCTCTGGGGACTATAGCTTCATAGTTATTTATCTGCTACTAATGAATTTTAAACAAACACCTTCTTTTGTTTCCTATCAGTACTTACTATGTAGAAATTCACAGTGAATTAGTAAATAACGTAGACCAAAACAACCAGGTTTTTGAAATAATTTCCTCTGTTTTTAAGAACCAAGAAGCACTGAATCCGGAGGAATAAAAGGCCATAGCTATTTTTTTAATAGTCTTTGTTCATTTACCCCTTAATAGGCACATTGCTGTATGTTATTGTAATATATGAAATTATGCATATAAAAGGCTCAGAAACCAAATCTTTTAAGATTTCTATATGGGATACTTTAACTTTTTTAAAAAAATAACTCCTCTCGAACTCTCCCTTATGCAAAAGTGTATTTAAAAACACTTGGCTCACAGCCTTGGCGTGGCAAATGTTTGCATTTCACTTTGCCACCTGAGATGAGAAGACATGGGGACCCGACTCTGCCTGGTGAGTGCAAACATAATTTACAGGCTGCGAAGCACAAATGCCCGTCAGCCTGCTTCCTCCTTGGGCTTTTCCAAGTTAAAGCAGGGATTCAAGGCAGCGGCTGCCTTCTGCCTCCACCCTCTTCGTGCTCTGATTTTACTAACCATAGCACACAATTTCCCTTTCTCACCTCCTTTCAGAAGATTTAATAGAATTTAAGACAAGACTCCAGGCATCCAGATTTCAGAGTCAGAGCTGACTTCACACAGGTCTGAGGACTGGGGTCTGTTTTCTGTCCTTGGGTGTTCAAGAGAGCTTACAGCTTGCCTCAAAGCCTCATCCGTTCATGCTCAGAGCATCATGAAATGTCCAGGGTCAGATGCAAAGCGATTCATTCAGATGCCTGGCTGTGGATGTTTTCCCATCAGTTTTTTTCTTGTAGGTACACATGATGAAAATAGATTTCAAAGGATAAAGGAGGAGGTAGAACTCTCCAAGAAAAGGAAATCCACATTTCCCCTTTGGATGTTCAGAGAGAATTTGATTAGTTCAGCTAGCCTGCTGAGCAAAGACTGCCTGACCTGGCACTTCCTTCCTAGAGACTAACTCCACAGGAGTTGTAAATGCTGGTCTAGTTTGATCAATGAGCGTTTGATAACCATCTATTCCATGGGAAGAGCAAGCGGGACTGTAGGAAAAGAAACCAATGCAAACACTCGGAAGTGCCTTCCAGAGCACAAATTGCGTAAGGACATCGACTGGACACAGCTTGCTCAGCTTTGTGTCACTTGAACAATTCCTGCTACCTGAGGTAGTAGATCCTCTGTGACAAGATTTATTGGACAAATGAACCATTGAATTGATATAAGAAGGCAAGATACAGGAGAAATAAAAATCAATGGCTATGGAAGGGACAATGAAATGATCACTCTTGATCAAATGGAGGAGGCCACCAGGACATCCTGGTTATTGGGAGCTACTTTGAAGATGAACTTTAAATATAAGGACGAGGTATCTGGACAAAGGGGAAGATGCAATGAAGTTGTAGATTTGAAAGAAAGATATCATTTAAAATAATTAGAGAATGGAGTCACTGCTAGAGTCAGGGATGGGAGGGGCCTGTGATCTTGATTGCAATCTTTGACTAAAGTGGTGATGGATTTTTACTAAATTATTTTTCTGAAGGGCAATTGATCCAGTAAGGACAGAGCACAGGGAAAAATGAGGGACACTGTCATAATCCAACTTAGAAATGTGAGGGTCTTGAAATAAGCATAAAATTTGGCAGTATAATTTACACATAATACAGTTTTCAAGGCAAGTTATGGGTCTAGAAATTATGAAACTAGAAAACCATAAACCACAATGTCAAGAACTCCAGTAATCTTGTTTAGTAAGAATGTTCCACAGAGTTCTTGTGTATAAACCGTCAGCCAGTGGGAGAAGTCCTTACTACTATTTCTTCCTCAGATGATGAGTTCTAGGATGTTTAAGAACATTCCCAAAGAAATAGTTGGTAAAATTTGGAAATTGTATTTAACTTTGTTTGCTTAAATATCATGTGAGTTTGCTCCTCAGAAGATGATGTAAGTAGATGACAGTCGGGACATGGGGAAACTTGTGAGGATGGCAGGGAGAACAGTTAGGGGTCAAAATTTTGAATGTGAATATAAGTTACCCACTGAATATTGATATGGAGTATCTCAGCATGCAGTTAGAAATCAGGAGCAAAAATCTAGTCTATATCCTTATCTATCTATCTATCTATCTATCTATCTATCTATCTATTGATCTATCTACTTACCTATAAGTAAGTATATCTAAGGATACAGAGTAGATTTTTGCTCTTGATTTCTATATAGATATCTAGATAGATATCTTGATATCTAGATAGATAAGTAGGTAGATAGATGCTAGATAGACACAAAGATAGATAGATAAATAGATGATAGATAGATAATAGGTAGATAGATAGAAAGATAGATGATAGATAGATGATAGATTGGTAGATGATAGATAAATGATAGATTGGTAGATGATAGCTGACAGATAGATAGACAGACAGACAGACAGACATTCATACATCTCCTGAAAAGTATGAAAGTTGTCCCTCTGGTTTAAACTTTTCAGGAAAAAAGAATAAGGCTTAAGAAGATAGCTTGAGAGAAAATTTGTGTGGATCCTTCAGTCAAGAAGCAAAACAGGAACCGAATCAAACTAAAGGGGATGACGAATAAGATAAGGAAGAGGTGAAGCAAGCAAGGATCTGGTCCTCATTCCAAAAACCTTAGATTTCACAGTGTCAGGTGCTCCTGGACATCAACTCCAGCTGAAGCTCAAGTGGGGGCTGTTCGTCATTGATGTGGTTTGTGACTGCTGTTTCATGGAATGGTAGAAAAGAACCCGAGTTTCACAAAACAGGAATCATAAAATAGAAATAGTCTGTGGCTACAGAGAGTGAGAGAGCGCCAGCTTAGAGATTGTAGATCTCCAATTCTTGTTACTGACACCAAGTGTTCCAAGCATTTTTTTTTCTCTCTCTCTCCACCCTCCTTGGCTGATACAGCACTGCGAGTAGTGGGCATTTGGGACTGCAAGAACATCTGGATGTTTTGTAGCTCCGAATACCAAGCCAAATCTTCAAGGGGAAATCTCAGTTCTCTGCCATTTTTTTTAAAAAATTGTGGGTTTTTTTTTTTACTCATATTAAACATATTTTGAGACTTGGTGGCCAGCATTTTTACACAGGAAGGAATTCAATTATTGACATGCACAGAGGAGGTGTAACATTGGATTCTGGACATCAGCCAATGAAATTAGTCATCTTGAAGGGTGACTGAGGGTATTCTTGGCCCCAGGGTTGCAAAAGTAGTTGTGTGTGCAAATGGGTTGCTGAACTCATTTCGGATTCATGGAGTAGAAAAATAATAACAATAGCTCTTGCGAACAATTATTGAATTTTAACTATGAATCATGCAATCAAAGTTATTTATATTGTTTAATCTACAGGATAGGTTAGGAACTTTGAAATATTATTGTTAAGGGGAAAATCTAACTTAGAGAATTCAAGCAACTTATACAAAGTCACAGAGACCAAGTGCAGCAAAGCTGAGACTTGAATCACAGATCCAGTCTGGTTGACCCTTAGCCCCTGCCCTTTATGTTGTACCTTCAAAGCAGATATACAAAGCCTGTGCTCCCCAAAAGGAGAAAGTGGAAGTCACACAGGAGGAAGTATGTTTCTCCCTTTCTTCTTTTGTGTCCCTACCCAGAGCCCAGAGTCATGTGCCCATGGGACAGTGTGTATTCTCATTACCTTTCAAGGTCACCTCCTCTTGTCTTCCTCGGCATCTCCTACCCTCCATGAGAGTAGTATAAGGGTCTACCATGCAGCCATCCAGGAGTGAGCTCTTGTGAATTGTCGTGGTAGGTACATAAAACTGTTTTATGTTCTCTGCAGGAAAGAACACCACTGAACTCTGTGGTGATTAAAGGATACATGGAAGACCGGTAAAGGAATTCAAGGAGGTGGAGAGAATCCTTGTAAACAAGCAGAGATACACATGAGGTCCCAGAATGCAATTAAACATGAACAGCTCCTTTGAAATTGACACAGGATTACAAACCTAAACACTAAGAATGTCAGGTTCACATTATATTTCTGGTTGCAGGTATGACAGGATCCAATTGGTGTCTTGCTAAAATGATACGTGTGTATCCCTGCTTGTTTACAAGGATTAGTCTTCTAAAGACAGAGCTACCACAATACTTCAGCAATCTGAAGTATTGATTTGGGAGTAACCATTAAGAGTGTTTTGTGCTCTTTGTTTCAGTCAGAACAAAATTCTCAAAGTAAGAAATCAATTTAATAAAAATAAAAGAGCATGAAGATGTATGTCCATAACTTTCTGCGAATACAATGCAGTAGATATATACATAGTGTTCAAGTTGCCTAATAAAATTATATTTGCTAAGAATTTTAACATATGCCTATCCATAACTAATACCATCAATGTGAGACCATAGGTGGAAAACACCCTCTTTGTAAGTCCTTTATACTGAGCTAAAACGTCAGAAGCAACTAGATACTGAGAAAATTGTATTTAAAGAATATTTCAAGAGTTAGAGACATTATACCTCATATGTATATCAGAATGACAGTCTTACCCCAACTAAAGCCATCTTGCCCACCTTGCCATCTTCCATTTTCCCAGGCCAAGCTCACAGACCAAACCATTCAGTGACCAAACCATTCAGTGGTTATGTGCACTCAGCTGCCTCATGACCTGGAAGGGGCAGGGTGCTTGAGGAATCACCCTGGAACCAACTCATCTTCGTATGTCAATGATTTCTCATTGAGAAGTGCTCCAAATGTTTGGGACTATTTTAAGATCAGTTTTCTTCTGGAAGTTTAAATGTAAACTTCAAACAAATGCTTTCTGGATAATTTTGAACTGCTTTAACTAACTTAAAGTTCACCTCATGTTCAAACTCAAACTAAAATGGATTTTTTTTCTTCTGTAACTTTTTCATACTTTTGAAGAGCTACCCTCTTCATAACTCTACTTTTTCCAGTTCTTCCTCTGATATCATTTGATAGGTTTGCTCAAGTAAAGCCACACAGATGATGGATTGAATTTTTCATTTCTTTCTAAGAAATCTTTGAGTTGCTTTATAAAGAAAAGATATTCTGTAGTAAACTCGCATGCAAATAGTGGTGGAGCAGAGGTTTGTTCTATTATTCTGTCTTATATCCTATTTTAAGATGGGTCAGGCTAACCATTCTTTATTTGGCCTTGGTGACCCTTGGTCTTTCCAGAATGTTCCACTGGTATTGGCAGCGCTACAGTAAGAGTATCTTTTATGACTTCCAAGGGAAGAGTTATCCATCTCACAGGATAATCTAAAATTGTTGTTCCCATGATAAAACATTTCCTAATTTGTTTATTGTAAGAACTATATAATAAATCAAGTATAATAGTGCATACCTGTAACACTATCACTTGGAGCCTGAGGCAGGAGGATCATGGTTATAGACCAGGTAAAAGGGCTGATGTTTCAAAATGACCCCACCACTCCCACACACACTTTGGCAAAGCCACACGAAACACACAAAGGGTATCAGTCAGGAGGGAGGGAGGCTACGTGGTTTTATAAGAGGCCCAAAGGAAGTGGCAGTCTGGCCATTTGATAACCATGTCCTATTTCTTTTCTGTGTACCACCTCAGCCTTCAGTGTGTGTTTAGGACGAGCCAGAGACGCAGCATAAGTGAGATTTCCCTTTGGGAAAGCATTGCTCCGGGACCCGTGTTCCAAGGATGCTGTGCTTTTTCTCCACTACCTATCCTCCCACCCATTAGCATTTCTCTTCTCCCTCCATTCCCTACCTCTCATTCACTATCCAATATGAACATCTAAATAGTCTAGAACTTCTGGTCCTTTATGAGAAGTTAGGTTTCCAGCTCGTAATTTCTGATCAAATATAACTTCAGAAACATCTGACCCACAATACACGTTACACAGGGAGCAATTAATAAATTGACCAAAGATTTTAAATTTTTATGATTGTGTGTGTGTGTGTGTGTGTGTGTGTGTGTGTTTTGGTGGGGAAGGGGTCAGTGCCCAGAAGATAACTTTGAGGAGTCCTTTCTCTTTTACCTTTTCCTTGTTTCCTCATTCACTAGATTTCCACAGCAAAACCCTTTCACCCACTGAGACATCTCACTGGCCACAAAGACCCTGCTTTGGGAAGGAGAGAAAGAGAATAAAATGGTATCATGAGTACCATGACTCTTTGGGCTCTGGGTAAGGACACAAAAGAAGAAGAAATGGTACCAGGTAGAATTTTCTGGGTGTAGCCTGTTAGAGTCCAGGCTTTTATTGTGACTTTGCCCCCACACATCTGTTCCATACACTGTATCGGCAGAGGACGTGTGGTATTTTCATGACAGGCCATGTTAACAGGAAGTACTTTTGCTCTCATACTCGGTCCATAGTAAATAACAAGTTCCCTTTATAGGAGGGCTGGTTTTGCCTTATTTCCATTTGCTAGTCATGCTAGCTCTGAGCCTTTCTTTGCTCTGTTGCTCCTTCTCCCAAGCCTTGGATGAAACTTAACAACAGAGCCCCTTGGAGGGGGCAGTGCAGACAAGGAAGAGGGTAAAGATACATGAAAGTGGAGAAGAGGGCAGGGGCCGGGCTGCAGTTACTGTGAGGGAGTTGAAGTCAAGGGTCAAGAAGAGCGGTGAAGTCAAGGGTCATGTGGAAACTTAGATAGAACTTTGACTGTACCAGACGAGCCATAGCGAAGTCCTGCTGACCCGAGTCACTGTAGTTTTTGTGACTGAATTTTAGCACAGATGCTGCCATCATTAATCTTACAGGTCAGCTGTAGAGGCATGTTCGTCATTCTCTGGCAGCAACTGAGAGGTCTCCAGCTGTTCCCTGAAATCTCATACAGGACAGGCGTGGTGTTTGGTGTCGACGTAACAGGCCTTAGAATCCCCGTGGAATCAAGCTTCCAGGCCTCTCTGGGAGAGGGTTTCTCGGTGAGGCTAACTGGGGCGGGAGGACCCACGCTAACTGGGGCAGGAGGACCCATGCTAACTGGGGCGGGAGGACCCACGCTAACTGGGGCAGGAGGACCCACGCTAACTGGGGCAGGAGGACCCACGCTAACTGGGGCAGGAGGACCCATGCTAACTGGGGCAGGAGGACCCACGCTAACTGGGGCAGGAGGACCCACGCTAACTGGGGCAGGAGGACCCATGCTAACTGGGGCAGGAGGACCCACGCTAACTGGGGCAGGAGGACCCATGCTAACTGGGG
>PVIU01000008.1:582500-743410 GCA_004026605.1 Ondatra zibethicus | reverse complement strand
TTCCCACATAGATTATATCTATGTAGGTCTCTCTTAGTGTCCATATTGTTGTCTAAATTCTCTGGGATTGTGGTTTGTAAGATGGTTTTCTTTGCCTTATGTTTAAAAACCACCTATGAGTGAGTACATGTGATAATTGTCTTTCTGTGTCTGGGTTACCTCACTCAAAATAATGCTTTCTAGTTCCATCCATTTTCCTACAGAATTTAGGCTGTCGTTATTTTTTTCTGCTATGTAGTACTCCATTGTGTAAATGTACCACATTTTTTTTTATCCATTCTTCGATCGAGGGGCATTTAGGTTGTTTCCAGTTTCTGGCTATGACAAATAAAGCGGCTTTGAACATAGTTGAGCATATGTCCTTGTGGCACGATTGAGCATCTTTTGGGTATATACCCAAAAGTGGTATTACTGGGTCTTGAGGAAGGTTGTTTCCTAATTTTCTGAGAAATCGCCACACTGACATCCAAAGGGGTTGTACCAGCTTGCATTCCCACCAGCAATGCAGAAGTGTTCCCTTTTCTCCCCAGCCTCTCCAGCATAAGTTGTCATCAGTGTTTTTGATGTTGGCCATTCTTACAGGTGTAAGATGGAATCTCAGAGTTGTTTTGATTTGCATTTCTCTGATGACTAAGGATGTTGACCATTTCCTTAAGTGTCTTTCAGCCATTTTAGATTCCTCTGTTGAGAGTTCTCTGTTTAGGTCTGTGCTCCATTTTTTTTATTGGATTATGTGTTCTTTTGTTGTCCAATTTCTTGAGTTCCTTGTATATTTTGGAGATCAGACTTCTGTCTGATGTGGGATTAGTAAAGATCTTTTCCCATTCTGTAGGCTGGCGTTTTATCTTGTTGACCGTGTCCTTTGCTTTACAGAAGCTTTTCAGTTTCAGGAGGTCCCATTTATTGTTTCTCTCAGTGTCTGTGCTGCTGGGGTTCTATTTAGGAAGTGGTTCCCTGTGCCAATGCGTTCAAGCGTACTTCCCACTTGCCCTTCTATAAGGTTCAGTGTGGCTGGCTTTATGTTGAGGTCTTTGATCCATTTGGACTTGAGTTTTGTACATGGTGATAGATAGGGGTCTACTTTCATTTTTCTACATGTTGATATCCAGTTATGCCAGCACCTTGTGTGCTTTTCTTTACAAATGTACAACCATCTACTTTGAAAAATCTTAAAATAGCACCTTATATTTATTCAATGCTTTATTGTTGCATAACTGTATATATGATTATATTTAGTTCCCATAGAAGTTCTAAGAGGCTTATGAGAATGTCCCCATTTAACAGACCTGATAACTCTGTGCTCTTGAATGCCACAAAAGCTATCAAATCTCCAAACTGGACTCATTGTCTCATCAGTGTTGTGGCTACTGTCTCCTTTTCTTAGGCAATTCCAGTATGTCCTCAGTTCAAGACTAATAGAAGGGGGCTGGAGAAATGGCTCAGCGGTTAAGAGCACTGACTGATCTTCCAGAGGACCTGGGTTCAATTCCCAGCACCCACATGGCAGCTCACAACTGTCTGAAAATCCAGTTCCACACCAATGCACATAAGATAAAGATAAATAAATCATAAAAAAATAAAAATAAAAGACTAATAGAAACCTCGTCTCCAAGCATCAGGAATGTGTTAGGGTCAGTTACTGGGTAATTCTATTCAGTATGGATTTTTCGGACAAGAAATTTGGCTGTGCAGGTTGTGTTTCGTAGTGTTCCATAGTGGCCATGGCACAACACTGGGGCAGTTAATGCCAGTTCTTGTGCTGAAATATCACGTTAGGTTAGCCTTTCTTGTCTTCCCCCTAGAGTGACTAGCAGGCCATCCTTGCTTGGTGGAGGGAGGTACTGTTGATAATTTTGGATTAAATACCATTGTAGGAGAGGCCTCTTTTTTATTCCCAGATGCTCAGCCCTGAAATAATCACACAGAAACCATATTATTTGCAATACTATTTGGCCAATAGCTTAAGCGTATTTCTGGCTAACTCGTATCTTAAATTAACCCATCTCCATTAATCTGTGTATCACCACAAGGCTGTGGCTTACCAAGTAAAGTTCCGATGTCTGTCTCCGGTGGGGCTACATGGTTTCTCTTCACTCTGCCCTTTTTCTCCCAGCATTCAGTATAGTTTTCCCCGCCTCGTTCTACTCTGCCCTATCAACAGGTCAAGGCAGTTTCTTTATTCATCAATGGTATTCACAGCATACAGAGGGAAATCCACATCAAAATACCTCCCCTAGTCAGATAATTATTTAGTCTTAGGAAAGTTAATGTCTCTAAACCATAATGTCCTTGGCTTTGTATGACAAGTTAAGCTAGCTGACTTCTAATGCTGACATGTGAGTAATTTCACCTTGCATTTTTAAAAACACATACGATTTTACTTAATGGGTCCTTACCAGAGTGTTTTAGTTTATCTGGGGCTTTTTCATTATAAATTATATTAAACAGAGAACTATAAATACTTAGATTTGAAGCCTTGAAACACAGTGTGTATAGGGACAAACAGAAGTTTGATACATGGCCCAGCATCTGCAGTGAAAATGGTCAGCAAGTATAAAGTCTATGACTGGATAAAGCTCCAGTGCACCGTCGGAATGGACAGTGTGCTCTTCCACTTAGAAGTTCCCCTGTGGTCTCAGTTGTGCACCTGTTCTATTTTTAATTCCATCCTAGACTCTTTGCTAGCATGGCTCCATCCAGTTCAACTACAGCTGCTGTTCTGTCTTAAGGACAGTTTGTGTTTCAGTAGTAGAGAAGATGGTTCTAGGGTGTACAGCTATTTAAAGCTTGGCATTAATGAAGGGCTAGAAGATGTGTTGAAGCCTTTTGATATCCTGTAAGACAGTGTCTCTGGATAATGCAGTTCTGCCTTAGTGTATGCTGAGTCTGGGTTCTTACACTGTTGCTTTCTGATGCCAAAAACACTGAGTGTGTGACTCTGGTGGGTTCTTCATTTAGCAGCTGTGTGATGGGACAGAAGCATAAAGGTTGACACAACCTCTAATGGAATCTTCTGCCTTGGGCTTGTTCACGTTAGCTAGTTCCTTCCTTTTATTTATCTCTGAATCCTTTCTAGTGTTTATGCTTTAATTAAAGAAAGAGTCTCACTCACTGTGTAGCCCTGACGGCCTAAAACTCACTGTGTCAGCCAGGTTGGCTACAGACTTGAAGCTGTCCTTCATCATCAGCCGCCCAGGTTCTGGGATTGTAGGTGTGAGCCACTAGCCCTGCCATTGAGCTAAGTGTGCATGAGAGCATGTTTGCATCGCATCAGAACCCCACAGCATCCCTCAGTTTGAAGGTAAATGTTTGTATCACTTTACTTTCTAGTCATATAGTCCTGTCCTACTTGTTCAGTGAACCACCTCAATTCAGTACTTTGAGCTTTTTTAAAAAACATCTCCTTCAGAGGGCCACTGCTCTCCATGTTAGATGCTCTCCCCACCCCCACCCTGTGTGTGTGTTTACTTTTTGGATTCTATTAACCTACTATATTATAGGAATGGAGTTCTCTCTTCAAGCCCTGGTATGTGTATTAAGTAGGATGTTTTCTTAATTGGGGAGGGGATTTTGAATTGCCTTTCCCTACTTAAGTTCATTCTGTATGAGTTAATACCTGAATAAGACTTGAATCCTGACAATGCAGAACTTAAAGAGTCAAGAATTTGCTGAGTTGTTTTAGTAAATTATTTGTAGCGTAGGAGTTTGTACTTAATTCTTGATGGACAAATGGTTGTGTGTGTGTGTTCTGTTTTGTTGATTTCTGCTGCTTTTGTAGAGGAGATAATCATATCTCCCAAAGCAGTGTTTGACACCTAAAATATGCATGATAGAAGTGTCCGGTGGTCAGGAGGAGACCAGGTCCTTCCTGGCAGTCCATATGGCAGAACAAGGCTTCCTTGCCCTGGTGTGGGCTACATGCTCAGTTTCTGTGTCTTTTTGTCATCTACTTCCTCCTGAGCTGCGCTCTGCTCTGTACTGTTAGGCCTAGCCAGATATTTAATCCTGGGTAGGGGTATAGAGTATGGACTTTTCCTCCTCTCTTCTCATGGTGTTTAGCTAAGCTTGTTTTTAAAGATCAGTTTGTTGTTCATTGTGTGGATGAGTGTTGCCAGCATATATGTAAGTATACCACGTGTGCCTGGTGCCTGTGGAGGCCAGAAGAGCGTGTTGGTCACATGTGGGTGTGAACTGCCATGTGGATGCTGGGAACCAAACCCAGATCCTCTGTAAGAGTCGCCAGTGCTGACCACTGAGCCATCTCTCCGGCCCAAACTTGAGATGTACAAATGTTTTATATCTTAGTTTAAAAAAAACCCTCAGTTCAGTTAATGATAGGTATACTATTTCCCTTTAAAACTTAGATTCAAGGGACTAATTAGTTTCTACGTGTGTTAAATCATGAAAACACTTTTTAAGGAGCCTGTAGTTCTGGGTATTTCTCTTATCTTCAATGGTTTTCATTCCTGGACTTTTAGCTCTGGATGTAATCTCCCTGGGCTGACTAGACCTGCACTGATTACCATCTTCAAGGCCAAGAGCCAAGAGCTCTGCAGCAGTTAGGACAATCTGTAGGGCCTCTCTGGTGAACAGAGCTCCTTTAGGGTCAGGAGAGTGATCTACAGACCCAGATGTCGGTGGGGTGGTTTCTTATGTCTGGTTTGTGTATCAAGGGAGTACGCCAAACTTCTGTCCAAGTTCAAGGGAGCTGGAGTAGAAATTCAGAGAGACTGTCCACTGTGGTGTTCTTTTTGTTACAGTTTCTGTACCTTTCTCCTGTTTGCATTTTGAGCTGCTGTTTGGTAAGAGCTGGCATTTTATTTTGTGTCTGTGCTTTTCAGTCATTAGTCACATTTCCTATCTTTCTCTCAGTTCAGTCAGCTGCCATATTAGCTATTAGCTTTGGGGGAGGGGAGCCAGGCTCCCTTCCACATTCATTTTTCAAGACTATAAATCCTTTTTCCCGTCTGCACTATTTTTCTCATCTGTCTTCTCGAAGATATGCTTTTATTGAATAAAGAAGTCCAATAATTATTTTGACCTCCTTCTCTTTTTGGGTTTATTTCTCCCAACTAGTATTTTAATAGGGCATATACATACATTTTTCAACCTAACAGTTGGCCTATCAAACAGATGTGCTGCCCTTGGGATTTCATAATCCATGGGCTTTTCGACTTTGAGTTTATTGTTTCCTGAGCAGCCCCACACACCACCTCACAGTTATCTTCAGTAAGAGATGTTTTTCTTCATATGTACCATGGCATGTTTACTCAGGTTTTGTAATATGAGGTGAAAATTAATGATATTTTCTATATCAAGGTTTAGGAATAAATATTTGTAAGAATCCTTCTACTTTGAAAATGAGGTCAGCGTACCTGTGGTGAAGCAGGTGGCCTATAAACTGAGAGATGTTTCTTTTAAGAGCTGAGGTAGTGAGAACCAGCCCACATAAACTATTAGCTGTAGAAGTCATCTGTATGGTACCAGCCCACTCTGAGCAGTCACCTGCAAGTGAGGAGCTGCGGTGAGCTGAGAATACAGAGTCCGGGTGAAGGGCGCAGTTCTTGTCATAAATACAGCCCCTGCCATGTTTCACTTTAGGCAGTTAAGTTATACATTCATGCTTGTACATACTCTCTCTCTGTGTCTCTCTCTGTCTCTCTCTCTCTCTCTCTCTTTCTCTCTCTCTCTCTCTCTCTCTCTCTCTCTCACACACACACACACACGAGCATCCCTTTACGTGGCTCATTAGGCTAAGTTCTAGACATTTTCTATACCTTGCAGAAGAGCTGTTATAAAAGCGTTAATTCCCTGGGTCCTAGAGTTGGCCCACCTGGGTTTATATCACAGTACCATTGCTTACTGGCTATTGTGACATTAGGTACGTTTTGCAACCTCCTTTGTTTCTTCTTACTTCCTCCTCTATTGATTGGCACAGAGGAGCTGAGGGTTAGGCGTAGGCACTTGGTAGATAGTACATAAATACTATTGCCATTATTTTTGTATCACCTCCCCAATAGTGTGTATTAGGTCAGTATCCAAAGAAAAATTGCCTAAGACAAAGTGGGTACCTTCATATGTCAAATGTATATTACTGTCACTAGGGTCCTGTGCTCATGCAGTTCATTATATAGGAAACACCATCATGGTGTTTTGATGTCGGGACTGGCCGACATGTTTATACATTCCTGAGAAGAGGAGTGTGGATTGAGGAAAGAAATAGACAAGAGACAGAAGATATCAGGGGACTTCCAGTGAATACTGTGACAAAAGCCCCAAGCTTATTACTCACCGACCTTATGTACCCCAATCAAAAGGGGAGGGCACAAGACTTCCATGATACAAAAAACAAGCAAGCGTAATTACCTCCCAACATCTCAAAACACCTGGTAACCACACCCTAAGTCAAACATCCTGTTGTCTGGCCTTTGAGGAGAAAGACATTCAGTAGCCACATCTTTGGACAAACATCCTGTTATTTATTCTTGAGGAGCAAGAATAGATTTAAACTTTCTAACCTTTAATCAAGATAGAATGGATCCAAAACTGTGGCCACCCACATTTTGATTTGTAGCCTTGAATGAAAAGAGTCTTTTATATTAAGAAAACATTACTAGCCAGGCATAGTGGCACACTTTAACCCAGCACTAGGGAGGCAGAGGCAGGCAGATCTCTGTAAATTCAAGGCCAGCCTGGTCTATGTAGTGAGTTCTAGGACAGCTGGAGCTACGTAATGAGACCTTGTATTGGGGGTAGGGTGGGGTGGAGAGACAGAAAGGAAAGAAAAAAATTCTCAGTAGTACCAGCCTTCCTTCTCTTGCCATTGTAGTTCATGGTCCTGGAGGTACACATGGTTTGGATCTTAGATGGCCCCCAAAGGTCCACCTGTTGAAGGGTTGATTCCCAGCTTGGTGCTTTGGGAAGTGGAGAAACCTTTAAAAGATGGAGCTTAGTGGAAACCGGGGTGTGGTACTCCTGTGGGGGTGTGCTGGGACCTGAGTCCCTTCCTTTTTCTCTTTCTACTTCACTGACTAGCTGTGCCTTACTGCATGCTGTCACCATCTGTGCCACTTCCCATGGACCTCAGAGCAGCAGGACCTGCTGGGACAGCAGACACAGTGCTGCAGGCAGCCAAGGCCGCATAGCTGTGCTGGGCTCCTGGACTGTCAAAAGTTAGCTGATGCTTTATGCTTGCATTTCATTAGCAGCTTCTCTAGGAAATGGAGTTTGGGGAGTGTCTGCATGTATAAATGAGGCTTCCACTTCTGTATAGTGAAGCTAAATCAAAGCAGAGACTTGTTCTCTGTGATGGGTCTCTCACTTGCTCAGAAAAGGGTGGTTTCTACCTCTTGTGTTCTTGCTGAGACTTTTGGACAGCCCTAGAAGATCAAAATACTTTACCATGGAAGGAAGAACTCTAGCTTGGCCTCATTCTGCATCTATAGTCATGACTGTAAGTACCTAGTGTCACCAGGATCAGTGATGCGGTTGTGTTTCTGCCATACATAGCCACTGTAGTCAATTGCTCGGCCAGGAGCCATGGTTGTTCATCTCTGGCCCATGTTTTCACTGTCTGCTTTGCCGCTACTTCCATGTTGCCTATTGTCTACTATTCTACTACAGATACAATATTTCTGTTTATTTTAAAATAATAAATAAATTAAATACATTTATTTTATTTAAATAAATTAAATATAAAATAATTTATTAAGATAAAAAATTATAAAACATTTTGTATGCCATGGTTTAAAGAGGTAGTTCTCAAGCTGTGGGCCATGACTCTTTCACAGGGGTCACCTAAGACCATTGGAAAACACAGATATTTACATTACAGTTCATAAAGGTAGAAAAATTATAGTTATAAAGTAGCAATGAAAATAATTTTATGGTTAGGGGTCACCACAGCGTGAAGAACTGTATTAAAGGGTCGCAGCATTAGGAAAGTTGTGGAATGGTGCAGTTAAGCTAATTAGCTGCACATTACTTCACGTGATTTTTTTCTTTCTATGATGAGAACTCTTGAGATCCAGGATTCAGTTGAATTCTTCCTCTGTGTGCCATCTCCCAGACTCCTCTCCTTCCCTCCATCCCCCAGCCCTGGTTAGCACCACTTTGCTGTCTGCTTCTGAATTTAATTTTTTTAGCTTCCAGTGTAAGGAAGATGACAGAATATTTGCTCCTGGCTGCCCTGCGCATTTTTTTAAATATTTATTTATTTATTATGTATACAATATTCGTCTGTGTGTATGCCTGCAGGCCAGAAGAGGGCACCAGACCCCATTAAAGATGGTTGTGAGCCACCATGTGGTTGCTGGGAATTGAACTCAGGACCTTTGGGAGAGCAGGCAATGCTCTTAACCTCTGAGCCATTTCTCCAGCCCCTGCCCTGTGCATTTTCCTGGTCAGCGTCTTCCCTGCGTTGTCACAAATAGCAGTGTGCCTTCTTCTTTTAAGATTGAGAATTCTGCCGGGCAGTGGTGGCGCACGCCTTTAATCCCAGCACTCGGGAGGCAGAGGCAGGCAGATAGATCTCTGTGAGTTAGAGACCAGCCTGGTCTACAGAGCTAGTTCCAGGATAGGCTCCAAAGCTACAGAGAAACCCTGTCTCAAAAAACCAAAAGGAAAAAAAAAAAGATTGAGAATTCTTGTGTGGGTACATGTGTCACACATGCAGTTTTCCTTGTCCCTTTTTGCGCTGGATGAGCACAAATTCAAAATTTCAAAATTCAAAATTTAGCTATTGTGAAAAATTCTGTACTGAGCATGAGGGTAGAGCTACCTTCTCAGCATGAATGCATTGGTTACTTTTCTGGTGCTATGATAAACCACCATGACCAAAAGCAGCTTAGCAAGAATTTAGGGGCTGGAGAGATGGCTTAGTGGTTAAGAGTACTGACTGCTCTTCTAGAGGTCCTGAGTTCAATTCCCAGCAACCACATGGTGGCTCACAACCATCTGTAATGAGATCTGGTGCCCTCCTCTGGCCTGCAAGCATATATATATATATATATATATATATATATATATATATATATATATACACACTGTATACACAATAAATAAATAAATATTAAAAAAATTAATCTACATTAAAAAAAAAAGAATTTATTCCTGCTAAGAAGGCTCCTGTTCAAGAAGGTTAAATGTCTATAATGGTGGAAAAGGTATGGTGGCAGACCCAGGTGTTGGCAGAGGCTACTCGTTTGTTCCTGGACGCCCAAACCAGAAATATATATTCACTCCGAAACTATATTAATTATACTGGAATTAAAGGTGTTTTCTTTTTAAAGATTTATTTATTATGTATACAACATTCTGCCTCCATGTATGCCCACATGCCAGAAGAGGGTGCCAGATCTCATTACAGATGGTTGTGAGCCACCATGTGGTTGCTGGGAATTGAACTCGCGACCTCTGGAAGAGCAGCCAGTGCTCTTAACCACTGAGCCATCTCTCCAGCCCCTTAAAAGTGTTTTTAAGGCAGAGTGTTATTATGTTTCCCAAGCTGGCCTCACACTCACTGGACTGGAACTTCCTTTCTCAGTCTCCTGAATGCTGGGGCCTCAGGCACATATCACCACGCCCAGACCTTCATTTTGTATCTCTGAATAATTCGTTTCAAATTACCTCAGTGTTCCAGTTGAGTCCTCCCACCCCCAATCCTTGTCTTCCAAACCACCTTGATGTGAACTTTCCTCCTTGGCTGCTAACAGGGGACCCCCAGATAATTGAATGGTTTTCTGAAATTAAGCTCAAATATCCTGAATTTCTTCATCTGTTTTTAGACAGTAAATCATGAAGAACCCATACTCTGTCTTGTTTCTACAGATCCACACAATCTTGTCATTAAACTCCCTGTCGCTGCTGGCTTGTCAGGAGCTATGGGCAGCTATTTGCAGCTGTCCTCTGGAAATCCAATCATCTGCTCATGGTTTTGTGTTTGTTCAAGACAGGACCTCTCTCTGTAGCCCAGGCAGTGTAGTACTTGCCTTAGAATTGTGAGGATCCTTCTGTCTCAGACCCTGGTGCTGGGATTCCAAGCGTGAGCCACCACGTCCAGTTCCCCTCCCCCTGTCCAGCCCTTATGGAAGATGTAGCGCTGGTCCACTTCCTCTCCACCCGGGAAGAAAGGCAGATGGCTACAGCGAAACTCCTCTCGCAGCCCGCTCCTCACAGTGTGCGTGAGTTTCTGCCACTTCCCTAAGATGCCTGTGTTTTGTCACCAAGCCTTGCTTGTTTGAACACATCCTTTATCTGAACCAGTTTTTCCATCCGCCCTGTGACATATCGTTTACTTTCTAGTTAGTTGATCAAAGGTAACTTAAAGACTCGGGAAAGTACAAGCAGGGAAAGTGCTGTGTGTGCAGCCCGTGTTCTTGCTGTCCCTCAGCTCTGGATGTCTGCAGGTCACCTACCTTAGTTCTGAGCCACTGTTTGCGATACAGCTGCTCCAACTTGAGTTCTTGTAAATTCTCTTTTTCCTTTGTTCTTTATTTTCTTGTTCTTCATGTTAGTTGCCTTAAATACTTACTACTGCATAGACTGACATCATTCTAACTCAAGGAATAGGGGAGGGGCCAATGAGATGGCTCAGTGAGGAAGGCCTATCAAACCTGCTCTGAGTTGGATCCCCAGAACCCACATGGTGGGAGGAGAGAACCAACTCCCACAAGTTGTCCTCTGATCATTACTGGGGTACTAGCACGCATGTGTGTGTGCGCACACACACACAAATCAATGTTCAAATTTTTTAAAAGAAAAACAGACCAAGTTATCTGAAAACTAATTGATTTGACTTTGGGTGTTAGGTGATTCTGACACAGCAGTTCTCTCTTTAGTGAAGACGCCAAGCTGCCATCATAGCAGACGTAGTACAGTATTGTTCCTGAGGTTAGAATGAGTGCAGGCCAATGTAGAAGTCCCCATGTAGACCAGCTGGTGCTGAGATTAAAGATGTATGCTACCATGCCCAGCCCCCCTCAACTTTTTTCTTCATGTGTGGAGAAAAGAGTACATCCTCGCTAATGATGGACAGAAATAGTTGTCATTGTTGGCTCAACTGACATTACAGGCTGTTTAGTTTAGTGGTCTCTGTTGTTTTTTTAGTTTTCTGAGACACAGTCTCACTGTAGCTGGGCTGGCCCTAAACTCACAGCAACCTTCCACCACACCTGGCTTGACAATTGTATGTGTGTGTGTGCATGTGCGTGTGCAAGAACAGTGCTCGGAATCAAACCTAGCACTTGGCACTTTATGCATGTTAGGCAGGTGCTCTGGCTCTGAGCTATAGCCTCAGATTGTCGTTTTTTTACTAGTATGAAAATTTTGAGTGCACACACATTCATCTGGCAATTCACATCTTTTGGTTATTTTTCAAATTGAGACAAGACAGATTTCATTATTAAGGATATATGATTTAACCGGGCTGTGGTGGCGCACGTCTTTAATCCCAGCACTCGGGAGGCAGAGGCAGGCAGATCTCTGTGAGTTCGAGACCAGCCTGGTCTACAAGAGCTAGTTCCAGGACAGGCTCCTAAGCTACAGAGAAACCCTGTTTCAAAAAACCAAAAAAAAGAAAAAGGATATATGATTTAATAATTTATATCACAATTTCCAGTTTGTCCCCACCACCATTCCCCATAAAACACTATTTTTCAGGGCTGGGGATGTAGCTCTAGGGTAGAGTGCTTGCCTAGCATTTGAGGCCCTAGGTTTGATCTACAGCAACACGCACATGCACACACGCACACACACACACGTGAGAGAGAGGAGTTTCTATTTCAGTTTTGTATTGAAGACTATTAGTCATTTTTAGATCGTTGTCCCAGTGAGGTTCTGTTCATGCAATAATGATTTTCAGAAATGCGTTGGTGGCTGCTTTTCAGAAATCTTCCGTTTTCCCAACAGGAAAGCCATAGAAGAGTTGCTAAAGGAGGCCAAGCGTGGGAAAACCAGAGCAGAGACAATGGGACCAATGGGCTGGTAAGTTCTTGAGTAAGCCTCCTTAAAACTTAAAAAACAAAACAAGAAGCTGAGGCAGGAGGATTGCCACAAGGGTGAGACTTGACTGGAGATGCCAGAACGTGAATAGAGGTTGCAAAGTCTTGGGTGCTGTGGAAATCACAGTGTAAGGTAAGAACACTTGGGAGATAAGCACAGTGGGCGTGGGGACTTTTAGAGAACATGTGATGGGTTTATGTAGTGCGTCGCGTCCGCCAGCAGAAGAGACGACTACAACAGGATTCTACAACAGGATTCTTCTCAGAACACGCTTTATTGGGACACACACTTTAGAAATGAGAGAGGCAAAAGGACCACGATCCCCAGCGCAGCTCGCTTATAAGCAGTGCCGAACAAAGCCCTGATGTGTCATCGCCCGATAGGCTCTAGTCGGTATGGCGCGGTCGTATGATGACCGGATTGGTCAAGTCATACGATGCCTTTCATAGGAAAGCGCACGCGCAGAAGTTGTTTACTAAGTCAGGAAAAGTACAGCAAATGGTGCTTTGGCTCTAAGCCAGCGTGCTCGTAACATGGAGGCGCCGTGGCGCCCTACAGGTTTATAGCATCGATCTGGTTCACAAGGCGGTCCGAGATCTGGAGATAACTCTGTACCCAAATAGCAGTGTTAAACCTGTGACCATCATCAGTTTAGTCAGCAGAACCAACATCTACCCTTGGAGTTTCTATACAGACTAGAGTTTGTCCAAATGTAGTAATAAGGGAGTGGGTGAGATGGCTCAGTGGGTAAAGGACTTCTTGCCTGCCAACCTTAGTTTGATCTTAGGGACCCACATGGTGGGAGGAGAGACATGATTTCCTCAAGTAGTCCTCTGATCTCTACATGCACACAAAATAAATAAAATGTAAAATAATATGAGCAGCAGAAGAATTGAACCTTAAGATCCAATTCTAGTCTGTTAGGCATGCCTTCAGTACTGCGTTCAGTAGCTGCTCTGTAAATGTGCTGATGCTGGGTCTTCTCTCTACAATAACAGTTCACCACAGTGGAACACGGGTAAGAACAGAAGTATGAATTTCCTTTACATCTTGTTTCGTATTTTGTTCCCCCCCCCTTTGTATAATTTCTTCTTTTTGAGATTTTCATACATGTATACAATGAAATATGATCATATCTGTCTCCAATTTTCCCCTTTCAGCTCCCCCATAACCTACCTCATATTCCCCCTCCCAACTTCTTATCTCTCTCTCTTTTTAAATAACTCACTAAGTCTAGTTAGTGGTGCCCCTGTGTGTGTGGGCTGGGCCATCCCTGGGGCATGAGAAGCCTGACACCTTCCCCTTCTCCAGTAGCTGTCAGCTTCCTGTATTTCCTCAGTGAGGTAGGTACCTAGATTACCTACCCTACCTATGCTAGGATTTGGGCTGGCCTGCCCTTGTGCCAGTGGCCACAGCTGCTTGGAGTTCATGACTGGGATGCCAGGTCATGTTCAGAAGACAGCATTTCACAGTACCCCTCTCCATTTTTTAATTTTTACTTTTAAATATGCCTGTTTTCCTTATTTTGTATGTGTGAGTGTTTTGCCTTCATGTATATCTGTGCACCACATATAAATGCCTGATGACTAGGGAGGCCAGAAGAGGGTGTCAGATCCCCTGGAACTGGAGTTATGGGCAGTTGTGTGAGAGCTGGAATAGAACTCCAGTTCTCTGCAAAAGTACCCAGTGCTCTTAACCACTGAGCCATCTCTCCAGCCCTTTGTTTTGTTTCTGAGACAGGGTCTTTTGTATCTGAGGCTGCCCTCAAGCTCCCTGTATAGCCAAGAATGACTTTGAAATTTTTTTAAGTTTATTTTTTTCAGTGTATGTGTGTGTGTGTGTGTGTGTGTGTACGCGCGCGCGCGCATGTGGATACACATGCATGCATATGTGTGTTCAGGTGCCCTTTGGCCATCCCTGGGGCTGCGGTTATAGGCTGTGGTAAGCTGCCTTGTGGGTGCTGGGAATCACACTGTGGTCTTCTCTACAAGAACAGTGTGTGCTCATATCTCCTGAGCTTTCTCTCCACCACCTTGACTTTAACATTCTGATTCTACTGCCTCTACCCACTGTGTCCTAACATTACAGGAATGTGTCTCTGGGGCTCTAACCCTTTTATATAAGCTAACTAGGCAAGTACTATGCCAATTGAGCTACATCCTGGCCCATTGTTATGTAAATTTGGCTTTTAGAACCATGCACATAATTTTCATAAAATATAGAGATAAATTAAATCAAAATAAAGAAGAAATACCTAACTCCTAAAAAATCAAGCAAAATAAAGCACATAGACTGGAATAAACCATTAAGTGGGTGTCTTAGACCAGAGGTGCACAAAAAGGAAGTATTTCAAGTGATCTAAAATTTGACTGTATTTCTAGAAGACAAAAGAACTTGTTTTCCTTCCTTGTGGTGTTGATGATAATGCTGGTATCCTGAACACCATGGACATCAGTGGCTTCTGAGTCTTGTCAGTTGAGAGTGAAGAGACATTGCTGTATTCTCCTGTAAACATTGTATAGTAGGATAAGATTAAAGGTCAAAGCCAGAGAAGTAAAAACCATATCTCAGCCTAAATGTGAATTAGAAATATCCATAGGAAGTTGTACTGCATTACTTTTCAGAAAAAAAAAAAAACAAACACTTTTTTTTTCCTTTTTTTTTTTTTTTTAAAGTTCTGGAACACAGAAAAGCCCTAGAAATACTGACTGCCCAGCCTTTAGCAGTGAGATCTGGTCCAGCCTGTTACCAAAGTCCTGTTTCTCACGAAAGGACACAGGGGTCCCTAGAGGGACCGTTGCTTGCACATTTGAAGCCATGCTCAGAATAAGCCAGACTGCAGGATTGAAGGTCACAGTCCTGTAAAATAGCCTTCATTTCTCATACCAAGATTACCAAAATGCCCTCAGACTTCAGTGGTTCACTAACAAAGTTGCTAGGCTCTGTTACACTTGGGGTTACAGGTTGTTACAGAAAAGGGATACAGATGAAAGTAAAGCAGCATAAGAGACCTGAAGCAGGGGATCTGGGAAGGTTCAACACCAGGAGCCACTCAGCCTCTCCCCTTTGGAACCAGAACTGGCTGCTTTCCCCTCATCAGAGGGTTGAGTGATACCAGCCAAGGAAGGGCCGTGAATGTTGGTGTTCAAAGTTTTTATTGTGGCCCATTGTGTAGGTGTGGTTGGTTGATTGATTGATTGATTGATTAACATGTTTGACTGATTGTTTTCATGGTTGACTGGTTGATTATGTGGTTGATTTTTAGTTTCCAGGTTGACCCATATCACATGACCTAAACATAGTTGATCTTTCTTGTATGGCCAGCCCTCTCCTAAGACTGAAAGGTGTGGCCAGCTCCACCCTCAACAAAGACATTTCTATCACATATGATGTAGATTACTTTCCAGAAGCTAAAGGCAAAGGCCGCCTTCCCTTTAGGTCAAGCCAAACTCTTACTCCATAGGAACAAACACTGTAAGGTCTGGAAAATCTTGTCATGCCAGAAAGCAAAGAAACTATCAAAGACTAATATCTGGTTGGGAAGTCTCTGGAACCAGTTTGAAGTCAAAGATGGAATAATTTGATCAAAAAATATGAAAGTATAATGATTGAATCACCTAAAACATGTTGAAACCCTTAAGGTTGTGTGCTGGCTAGTTTTATGTCAAGTTGACACAAGCTAGAATCATCAAAGAGGAGGGAGGGAGCCTCAGTTGGGAAATTCCTCTATAGCAACAGGCTGAAGGCAAACCTGTAAGACATTTTCTTAATGATCAATAGAGGAGGGCCCAGTCCACTGTGGGTGGTGCCACTTCTGGGCTAGTGGTCCTGGGTTCTATAAGAAAGCAGGTAGAGCAAGTTATGAAGAACAAGCATCTGCTTGAGTTCCTGTCCTGACCCTTTGATAATGATTTGTTATGTGGAAGTTTAAGCCAAATAAACCCAAATAAACTTACTTTTGCTTATGGTGTTTTATCTTAGCAATAGTAACACTGACTAGACAGTTTGTAAGAAATATCACAGGTGGGGGCTGGGGAGATGGTTTAGAGGTTAAAAGCACTGGCTACTCTTCCAGAGGACCTGAGTTCAATTCCCAGCAACCACATGGTGGCTCACAACCATCTATAATGAGATCTGGTGCCCTCTTCTGACATGTAGGCATACATGCCAACAGCACATTGTATGCATAATAAATAAATATTAAGAAAAAGAAATATCATAGATTCAGTCTATTATCATCGTGGTGGGGAGAATGCAGCATGCATGCATGGTGCTGCTGGGTGAATAGCTGAGAGGCCGACATCTTACAGCAACAGGAAGTCAATTGACTGTCGCACTGAGAGAAGCTTGAGCAAAGACCTCAAAGCCCAACCCCACAGTGACACACTCCTCCAACAAGACTACTCCTTTGGGGGCCATTTTCTTTCAGACTATCACAAGCCCCAAGCTGGAAACCATCAAAATGGTTGTCACTTCACATATGAATAAGCAAATTGTGGTTGTACCCCTAAACCCACACTACCCAACAGTTTGGAGAAACAGAATGGTTGAGATAAATAAACTGCCTGGATGAATCTCAGGAGACACACAGTGTAACAATGTATGGTTCTATTTGTTTGGCTTTATAGAGACCCCAAACTAGGAACACAGTATAGATCACCAGTTGTTGGGAGATAGAGGGCTCTTAGAGGAGGACCTACAGAATGCTCTGTGTTTTGACTGTGATAGAATCTAATTCCTTGCATTTGTCAAAGCCCAGAAAACTTGTCCCTTGAGTAGATAACTTTGAGGACTGGAGAGGAGGAGGAGTGGTTAGGAGCACTGCTCTTCCAGACCTGGGTTCCCAGCACCCACACGGTGGCTCACAACCACCTGAAATGCCATTTATGGGGAGGGGTATCTTGGTACCCTCTTCTGATCTAATAGGCACCAGACTTGTGCATGGTGCACATACATGTGTGCAGGCAAACACTCATACACATACATCTTTTAAAAAGAGATAAGTTGTACGCAGATTATGCCACCGTAAACCATATTTTAAAAGAGTGAGGCTGGGGACTTAGTGCGGTGCTAAAGCGCTTGTCTAGCGTGTGCAAAGTTGTGTTTGGTTTCCCAGGACAGCATCTAATGGTGTCCATGCAAAGACTATCAGCGGCTGCTGAATCTGTCAGTTGAAAGAGATAGAATACTAACTTAGGTTTCTATTGCTGTGATAAAACACTGTGATCCAAAGCAACTTGGAGAGGAAAACGTTTATTTCATCATACAGCTCTCGGGTCACAGTCCCATAGAAATCAGGGCAAGAGCCAATGCAGAGGCCATGGAGGATTCTGCTTACTGGCTTGCTCAGCCTGCTTTCATATAGAACCCAGGACCTCCAGCCCAGGAGTGGCACAGTGCGCAGGGCCATTCCACATCAGTCATCAATCAAGACAATGTCCTACAGGCCAGTCCTACCCGGAGAGGCATTTTCTCAATTGCAGTTCCCTTTTGGATAACTGTAGCTTGTGTCACTTTCAGCTGTTGTGACATACCCAGCTGTACTAGTGATTACTTTTTATGGTGCTGGGGATAGAGCCTGTGTATGGCCTTACACAATGCTAGGCAAGCTCTCTTTTCCTGAGCCACAGCCACAGCCCTCACTTTGGTGATTCTTCACAAAAAAGCTACAATAAAAAGAATGCATGCACACACATAAGACACCCTGGTCAAGACACTGAGCCAGGGTCTGGTCCATCTCTAAAGGTTGTAATCACAGCATCCAGGATGTGCTGTTTTACAGGTCAAAGAAGCAGTGCCTTTAACAAATGGGTTACAAGGAAAAGAAGAATCCTGTGAATTAATAGATTTGAAGCATATCAAATAATACTTTGTTAGGCTCTGAAGCATTTATCTAGTTATTCTTTATCAACAAAAACTGGGGAGTTAGATATTGGGGTAAGAACCTGAGTGATCAGAGAAGCGGTGGAGAAGTGACCGGTGACCTTCCATTTCTCTTCCTCAGTCCAAAAAGCCTATGTTTCTCTCTAAGCCCTGCACTACTACTTCCTGCGTCTCTATCTGTCCTTTGTTCTCCAAAACTTCTATGGCTAATTTTGGTCAACTAGCAGCTATCTCCACCCTCTGATTCAAAGCAAACTTTATTGGCAGTTTTGAGAGCATCACAGTGCTATCAAAATATCCCACAACCAGAACCCTTGTGTAAAATGACGATTGGGGGCTGGAGATGGCTCAGTGGTTGAAAGCACTGACTGCTCTTCCAGAGGACCCGGGTTCAGTTCCCAGCACCCACATGGCAGCTAACTCACAACCCTAACTCCAGTTCAGGGGATCCAGTGCACACTTCTGGTCTCTCGGGCACCAAGCACACACATGGTGCACAGACACACATACAGACAGAGCGCATGAAAATTAAGCAACTACTAAAAGACACTTCAGGGCTAGGGGATAGACAAGCTCAGATGTACGGGCCCCTTGCCTTGCAAGCTTGAGGACCTGAGTTGGGGCCCCAGAACCCAGGAACAGCTGCTGGGTTTGGCAGTGGGCTGGGGAGTAGAGATAGACTTTCCTGGCCAGCCAGCTTAGTTTACTTGGTGAATTACAGCCAGTGAGAGATCTTGTCTGAAAGGAGGTGGACAGCATTCAGAAAACTGACGACTAAGGTTGTTGCCTGGCCTCTGTATGCATGTGTACACATATGAACTTCACCCTTCCCCTTTTTAAAGACATATGAGGGAGTGAGAAGATGGCTCAGCTGTTAAAAGCATGACTGCTTTTGCAGAGGATCCCAGTTTGATTCACACGCTGAGTGGCTCCTAACCACCAGTAACTCCAGCTTCAAGCACTCTGATCCCCTGTTCTGGCTTCTGTGAACATTGCACGCCTTTGCAGGTACACAGACATGCATACACATTACTAAAACGAAAATAAATAGGAAAGAATTAGGGATATTTGAAGATACTAAGAAAATTTGTGGTAGACTTTTATTCTTTTTTTTTAAAGATTTATTTATTTATTATGTATACAACATTCCTTCCATGTATGCTTGCATGCCAGAAGAGGACACCAGATCTCATTATAGATGGCTGTGAGCCACCATGTGGTTGCTGGGAATTGAACTCTGGTCCTCTGGAAGAGCAGTCAGTGCTCTTAACCTCTGAGCCATCTCTCCAGCCCATAGATTTTTATTCTTGATAATGGTTTTGCTGTTTTAAATTATTTTTTCTTTTTCTTTTTTTTTAATTTATTTATTATGTATATAGTGTTCTGGGCACCAGATCTCAGATCTCATTATAATGGGTGTGAGCCATCATGTGGTTGCTGGGAATTGAACTCAGGACCTCCAGAACAGCAGTCAGTTCTCTTAACCTCTGAGCCATCTCTCCAGCCCCTGTTTTAAATTATTAATGTGTGAGTATGTGATGTCTGAGTTTGGGCCACTCGTGGAGGTCAGGGCACAGCTGTGTGGAGTCAGTTCTCTGCTTCCACGTTTACTGGTTCTGGGGATCTATGCTGTCAGTCTTGTATAGCAAGCATTTCACCTGCCAAGTCAAATAAATTTGGTGTGTTTCCAACTTTATCTGCGTATTTGGAATCATCCGGCAAGCTTTAAAACTGCTGATGTTTGTTTATGTCCCACCATTAGGATTTTGGAGTGGATCGGGGCCTTGTTACTCAAAACACATACCCGGGTGATTCTAAAAGTACACATGTGTTTGACAAAACACTAATCCTAGTTATTAAAAAGATTGTAACTACTTTCTAGGCAAATTCTCAAATGGCCTTGCACCTAGGCCAGGGGCAGCCAGCATTTCTGCAATTAAGTAGCCTGGCTGGGTGTGCAGACACCAGGTCTTGCTTGGAGAGCGGAGAACGGCTCTCTGCACAGATCATAAAGGAACAGAGAGTCAGTTACTCACTTGTAAACCATGGTTTGTTTTCCAGAGTACATAGAAAGGCTGTATTTACTCAGAATGGTTTTAAATTTTTAAAATAGAACTTGGGTGGGATTGGTTAATTTGGGATTATTCCTTAAGAGTGATCCTAGGAACTTGAGCAGGCACCAGAGGCTGCTGAACTAGAGAAGTGGGGGTGGGACACCATTTTTATTTTCTGCAGAAAGGGACCGTTTGGTGCTGGCCTGGCCTTGCATGTGTCTCAGCAAACACGCTTGTGCTCCCCTAGCTTCCTTGTCTGCAAAGCCATCTTTGTTCTGGCCACACTCACTTTAGTGTCCCAGCAGCCCAGTGTCCTTCCCAAGTCTGATGCCCTAGGGGAAGAACCAACAGTTCAAGGGTCCATGGAGCAGCAGCTCCATGTAGTTTCTTAACACGGCTGTGTTGTGGTAAATGCTGGGTGCTTTCCTGAAGGGGTTGGGGTCAGTCTGGAGACAGAGAGGAGAGGAGAGCATCTACATTATGATGCTGCCGTTTATGCCGTCAGCTTTCTACTTGCAGTGCTGGGAGTTGACCCAGGACCTCTCAGACACAGCTCAGCGACATTCCCAGCACTGCTGGGAATGCTTGATTACTGGGAAGCAAATCACTTCCCCAGTTTCTATGCAGACATAGTTTTCTAGATCCACTTGGACTTGCTGCTTGCCTTACGTAGTCCAGGCGGCTCGGCACACACTGGTAGTAGACAGACAACAGAGATGATCCCAGTTCAGTGAGGAGGCTGGTAGGGTGTGCCTTTGTCACAGAAATACTACCCTTTGCAGTATTTATTTCAGGACTGCAGAGATCCAAACCTTTATATATACTTTCTTTATACTTCAAGATCATGGGGCCCAGAGAAGTTTCCTGAGACCTCACTTCCACCCCACTCCACCCCACCCACTTTCTGGTGAGAGACTGAAGCCTCACACTGTCTGCTCCTGTGCCAAACCACCACTCTTTTCTTACTGCCTGATTGTGTTCTGAGGTGCAGTGCTTATTGGCCCTGTGTGGACTGCTGTGCATCATAGTCTGGACAAAGGGTGTGCTGGGCACTGGACACCTTCCATCAATGGGTCTCAGCAGACCTGTGTGTGCCTACCTGCTTCTGTTCAGTATTCTCCCACATAGCGGAGATGCGCCGACTGATAGCCTGGTTTGTCTTTGCCACACAGGCCAAGTGTAATGTCCCACAGACGGAAGGGACTTGGATTTTGAAAATGAATAAACACATATATATTTGCACACATGCACCCACTATCTCACATCACTTGTAGGTACAGTGTTGGGCACAGTAAGCTTCAGGAGTGTCGTATGAAAGGTAATTAAGGAGTATCGTTTCTCAGATGGCCACATGCTGAGGCGTTTGATTACCAGACTGTAAACTGCACTCCCGTGGGTGATCATGGTAGCTGTGGTGGCATTCACATGAGTTGTAATCAACTATAGCATCAAGATAACTATCACGTCTGCACCGAGGGCTTGCGGTCTGTCTTTCCAGAGACGTCATTCTAGTCTTGTAGCCTCCATAGTGTGAAGGGTTTTTGTGGAGCAGATGGACTGCCAGTCAGTCACGGGTGCAGGGATGGATTTGTCTACGCCGGGGGCAGTGAACTGCACCACACACAGCCTTGTCTTCACGACCAAGGCATTTGTCTGCCATAAAAATAATTGTGACTCACCAGTCCCCCGGTGCGTACGCACCTCAGAGCCAGCCAGTGCTTCTGCCCCGACACTGTCCCTGGCCTGTGTCCCTGAGTGGCCATCCATCCTTAAGCTATGTGTGCCTCTGTTCATTTCTGTCGGACGGAGGAAGCTCGGCTCCAAGCACAATGATGCACTTCCAGCTGCTGTTGCTTTCCTGGTTGCTGGTCACTAGCCGCTTACAATGCAGCAAGTTTTCCCCGATTCTGCAGTGCCCAGGCTGTGGTGTGAGGACTGACTGCTGCGGTGGTATCTGAAGTCTCCTGAGGTAACACGGCAATGTTCAGACACAGGGCCACTGCACCGTCTTCCCAGGGTCCTGCTGTATGTAGCACCCTGACAATTCAACCTGGTACTTGAATTGTTATGTGCCTCAGGCTGACCTCAGATTCATGGCGGTCCTCCTGCCCCAGTACTGTGTGGCAAGGAAAGCTGAACCAACACAGAAACTTGGTTCTTTGGGAGCTTAATTCTTTTGTACTGATCTGGATAGTGGGTCATGTTGGGAGGGAATGTAACGCTCTTGTTTATGATGGTTTGTTCCTCCCTCTTGTCCTGCACAGGATGAAGTGTCCTCTCGCTGGTACAAATAAAAGATTCCTAATTAACACAATTAAGAACACATTGCCCTCTCATAAAGAGCAAGACCACGAACAAAAAGAGGGCGGCAAGGAACCTGGCCAAAGCCAAGACCAGAAAGAAACAAACTCAAAGAAGCACAGAAGCCATTCCTCTAAGCGCAGCCTGCACTCAGCCCGCAGCTCACCCCCAAGGAAGCGGGCCTCCCGGGACAAACGCGACTCCCGAGCCAGCAGGCGATGAGCAGAGGCACAGGCCAGCCCAGTACTGCGCCTTCCTTCCACTGGATGCAGTGAGGACAGGGGTGGCAGACCTCTGCCACCTGAGAATGACTTTCCAGTGCGCCCTCTGCTCCAAGGTGGCTGTTGTTATTGTGTTGATGTTGTTAACAGGCAAAAAACAAGAAAAAGAAAAAAACCCTTTACTAAAACAAACCTTACCTACCTTGTCCTGAAGGTGGCGTGGCAGGAGTGAGCTGACTTAGCGTTGCCGTGCACATCCATGTTGCTTTTATCTTAGCTTGTTTGCAAGTTAGTTTCAAAACAAGCAATTCTGGAATTCGAAATTTTCAGATTGTTAAAAACTAGTCCCAGTATTTTGATGTACTGCACTTTTTGTGGTCATTTCCCAGAATTTCTCAAAATAAACTACTTAGAAATGCTGTGCTTTCCTCTTTAGATGCCAAAGGCTAAGCTTGGTCTAACTAGCGCCATCCTGGTGAAACTCAGCCGTGCGGTGTGCTTTCTAAGTGCTGAGAGTGAGGTGTGTTCACGTGACTTTGGACTTGATGCTCCGTGTCACCTCGCAAAGGGTAAGAGAATGGCTGTTCCATTCTCAAACTCGCCCCTTAGATAAGGCAGTTTTTCTGTACTGACTTTTAATTTTAAATACACATGGTTTGGACAGTTCTTTTCAAAGAACCCTCAATAGTTAAGAATATCATAAATTTTTTACCAGTTGATAGCAAGCCTGGCTGTGCTCTCTATACAGCAGGCATAGCTGAACTGAAGATGACGGCTGCTGGGCCTGGGAAACAGGGCTAAACAGACCAATTACAGGGAAGACCAGCAAGACTCTTGCAGCCCTGTAGCGTGTGAAGTCCGGCCCATTTATGTTCTCATTCACTCAGCCAGCAGGCCGTGCTCACTTGAAGAAGCAGGCACGAAATGAGCATACGCCAGTGCCACATGAACTATTTCACCACCACCCCAGATCTTCTAGGCCATGTGTGCGTGCCGTTTTTAAAGGTGTGTGGGACTTGTTCAGCACAACATTTGCTTCCTCCTGAACCCCCCTCCACCCCGGGGTTCCCACCTTCCATATTAGTGAGCTGTCCAGTAAGTGACTATGGATTCTCTCATTTTCATTTTGGGGAAAAAAAAAAACAGAAAACAAACAAACAAACACACATCTTTTGCTCAAGCGAGATGACAGTGGGTAAAGATTCTTGCCACAAACCCTGATGACCTGAGTTCAATCCCTAGAACCTACACAGTAGGAGAGAGCCAACTCCTGCAAATTTGGCATCTGGCCTCTACACACACACACACACACACACACACACTGACCTCTATGAACACATGCTCACACACTAATTAAAAGGTAATTTAAAAAATCTCTTAAAATTCAAAAATTTCAATTTAGCATATTCTAATCAATGGCTCAAATATATGTATCCCCGGAGTATTACTAAAAGACATGACAGGGGCTAGAAAGATGGCTCAGTGGTTAAGAGCACTGCCTGCTCTTCCAAAGGTCCTGAGTTCAATTCCCAGCAACCACATGGTGGCTCACAGCCATCTGTAATGAGATCTGGGGCCCTCTTCTGGTGTGCAGGCATACATGCAGACAGAATACTGAGAATACTGTATACATAATAATAAAATTAAAAAAAAGACATGACAATAACATCTGAGATGCAGTAAAGGGGATTGAGACTCTGTATTAGGATGACATAGCAGTAGATAATGTTTAGCATAAACTACAGAAAGAAACAGAGGAGCAGTGAGCACTGGGGCAAATTCAGATGACCAAATACACTGGTAGCTGGTGTCTCTAAAGATAGGCTAAGTTGAGAAAAATACTTGCATAAGTAGTCACAGAAGTTTTCTAAATATAACAAAATCAAAGCCAAATTGATGGCTCATGCTTATAATTCTAGGACTTAGGCAAATAAGGTAGGATTCTGTAAGTTCATGGCTAGCCTGGGCTATATAGTGAGTTCTAGATCTGTTCTGGGATGTAAGTGGGACACTGTTTCAAAACAAATAATAAAAATGGTAAATGCACAAACACAAAAAGCTCAACAAACTCTAAGAGTAAGAAACACAAGGACATAAAGAAAGCCACAGCAAGACACACGTGATGGATAATATTATTTGTCAGCTCGCTAGAGTGAGAAGTGCCTAGGAGATTACTGAGGCACACCTCTGTGTATCTGCAAGAGCGGCCCCAGAGGTGACTGATTAAAGGGAGCGGTCCACCATGATGTGGGCTGTACCATCCCATAGCTGAGGACCCAGGTAGGACAGCCGTACAGGGGGAAAGGAGAAAGCCCACAGAAAGGCAATCCATTTAGTCTCATTCTCATATTCTCTCTCTCTCTCTCTCTCTCTCTCTCTCTCTCTCTCTCTCTCTCTCTCTCTCTCACACACACACACACACACACACACACACACCTTTAATCCTAGCACTCAGGAGGCAAAGGCAGGCAGATCTCTGAGTTCAAGACCAGCCTGGTCTACAAAGTGAGTTCCAGGAAGACACAGAGAAACCCTGTGGGGGGGGGGGATGGGGGATGGGCGGTGGGAAAAGGAGAACCCTGTGGGCACAGGCATTTTTTTTTCTCTTCCTGGCTCCCATGAGACAAACTCTACCCCACTTTATCCTCCTTACCACAATGAACTGAACTCTGAAACTGATTCTGCAAGTCTTGGCATCCTTACATCTGGCTCAGTTACTGCATCACCGTGATAGTCTGGTTAATACAGTGACTAAAATCCAAACCACTTTAAACCATTGGTGGCGAGACATGAAAAACAGCCAGTGGAAAATATGGTACGTTCAGAGAAAAATAAGGAGAAAGGATATCATAGCTGGATGTGGTGGCTCATACAAGAAATCTCAGGACTTGGGAAACTGAAGCAGGAGGATTACCATGAGATTGAGGTCAGCTGGAGCTACATTGTAAATTCCAGGCCAGTCTGGCTACAGAGTGAGACCATGTCTTAAGACAAAATGTCATCAGTACAGCAGAAACAGACAGTGAGACAAGATCACCAAAATACAGAAAGAAAATTAAAATTGTCAGCCCAGAATTCGCCACCCCGATGAAGAATTTTTTAAAGTCAAATGTCTGCTAATGCCCTTGTCTTAAGCCCTTACTAGCCCCACCCTCACCCCCAGCCACTGCACACAAAAGACCTCAAGTGATCCAAGAATCCCAGCTCCACGCACAGCTGCCGCCAGCCTGAGCCCCTTGTGACCTGTAAGGGGAAGTACTGAGTAGAGCCACAGAGAGGCACTGTAGTCTTGGCATTTTCTTTTTACATAGTTTATTTAACAGTTTTTTTTTTTACTTTTTTGTTATAAAATTTACACATCGTTTTTATTTCTTAAGAGACAAAGAAAAAGACAAACAGGTAAATCACACTCTTAATATAAAATTTCAAAAGGCAAATTCTTGGTCCTTTTTTATAGACAGGGTTTCATATACACCAGACTGGTCTCAAAGTCTGTAGTTAACAATGACCTTGAATTATAATCTTCCTGCCTCCCTTGCTGAATGATGGGATTACAGGCATGCACCACCACACCTGGTCTACGTAGTGCTAAGAGCTCTATGCATCTTGGTGCTCTACCAGCTGAGTACATCCCTTCTACATGCCATTAAATACGATTCTGGAGGGTCTAGCCCAGTGCTGCAATAACTTGATAAAACTTAGTAAGATATCAGAATAATTTAAACTCTTGATTTGCAGTTGACATGCTTTTTTCCCATATAGAATACACTGTAGTGTCTTCCAGGACTATTGACTAAGAACTAAGTAGCTACCAGAACTTTTAGGGAGCTTACTATGGGTACCAGGTGTGGTGGCACACTCCTTTAATCCCAGCACTAGGAAGGCAGGTGATCTCTGTTAGCTTGAGGCTAGCCTGGTCTAAATAGTAAGTTCCAGGACAGCCAGGGCTACATGGAGAGACCCTGAAAAAAGAAAGTTTACTGTGGGGCTAGACAGATGGCACAGAGCAGTGGTCCTCAGCCTTCCTAATGCTGCAGCCTCATGCTGTGGTGACCATAAAATTATCTTTGCTGCTACTTAACTGTAATGTTGCTATTGTGAATTGTAATGTAAATATCTGATATGTAGGATATCTGGATATGCGACCCCTGTGAAAGGGTTGTTTGACCCCCCAAAGGGGCCTCAGCCTGCAGGTTGAGAACCATTGACTTAAAGACTGAAAGCACTAGCTGTTCTTTCAGAGGACCTGGGTTTGATTCTCGCCACCCACATCAGGCAGCTCACAACTGCCTGTAATGCCAGTTTCGGGAGGATCTGATGACCTCTTGTGGTCTCCAGAGGCATTACACACACGTGGTACATGTGTAGACAAAAAGGCACACACCCATAAACGCTACCATCTCACACACACACACACACACACACACACACACACACACACACACACACACACACACACACATGCTCATCACACTCAAGCACACATAACCAGTAATAATAAATTAATATGAAAAATCAAGCAGAACAGTTCTGCTTTCCAATACCAAAACGTGTTGATTTGGGGGCTGGCGAGATGGCTCAGCAGTTAAGTGCACTGGCTGTTCTTCTAGAGGACCTGGGTTCAGTTCCACGCACCTGTATGGTGGCTCATGACCATCTGTAACTCCAGTTCCAGGGGACCTGATGCCATTTCTGGGCTCCATGGGCACCAGGCATATGGATAGACATACAAGTAAAACATTTCAGACAAATAAATACATTTTAAAAATATATTTTTCTTTTTTGGTCTTACAATATAGGGTTTTACTGTGTAGCCCTAGCTATCCTGGAACTTGCTTTGTAGACCAGGCTAACCTTGAACTCATGAGTTCCTCCCAGGAGTCTTTGCCTCCCAAGTGCTGGGATTAAAGGTCTGCACCACTATGCCTGACCTAAAAAAAAAATATTTTTAAGACTAAATTACATTAAATTCTAGGGGAATTTTAAAAGAATAGTGATGGTTGACTAGTGAAGTCAAAGTAGACACAAATAAAGTTGCCGTTCAAAGAGAATTACATAAGCAGCTGAATGAAATAAAGTAATACAGGAGATGAGACAATTCAATAAAAGGAAATGCTGAAAATGCAGATCAAAAGTTTAGAAATGAGAGACACGGTAGAAAGCATCTTCAAGAGGATGGATCAGGTGGAAGAGGGGCTACCAGTCGTGGAAGATGAGTTAGGTGACAAGAGAACACTCTGAGACCCAGGAGATAGAGTGAAAACAGGCCTGAGAGCCATGGTCATGGCTGTAAGTACCTTCTTTTAAAAAAAATTATTTTGGCTGTTAAGCAATGGGGGTAACTTGGGGGTAAACTCTCACTATACCTTCAAGATGTCTTTTTCCTTTGTTCGGCTAAAGCCTTATAGAAAGCCGGACAGGATCAGGACTTCTGTCTGCCTTTCTAGCATCTGCAGGACGTGCTCACAGCTGTGGAGATCTTTGAGGCCAGGATGAAGTGTTTTGGGGGCTGGGAAACATTTCATACTTTATTGACTAGCTATGAAGGAAGATGCCAGCAGGTACCCAGGCACACACAAGCATAGATGACACACACACAGGTCGTAAGGAGGTGGGCACGCAGGCCTACAGACAGACAGACACAGGCAGGGCTGGCAAAAGCAAAGGCTTCTGAACTCAAGGTTGTATTTTGACAAAACCCACACAAAAGTGGCATTCAGAATTGTTTTATAACAGATTATGTCATTGTTTACCTTGGGGTTTCCCTGGACATCCTACCAGCCATTATTAACTGATTCATGGTCTCTAGATGTGCACTGTCAACCACATTTTAGCTGACTCATACTCAATGTCTGTGTCTTTGCCTTGTTGTCTAAATGGCATGGCCTGTACACAGCTTTGTTGCTTATGCACATCCACTAATGCATTTGGCACCTTGCCTTCTCATACTATGATCCCCAGCTGAGCATCCTAAAGAATGTATCTGCTCTGTTAATGAGGCAGGACACAGGCTTTGTCATCCTATCTCCATCTACCTTAAACTGAGACTGTTGCAGGCAAATATGTCCAAGAAGTTGCATGCCTTTATTCCATCCAGTCCCCACTGATGGGAACAAGGCTCTACGTGCATCTTGGCACCAACAAGTTTCCTTATCACTCTTCCCTGGTTCATAGGAGATGATTCCATGCCAGCAGATCATAGGAGATGTTTCCATGCCAGGAGAGGCAAACTGAGAAAACTGAGGTTACACTGTAATTGAAAGTGTCTTTCCTGCCCACCAGTTCCTGAATAATCACTCAGAGGCTTATATTAATTATAAATGTTTGGCCAATGGCTCAGGCTTATTACTAGCCAGCTCTTACATTAAAATTAACCCATATTTCTTATCTATGCTTTGTCACAGGGTACATGGCTTGTTACCTCATTTTCTACATGTCTTGCTTCCTTGGTGGCTGGTATCTCTTTGACTCCACTCTTCTTCACCTGTCTCTCTGCTTGGATTTTCCACCTGGGTCTATCTTGCCCTGCCATAGGCCAAATTTGCTTTATTTATCAATGAATGAGAGCAACACATATTCACAACATATAGAAAGATCCACAGCACTTTCCCCTTTCTGTCTATTCAAAAAGAAAGGTTTTTACTTTAACATTAAAATTACATATAACAAAACACTTATCAAGTGAGAATTAGTTACAATATTTAGTCTATTTGTATTTTGCAAAATTAAAGAAAATACTCTATCATCTATCCTATCTTTGTCAGTCAAAAGTTTCATATCTAATTTATCTTTTATCATAACCAAGGAAAACTATAACTATCTAGTCTTCAACTCCATCAAAGACCCTAGAAGGATATAATATTACCTGAGTAATTATTATATTACTGTTGCATTGCAAGCAACTTCCAAACCTCTAGAAGTGACAGAGACATCTGGCTGCCTGGATAGTCACCCAAAGTTCTTCTGTAATATTGGGGCATCCATCTTCAGCCTATAGGCCTAGAGTGTCTGGCCAACTTTTCAGTGAAGCACGAAATTTGAAGGACTGTCCCACCTATATTGGCAAAGCTTATCAGTCACTTTCCTCTGTGTCCTGCAGAATGTCTGTCAGCTTCTTCTGTGAATCAGGAACCTAAAGGACCATCCCACCTTGTTTTGGCAAAGTTTAGTGGTCATTTTCCTGTGGGTCCTGCCTGTCCAGTTTATATAGCATTGATGTGGGATGTCCTTTTGTTTATAAATGTTTGTTTACATTTAAAGAAAAATATGCTATAGAGATGTATACTTGGTATTGGTATGTATCTTGGTCTGTCGATACAAATTTTAGGTCAATCTTATATGTATTTCTGCTCTTGATTAAGGTATTGTGTTTGTATAGCTCATTTAAAAATATAATACATAATTAAAAATACAAGTTAATAAACAATCATCTATAATAGTCAAGTTTGTAGTCATGTTAGTTAGGTTTTCTAGATGTATAGAGATGTATTTCAGTTGGATAGTTATTCTTCAAACTTTTCAAAGACTAACAAAATATGGCAATTAAAATGTTTTAAAAACTTAGGACTTTTCATGACAGTGAGACACATCTGCTCCTGGCAGCACTAGGGCATCAAAGAGGCTCCTTATGGTGTTTGCTAGCCATTTGGGCAAGAAACTGCTCTTGCCTGGACTACTTGATGCTATGCTATATAAACTAAACATGTAGGACCCACAAAAAAATGACTGCTAAACTTGCCTTCAAAAGATAAGACTGTTCTTTGGGGTTCCTGCTTTATAAAAGAGTCTACAAGACATTCTGCAGGACACAAAAGAAATATGACTGACAAACTGTCAATATAGGCAAAACTGTCTTTAAAATTTGCTGCTTTATGAAAAAGTCTACCAGATAGTATGGGTCAGTAGGCTAAATAAAGATGGATGCCCACAACAGTACAAAAAAAACTTTGGGTGACTGTCCAGGCTGTCTCTGTCAATTCTAGAGTTTTAAAAGTTGCTTACAATAAACTTCCTGTTTTCTTAGGTAATATTAGCTTCTTCTGAAGTCTTTGATGGAGTCAAAAAATAGATAGTTATAATTATCATTTTTCTTAGTTATAATAAAAGATAAAGTAGATATAAATATTGTAACTAATTCTTGCTTGACATCTGTTTTGTTATATGTAATTTTACTAGATTAAAGTTAAAACCTTCCTTTTTATTTAAACAAAAAAGGGGAGGTAATGTGGGATTCCCCTCTGTATGCTATGATTACCATTAATAAATAAAGAAACTGCTTTGGACCTATAGCAGGGCAGAATAGAGCTAGGCAGGGAAAACTAGACTGAATGCTGGGAGGAAGAAGGTGGAGTTAGAGAGAAGCCATGTAGCCTTGCCAGAGACAGACGCTGATGAAACCTTGCTTGTAGGTTTCAAAATAATAAAAACGGGTTAATTCTAGATGTAAGGGGTGGCTAGCAATATGCTTAAGCTATTGGCCAAACAGTATTGCAAATAATATGGTTTCTGTGTGATTATTTCAGGGCTGAGCAGCCGGGAACAAACGAGCAGTCTCCTACAACATAGCATACTATCAAGCAGTTCAGGCGAGAGCAGTTTCTTGCCCAAATGACTAGCCTTGCCACATTGGAAGCAAATTCCATAACGTTTATTTGATCCCCATCATCCTCTTTGAAGTAATTGGTGCTGCCAAGAGCAGATGTGTGTCACCATTAAGAAAAGTCTAAGTTCTTAAAAAAATATAAATGCCACATTCCTTAGGTCTTGGAACTATTTGAAGATTACCTACTAAATTGAAATATATCTTTGTATATCTAAAACACCTAACTAATATGACTATAAGCTTGACTATTATAGATGACTATTGATCTGTACTTTTAAATTATATATTACATTTTTAATGAGCTACATAAACATAATACTTTAAACAAGAGTAGAAATATACATACAATATAACAAAATTGATCTTAAGTTTATATTGATAAACTAAAGTCTATACCAATGTAAAATATTTCGAGATTAATAGTTGTTTTTTGAATAAGAGTAGAATCAATAATCTATCCTTTTCTCCCATCATTTCTATATCATACATTTCTACATCATCTCCCCCTTTCTTCTTTTAGAAAGAGATTGCCTATGACCAATAGCAATTTATAGTCAACCCTCTTTACATGAAAACAAACATTTCTAAACAATGTTTTGGGAATTTAGGCATAGTTCTCAAGACTACTTCCTGCTGATTGCTGAGATCTTATGGGGACCTTATGGGGTGATCTTATGGGGACCCTGAGAAAATCTGAGATAATGGCCAAGTCCTGGAAAGACCACTTATAACCTTTGTTGATAGATACCACCTGTCAAGGTTCAGGAGGTCTCCCTTTATCAAACCTGGTCCATCTTAACCTGGAACAAACCCATAACCTCTTGTTTCCTGTGGAAACAAAAGCAAAACTGCTTCTCCAAAGCAATGCTTCTTTTAAGTTCCATTTTACAAATAATTTCTTTTACTTCTGTTTTAAAGTTAAGGCATTTTTAAAATATTTCAGTTGGTGTATTTTATCAGTCTCTCTTTTAGTCCCATGTCTCCCAGCAGCTGCCTCTTGCCCATCAGCCATCAAAAAATTCAAAATCAACACAATAACACACAGGATCCAGATTCCCTGTGTATTTTCCATCTCTACATGGCTTATTTTTTCAGTGTTTTATTTCTCTCTTTAAAGACTTTATTATATTTTTTGAACTACTTATTCTTTTCTATAACTATGGATACCCTTTTATCTCTTTCTTAAGCCCACACACATTGTAAAATACGTTGGAACCTGTTTAGAGGCTTTTCTGTCTGGACCTCTTCTACTGTTTATTTTTTAGTCTTTTTTGACCACGTGAGCAAGCCTTTAAACTGCTAAGTGATAGGGACCTCTGCCCAAGGCTTTGGCAATTGGCTCCACCTGTTTCTCAGGTTGTGATAAACCTTTCCTAGAGCTCTTAATGCCAATGACTGTGTTGTGGCAGGCACTTTTACTTAGTTTAACATACTAGTTGCTCAAGGGCTCACTGTCCTGCAGAAACTCTTAAAGGAGCTATCTCCTCTTTTTTTTTTTTTTTCTTTTTCTTTCAAGACAGGGTTTCTCAGTAGCTATGGAGCCAGTCCTGGAACTTACTCCATAGACCAGGCTGGCCTCGAATTCACAGAGATCTGCTTGCCTCTGCCTCTCAATCTTTTTTTGAAGCTTTCTTAGGCTCTATGGAAATTCAAGAGCCTCACATTGGTACATCATTTGTAATCAGAGGTTTCTCTCCTGCCCATCAATTCTTGAACAACAACTCAGAGGCTTATATTAATTATAAATGTTTGGCCAATGGCTCAGGCTTACTACTAGCTAGCTCTTACAGTTAAATTAGCCCATATTTCTTATATGCTTTGCCACATGGTTCATGATTTGTTACCTCATTTTCTACATGTCTTGCTTCCTTGGCAACTGGCTGGCATTTCCTTGACTCCACTCTTCTTCACCTCTATCTCTGCTTGGATTTCCCATCTGGCTCTATCCTGCCTTGCCATAGGCCAAAGCAGCTTTATTTATCAACCAATGAGAGCAACACATATTCACAGCGTTCACAGATCATCCAATAGCATTACACTGCCAGTCCTACCCCACCATCATGACAAGCTCCTAAAGTAAAGTTATTAGAGAAAACCTGGCTCCCTCTCTCTGAGCACAGCTGTTTCCATGGGTGACTGGATGTTCCTTTGGGCAAGCACTGGGGAAGACAGCTTCCCTCGTTCAAGGGTATCTGGCCTTTTAAAGTGTGTAGTAGGTTCACCAAGCCTTGTCAAGTCTGAGCTCTGAAGCCAGAATCATTGGGGACTGGGAAATTAAAGGTGCAGGGAACCACAAACAGATGTTGTTCTCGCTAGGTGAAGGTGTTCACTATCAATCCCAAAGGCATATTTATACAGACTCACACAAAAGCGGCATTTTACCAGAAATGGTTATATAGTGAATCATATCATAGTCATATGTATGGCTAATCAGTGTTCTCTCAATAGCTGGTAGCTGCCATTTGAACTGAGTTATTCTGGAAATCCACACTGGACCCATTTTGTTTAAACCTTTCTATGGCCCTTAAGGCCTTTTATTCCCATCGCCGGTACACACAGTCCTGTAACTACTACTGCAATTGCGCTCCAGCTGGGCCCCAGTATCAGCAAACCCATCATAAACTTTAATTTTGCAAAGCAGATTAAAAGTCAAGTGGTAGATACCTTTAATCCCATCTCTCAGGAGGCAGGAAGATCCTTGTGGTTTTGAGGCCACCCTGGTCTACAGAGCTAGTTCCAGGACATCCGGGGAGACACAGAGAAACCCTGTCTTGAAAAAAACCAAATAAATAAATAATAAATAAAAGTCAAGTAAGATTTGTGTAATTGCAAAATGCCTGAGCTAGATAGCTTTATAGTTTGGCTGAGAACCCTGCCCCTCTTTGTTTTTAATGGGGCACCAGCCACCTGTGGACCACCCCTCTCCTCACCCTGTTCCTTTTAATAACCAACCTCTAGCTGTGACCACAAGAAGACCAAATGGAAACACAGATATTTACATTAAGATTCATAACAGTAGCAAAGTTACAGTTTTGAAGTAGCAATGAAATACTTTTATGGTTGGGGGTCACCGCAACATGAGGAACTGTATGAAAGGGTTGCAGTGTTGGGAAGGTTGAGAACCACGGAAAGTCTAATAAGAAATGGCAAAGTGTGTGTGGCAGGATTGCCATCTTAATCCTCTGTGACGTCACACCCCCATGACCTCCCACCAGACTAGACCTTGCCTCTGGAAGGTCCCATGGCCAAGGGATCTCTGGACCCAAGGAGCAACGTGAGAGTCATTAGTTCCCTGGCTTTGCTCTTGGGTCCTTGTATCCCGGGCTTGGAAAGGAAATAGCCAGAGACCTGGAAACCCCAGTGGCTACAGACTGGAGAAGCTTGTCCCTGTGGCCCGCGGCTTGTGTCTGTTTCATACCTGAGGTTTTCCCTAAACTCTGCTGAAGTTTCCCCAACGTCAGGAGGCAGAGGCAGTAGCCATCCCTGGGCATTCACCTGTTCTCACGGTGCCAAGAGGCTCTTCCTCCATGTCGCCTTGGAGCTTCTGTTTCCAGAAGTGAATGATAACTGTCGCAAAGTGGCAAGCCGCAATGACCTTGTTCCAAGAAATGCTTTTGGGAAAGGACATGCAAGCTATTGATTACTTTTAAACATGTTTTCGGAATTATTAGCAAATCTACGGCTCTTCTTATGCAGATGAAAGCCTCTTCCAACCTTCTCCAACCAAGTGACTCTTAAAGGTGTCAGAGGATGTTCAGTGCCTATCTCTTGATAAACGTTGCCGCTGGGTTCTTAAAGATTTATTTTTATATATTTGCTTGCATGTGTGTAGGCACACCACATGCATGCCTAGTGCCCTAGGAGGCCACAAGAGGGCATTGGAAACCCTAGAACTGCAGTTACAGACAGTTGTGAGTGGCTGTGTGGGTGCTGGGAATGAAGTCCTGGTCCTCTGCACGACCAGAAAGTGCTTGCAACTGCTGAGCCACCGCTCCAGCTCTGCCGCTGGCTTTGTTGTTAACTGAACAAAAACTTCTAGACTTAGGGGAAGAAAAACAAAAGTCAACCCACAAAACACTGATTTAAATCTCAAAGTATTTTTATTTATTTAAATACCCTTTTCCTCTCTTGAGAAATCCACTTGAGAAAGCCCACTTGACAATGAATATTACAACAGTTTGCAATGGACAACGTTAGGGCAAAGCATTCTGCCCTCTTTTGAAAAATCAATTTGAGTTATTTACAATGAACTTAAAAACCATGAACTTTAATGAAAAGGCTTGACAGGTCTGATGTATGATAGACTAAAGTTCAAAACAACAACAACGTTTTGGCTTTGGAATGAAAACATGTGCCTGCCTAGCCCCTCCCTCAGCACCACTTCTCAGGGAACAGAGCAGCCAAAGAGCCTTGTGATCAGAAAACTTCTACAGAAAACTGGCTGACAAAGGAGATGTAAATGTTTTCCATCAATGGAATAATGTAGCAGGAGGGGGCTGTGTCTCTCTCCACAAACAGTGTCAGGGTTGTGTGTGTGCATGTCTCTAAGTTAGTCACTGATACTATTTTGTTCATTTGGGGTAACTCCTAATAACTTTTTTCCAGGTAATCACAAAATGCCTAAGGTCCAGGACATCCTTGGAGAGGACTCTGGATCCTGGCCTTGGATAACTGTTTGGATAAATGGATGTTTCCAACACAACACTTAAGGCATTTGCATCCCAGTTCCTTGCTTGGTCAATGCCTCCACACTGGTGCTATGCAGTTTCTCAAAGCGTGGTCTTCAACCAAGCGTTTACTCTGACCGCAGACTGTTGATTTAAAAGGAAGTTTTTTTTTTTTCAAGAAAATTTGTACACTGTTCCCATGTCAAATAATTTATGTCACAGCATCCGGCCCCGAGTCTTTAGAGCTTTGAAAGATCCCACAACTTACATTCTCCTCCTTATTTATTTCCATTGTGTATCCCATTTTACAGTGACCATTCAAATGACTCCGCTAGACGGTCAACTTAACAGTGGATGCACAGGGCTGACTGTTTCCAATAGGAGAGGCTGAACAGCTACTTCAGCACAGCCCTTACCTGCTTAATACACGAGGAAGGGCAGCAGTCAGGATGAAAATGTGTCCGGAGCCCAACTGGATGCTCCTGAAACACCGTGTGCAACATAAAACCAAACCACCAACCTGGAGATTTTATCCCTTGCTTGCGATTGTCTTCAAGACAGTCTTTGTAACTGTTTCGCTGTTGTGGTTCCCTTCTCATTTTAAAGTTCTAGGGAGAATTGGGGCCTTACCCATGCTGACCAAGCGATCTGTCTGAGATGCACCTCCAGTAATATTTGAAACTGGTTCTTCACATGAAATAAGGGGGGAAAGCCAGATGGTGGTGCTGTACAGCTTTAACCCCAGCACTCAAGAGGCAGAGGCAGGTAGATCTCTGTGAGTTCAAGGCCAGCCTGCTCTACAGAGTGAGTCCCAGGATAGCCAGGGATACACAGAGAAACCCTGTCTCAAAAAAACAAACAAACAAAAAACCAAAAACCAAAAAAAGGGGGCTCACAATTGTAAATCAGTATAGTTATATATATTATGATGAACTATAATTTATAAATAATTATGATTTTAAGTGATTAATGATCTCAATCTAATTAATATTAAGTCAATGACTTTGCAGTATAAATACAAAATGATTATTTAATTGGGAGACTCTCTAAACTTTGGGTTTTATACCTTGTAAAAATTCTTGGACTCTTCTACTAAGTTTATTCTTTGTGATAAATGTATTCTTTAGTTTGATTTAATATTTAGTTTTCCTTATCATTTTTATTTTATGTGTATGAGTGTTTGCATGTATGTCTGAGCATGCAGTGCTCTCACGGGCCAGAAGATGGCGTCAGATCTTCTGGGACTGGAGTGAGACCATTGTGAACCAACATGTGGGCACTAGGACCCTAACACAGGTCCTCTGGGTGAATAGCCAGTGCTCATAACTGTTGTGCCATTTCTCCAGACCCCTTAATATCTAAACTATAGAAAGAATGCAGCCTTAGGTAATTGATTTGACTCTCCATTTATGTAGTCATTCCTGGCCAATTATGCCCTCTCTCTACTCTAGGCTAGGATAGCAGTCACACCACAATTGGGATATTGGGGATCTGCGAATACCAAAGAAGGTTCTTGAAGTAAGGATTGCCAATGTGGTATGTCCGAGAGGAACATAGATCCATATATATATATTGAGACAGAATCTCACTGTGTAGGACTAGCTGGGCCAGAGCTCACTAAATAGACCAGGATGACCTTGAATTCACAAAGCTCTGCCTGCCTCTGCCTCTGAGTGCTGAGATTAAAGGCGTGTGCTACCACACCCAGTAAAAAGTAGCTTTTTTTTTTTAAAGAATCGTTTTTATTTTGTCTACTGGGTGCCTGTGTATGTATATGTGCAATGCCTGCCTGTGGTTCCCAGAGGGCAGAAGAGGGCATCAGATCCCTTGGAACGGACTTACAGTCAGTGGTGAGCCACCATGTGGGTGCTGGGAACTAGACTCAGGTCTCCTGTAAGAGCAATATATACTCTTTACTGCTGAGCCACCTACCTCTCTTGCCCCAAAATTAGATTCAATTTTTCTCCCTGATACTCTTAGAACTGTTTGTGTGCAGAAAGGATGATGGGGAAAGGGAATGAATTCTCATTTGCTGGGAATATTTGTTTCTGTTAAAAGCCATCAATGGAGCACTCGGGGAGGGGGTGACCACAAGTTCCAAGCTATTTCTGGTCTACACAGAGAAACTGCATAAGTAAAGAAGTGGTCATCAGTGGAAGCCAGGCAGAGTGGCATGTGCCCACAGTCCTAGCTCCTGATGGGGAGGCCGGAGTGAAGAATCAGCACCCATCTTTTGGCCCCCCCAGGCACGCACACATGCAATGACACATAGGTGTGCATAAATAAAAATTAAATAATTTAAAATTTTTAGTAAGTGGCACTGTTCCTATACAGCCTCAGCTTAGGGCTAGTTATCTTAAGGGCCAAGCTATTATTAGTAGCTTGAAGTTTCCAGCTCTGTCCACTGATCTTTGGAAAGGGGTGAGAAGTGCTTGGAGATGATTGATTGATTGGTTGATTGATCAAAATGAGGTCTTAACAAGTTGCCCAAGTGAGCATTTATGTTGTTCTAGGACCTCTACATTTTTAACATCATCAATGCTCATTGGATCTTTGCTAGAGTTTCCATCAAATCCAGGCGTTGTGGCTCCACGTTGTAATCCCAACTACTAAAAAGGCTGAGGGAGCATGGCACAAACAAATTCACTGGGCAACTTAATAAGATGGGGCATTGAAGTGCCATGCTTGTCTGCATACCTAGCTTTGTCTATATATCTTTAATAATAGTCTTTATAGAAAATCAACAATTTATTTATCTGAGTATCTTCAGCCTTCCTATAAATGACTTGGATCTGAGAGGGGTCTTGGGAATCCTGATTTATAGTCAGTTGGATGTAAACAAAGATAAAAATACTTGAGGCCACCCCAGCCTCTACAGTGGGGGACAGTGTCACAGGACTAATGTGGAAATCCATGCTGTCCCCAGGAAGACAGGCTCAGAACAGAACTCATTGGAGGACCCTTGGCTGGTGTTTGGGCACCTCAGTTCCACACATACCTGGTGTGAAAATTTCGAGGTGATAATGATTTTTTTAGGTTCGGGTTTATAGTCAGCTTTGTGTGGAAAGACCGTTTAGATATTTAAGCTCAGCTTTGTTAAATCACTGTGAGGGGATCATGATCGTGAATTCAACCTTATAAAAGGTGTGAATGTGAAAGTGTGTGTGTGTGTGTGTGTGTGTGTGTGTGTGTGTGTGTGTGAGAGAGAGAGAGAGAGAGAGAGAGAGAGAGAGAGAGAGAGAGAGAACGCACAGAGAGAGAAAGAGTACAGGTCCAAATGGGATCAGAAGCCAATCTTGGGAGTCATTCTTCGGGTGTTGCCTACCCTGTGTTTTGAGACAGAATCTCTCACTGGCCTGAAGCTTGCCAGTTTGGTTAGACTGGCTGGCTGGCAAGCCCTGGGGACCCACTTGTCTCTATATCTCCAGCTAAGACAAGCGTGTTGCCATCACACCTGGATTTCTTTTTAAGAAAGGAAATTTTGCTGATGTAAGTATTCACATCATTTCTATTTATTTATTTCCTGTGTACGAACGTTTTTCTTTTTTTCTTTTCTTTCTTTTTTTTTTGTTTTTTTGAGACCGGGTTTCTCTGTAGCTTTGGAGCCTGTCCTGGAACTAGCTCTTGTAGACCAGGCTGGCCTCGAACTCACAGAGATCTGCCTGCCTCTGCCTCCCAAGTGCTGGGATTAAAGGTGTGTGCCACCACTGCCTGGCATGTACAAACGTTTTTCTGTATGTAGATGTATTGTGTGCATGCAGTGTTCGTGGGGACCAAGAGAGGACACCAGATCCCCTGGTACTCAAGTTATAGATGACTGTGGGTCATCATGTGAGTGTCAGGAGCTGAACCTGGGCCCTCTGCAGGAACAATAACTGCCCTCTCCCTCTCCCCTCCTTATCTCCTCCCTCTTCCTCTCCCCTCCCTCTCCCTCTTCCCTCCCTCTCCCCTCCCTCTCCCTTCCCTCTTACCTCCCTCTCCCCTACCTCTCCCTTCCCTCTCCCTCTTCCCTTTCACCCTCCCCTCTGTCTCCCCTTCCTTTCCCTCTTCCCTTCCTCTCCCTCTCACCTCCCTCCCCCTCTCCCCTTCCTCTCCCTCTCCCCAATCTCTCCTTCTCCCTAACCTCTCCCCCCTCCCTCTTCCCTCCCTCTCCCTCTCTCCTCCCTCCCCCTTTCCCTCTCCCCTCTCCTTCTCTTTTAATAATATAACTATGGCTCGGTCTGTGTACTCACTATTTTTCTGGTTGCCATGACAAAATACCTGCTAGAACAGCTTAAGGGAGAAAAATGTGGGCTCACAGCTTCAGAAGTTTTGAACCCATTGTGGTAGGAAAGGCACTGTGGAGCTCATGGAGGGCAAGAACCTGTAGCTGAGGCATCTAAGCCACACTGTGATGGCTCAGGAAAAGAAAGCCAGACTCAAAGCAAGGCCAGGTTGTCATCTTCAAAGCCCCACCCCTCATGCATGGCCTGTGTCTGCCAACCAGACTCTAGGTCTGTCCTATAGACTCTGGGAACTGCACCACCCACTGGAGACCAAAGGTTCAAACACATGGACCTATGGGAGACATTTCAGCTCCAAACTGTGATGGTCTGGATTCTTTGTTTGTGATAAACACCAAAAGTGGCTCGGGGAGGAAAGGGTTTATTTGGCATATAGGTTATAGTCCGTCAGGAAGGAAAGGGAGAGCCGAGCTGAAGGCAGGACCTTGGAGGCAGGATCTGATGCAGAGGCCTTGGAGGATCTGTTTACTGCCTCTTCCCCCATGGCTTGCTCATCCTGCTTCCTTGTACCACTCAGTACCACCTGCCTAGGAGTGGCACCACCCACAGAGGGCTGGGCCCTCTCACACCAATCATTAATCAAGAAAATCAGGCCAATCTGATGGAGGCATTTTCTCAATTCAAGTTTCCTAGTCCCAGATGATCCTGGGTTGTATCAAATTGGCAAACAAAACAAACAAACAAACCCAGCAACCAACACATGTGGGCACACACACACCTCAAAACAAACAAACAAACAAACAAACAAACAACAAACAAAGCCCTCAGGATTTCTAGATTATTCCAGTCAAATCACCTTTGTTTGTGAAAGACCAAACTGATGGAATGTGATACTTTCTTGTTAGGAAAGATAATAAATAACCCCAGTACAGATGCTGAAAAATTTGAAAAGGAAACATAGAAGACACAAAGTTTCTGTCCGTTTCCCTGGAGGCATGCCTACACAGTAGGGTGCCCTCCTTTCCTCCACTCCGCTTTACCATGAACTGTATAGTCGCCCCCACATGACCCCACTACCATGTAACTCTGCTGCACCACAGGCCCAGCAACAGGGACTAGGGACTGAACCTTCTGAGACTAGGGCTGAAGTCAATTCTCCCCTGAAGTTGTTTCTGTTCCACATTTTGTCATAGTGACGGAAAGTCTGACCCATAAGTCCCTTATGCTCCATCAGAAGGCAGAGTGGGGGTGGGAAGTACAGGGGGCTGGCCCTGTGCCTGAGTATGCAAGGCTCTAAATTCGAAAGAAACACCAAACTGTGGTTCATGAAGGATGATCACAGGTTTTCTTGGCCATGCCCAAAGGACAGGGTCACAGATGACCACAGGGTTCAGGTAAGTGGTTCCCTCTTTCTGTGTCTCCCGTCACACCTCACACAAGGCGCTGTTCCTGGTGATTGTGTTTCCACCAGCAAATATGGGAAGGTTCTCGAGAGTTCAGAGCCCCTACTCTAAGGAGCACCCAGGAGGCCGCCCAGTGAGTCCTAGAATATCAGTGCCTCTGACCTCCAACTGTCATCCATCTCTAGCCCATCTCCATCCCATCTCTGTGGGGAAAAGCAGCAATAAAATTCCTTGACGGTTTCTCTGGCTTACACAGTGCTTTTCCCCTTCAGGGAGATATAACAGAAAACCCGTTTATCCTTTCTCATAAAACAGCCAAAATGAGAGGACAGGCTACAAGTCCTCATTTTGCAGCAACTAGAATTCACTTTTCCATGGCAAGAAAATGGGCAAGCTGGGACTTGAATGCCTTCTCGTTGGGGGACTGTTGTTGTAACTCTCAACACCTCTGTGCATAAACAACACTTTCCAGTTCCCGTTTGTCTATGCCTGGGTGCCAGGCAACTCTCAGACTATCTGCTGTGCATTTCTGATTGACAGGCATATGCGGAGACCACTGCAAAGATGCAGAGAGAGAGAGAGAGAGAGAGAGAGAGAGAGAGAGAGAGAGAGAGAGCTCCCATGGCCACACTTTGCTTAAAGATCCTAAAACACAAATGCTTCCAGGGACAGCCTTAAATAACTAGTGTTAAACAAGTGCCTTAGAGCACAGGACAATGTTTCACGGTTTTGCATCCAAGCAGCCTGAGACCCAGGGGCCACATTTGCTGATTCAGTTATGTTTGGACCATTTCCTTCATTTGTGTTAATTAGTACAAACTTCTCCCAAAGGAGCAGAAGTTTCACTGAAGCTTTTCAGGCAGGGGCAGGAAGACAACGAAGAGAGAGCCTGGTAGAGAGAGGCCCAACAGTGAATTGTTGGAACGATATGTCTGTTCACTGTGGCAAACACATTCTTGAGGCAGGTGCTTGAATTCACAGGCTCTTTTAGAGAGAATTTAGCAGCCCCAGGAATATATTGGCTAAGAAGAAGAAAGGAGGGGCAGGGGAACATCAGCTGTCAGGAGCGAAAACGCTAAGGGAGGGACTTCTCTGCCAGAGAGAGGTGCAGCTGCCAGAGCAACAAGGTAAATGAGCATTACATTGAAATGGATTTTGCAGCGTAACTGTATTCTCCGATCAATAGGGGAGATTGAACCCCAGCATCATCCTGTTATTCCTTGGTAATGCCCCATTTGGGCGCTGACTGGGTGGTCTTAAGCCCACTGCCACCCTGGCTAACACCGGCCACACCAATCAAGGCCCCACAGCTGAGACCCTGGGTGACCCGCTTCAGGGTCTTTTTCAAACTCCAATTCACTCATTTGTGTGGGATGCTTTTTTTGCTACTTTATTTATGGGATTACATAAATGAGCCATTAAAAATGTAAATCTTCAGAATGGTGGAATAATACAGATTCCCAACAATAAGCTCAGGGCGGTACAGTACAGAAACCACCCTGCATGTCGCTATCACCCCAGCGTGACTATGGCAACCATAAAGGGTTAAGGGAAGGACAGAGAGGAGAGGAATAAAACATCTCCACATTGGAGCAGTCACCAGCATCAGAGAAAGATTAGGATGTGTGTGTGTCTGTGTGCGTGTTTTAAAGGAGTATTAGAACAATAATGAAGACATGCTATTATAATCAACAAAAGTGTGGTGTCAGGACAATCAAGTCGACTGCAGATCCAAGAAGTTTATCCACCTCATGGCAAAGTCTTTAACCCTTTGTGTGTTTTGCACAATGAAAGAAAAAAAAAGAAAAGAAAAAGAAGAAAAAAGAAAGAGGAAATCAGAAATTGGGAGGAACTGGAAATTGGGACAGACTCGCTCCTTGTCCTCCCTGAGCTGAGGGAGGTTAAGGGTTTAAGGGTTGTTTTTGTTTGTTTGTTTTGTTTTTTTCAATTTTTCAACATAGGGTTTCTCTGTATAGCCTTGGTTATCCTGGAACTCACTCTATAGACCAGGCTGACATTGAACTCACAGAATTCCCAAATGCTGGGAGTAAATGTGGGCCCTACCACTGCCAGGCTAAGGGTTGTTACTTTTTTAACACTGCTTTGGCATGTGGACTCTATGGGAGTCTCCCAACTGGCTTGTCTTTCTGCATAGCTCTACCCTGGGTAGTTCAGCCACTGGTAGGAGCAGGGATGGTGTGCAGGGTTCAGGTTATTTGGCAGGTGGGAGCCGAGACAGGAGATGTTAGCCCTTGGAAGGAGTCCACAGTGCTCTAGGTGTCTTTTCCCCTTCTGGCTAGCCACAGCTCAGACTACGGAGCCGAGAAGGGTAACAGATCTGAAAGAGGAAGCCACATTAAGCCAAGGCAGAGGAGGCTGGGAGAAGAAGATGCAATAGGGTAGGTGATGAGACACATGATGATATGTCAGAATGTGACTGAAAAGCAGGTGCCTGGCCATGTTTATGCCATTTTAGAATTGTCTGTAGCCTGGGGGGGAAGTAGCTCAAGTGGTCAGTAATGCCTAAATACAACAGTGTGATTGGTCCATGTAGTAAAGCATTATTTAGCTTTGCAAAATGAGCCCTTGGGGCCTGGAGAGATGGCTCAGCGGTTAAGAGCACTGACTGCTCTTCCAGAGGTCCTGAGTTCAATTCCCAGCAACCACATGGTAGCTTACAACCATCTGTATTGAGATCTGGTGCCCTCTTCTGGCCTGCAGGCATATATGCAGGCAGAACACTGTATACACAATAAATAAATATTAAAAAAAAAAAAGGAGCCCTTGGCACAAGTTACAGCATGGACATTTTCTTGATTGATGATTGAGGTGGAAGGGCCCAGCCCAGCGTGGGAGGTGCCACCCCTGGGCCATCCACTAAGCAACATTCCTCCCTGGTCTCTGCTTCAGTTCCTGCCTCCAGTTCCTTCTGACTTCCTTCCCTTTGTGGACTGTAAGCTACACGGTGGAATAAACCCTCTCATCTCCAAGCAGTTTGTAGTCATGGCATTTTTCAAGGCAGCAGAAAACAAACTAGAACCAGGTCCTTATCCTAAGTGCCCTATATACTCAAAAAGTAAGCAGTGCATGATTCCTCAAATGCGAAGGCTTGACAGAGGAGAGCAGCCAAATCCATAGACACAGAAGGTGAGCAGTGGTTGGCAGAATTGGGGAAGAGGTTTAAGTTTGAAATGAGGGGTTTCAGTTTGAAATCATCAAAAATTCTGGAAATGAAACAGATGATTGCCAAAAAAAAAGAAAAAGAAAATTGAATGCATTTAATGCCATCAAATAGGATGTTCCCAAGTAGATGGTGATCTCTGCATGTATTTTATAACAATTTAAAAGGCAAATAGCCACAAAAAGCATTCCATTGGTATCGAGGACATCAAGAAGTAAGTAGCCACAAGATGTAGTCTACGTGTGTGTGTCCTGAGACAAGATTGTCAGGGTCAGGCACCCTAGAGACCCTGTCTTGAATAAATGATTACTTACACGAATACATTACATGCGTACATGCATACATACATGACTAGTCGCTAGTAACATTTTCAGCCTTCATACTTTCTGAGGGAAGATCTTTGATTTGAGGAACACAGGAAGGAGCCAGCACGGCCTTGTGCACAACGTGGCATTTCAGACTTGGGTTTAACAGAGGAAGTGTCTGTTCTAGGCGCCCCAATGTGGAACCCGGCTTAGCAGATGTGTGAGAGCAAAACTGCTGTGGGTCTCAGACACCAGGGCCCTCCATGCCGTGTTCGTTCCTCGGCTGTGGGTCTCAGACACCAGGGCTCTCTGTGCGGTGTTCATTCCTCGGCTGTGGGTATCAGACACCAGGGCCCTCCATGCCGTGTTCATTCCTCGGCTGTGGGTATCAGACACCAGGGCCCTCCGTGCCGTGTTCAATTCTCAGCTGTGGGTCTCAGACACCAGGGTCCTCCATGCCGTGTTCGTTCCTCGGCTGTGGGTCTCAGACACCAGGGCCTTCCGTGCCGTGTTCAATCCTCGGCTGTGGGTATCAGACACCAGGGCTCTCCGTGCCGTGTTCATTCCTCGGCTGTGGGTATCAGACACCAGGGCTCTCCATGCCATATGCATTCCTCAGAAGGGGTTGCCCAACCTGGGGTCCCGAGGCCATTCTGCCAAGTCCTGTATAGAAAATTCCTACCTTAGCTGAGGTTCTGCCCCTTCCTGGCCAACTCTAGCAGCTAACGGGTTATTATGTTGGTGAGGGTGCCAATGGGCTGTGCAGCATCCTGGGGTCCACCATCCCTGATGGAACCCTGTAACCCATTGTTCAGCAACTCCCTGGGGAAAAGAAGTGGGGCCTGGTGGGGGCAGGCAGCCCCAGGAAGACACAGGGTCCTAACTTGTCATCAAGATGTGAGCTCTTAGCTCTGTCTGCCACAATGCTTTGCTCCACTAGCATAGGCTGGAACCCTCTGAAACCATATGACCATTTAACGCATTCTTTTATAAGTTGCCTCGGTCGTGGTGCTTTGTCACAGCAATAGAAAAGGAGCAAGACGCCCTTTACAATTGCCACACAGACAGAGCAGTCTGTTATGCATAGGTGAAAGTAGAGACCCACTTTCAGTAAAAGTCTCTAAGTCGCTTGGATGTGTACGTATTCTTAGTTACACTTCCACGTCACACACTTCCACGTCACTAGTCCTCACTGAAGAAGTCGGGACAAGAATTCACCCAGGGCAGGACCCAGAAGGCCGGAGCCAGTGCAGAGGCCATGGAGGGGTGCTTGCTCCTTGTGGCTTGCTTGCCTGCTTTCTTATAGAACCCAGGACCACCAACCCAGGGTGGCACCACCCACAATGGACTGGGCCCTCCCCCATCAATCACTAATTAAGAAAATGCCCTACAGGCTTGCCTACAGACCAATCTTAGGGGCGCATTTCCTCAATTGAGGCTCTCTCCCTTTGATTTGTGTCAAACTGACATAAAACTAGCCAGCACAAACTGAACCCTGGACAGCCTGACACACAACACATCACTGTTTCATCACCTTTTCTTTCTTGTTCATTACTAAGATCACATGTTAATATGAACATTGCGTTATAATCATTCAAAATTTTTAAAATCCGGTCTTTAAAAATTCAAACACTTAAAAATTCAGTTTCTCTCTCTCTCTCTCTCTCTCCTTCCCTCCCTCCCCCCTCTCTCTCTTTGATTTTATTTGTTTTGTTTTTTCTAGACAGGGTTTCTCTGTAGCTTTAGAGCTGGTCCTGGAACTCACTCTGTAGAACAGACTGGCCTCAAACTCACAGAGATCCACCTGTCTCTGCCTCCCAAGTGCTGGGATTAAAAATATGTGCACCACAGCCCAGCTAGAATTCAGTCTCTTAAAAATGTCTTGTCTATTTTAAAATCCAATATCTCTCCATTGTGGGCTCCTATAAAATAAAAAATAATTTAAATACTTTCTTACTTTAAGAGGGGAGAACCAGGACATGGTTACAATCAAATCAAAACAAAACAAAACTCCAACCGTAAATACCTCAGCAGCCAAGGTCTGAGATTCATTCACTATCTCCGGGCTCCTCCAAATGGCCTGGGTCACTTCCCCGGCTCTGTCCTCTGCAGCACCCACAGCTTGTCTTCTAGGCTCAAGCCGGCTCCACTCTGTTGCTGCTGCTGTTTTTGGTGGTCATCCCATGGTGCTGGAGACTCCAAACTACTGGGGGTCGCTATTGCAACTAGGCTGTGCTTTCACCAATAGCCTCCCCTGGACTCTTCATGATGCCAAGCCTTAGCTTCTCTGCGTGACCCTTTAGTCCTGGGCCTTCAACTAACACCGAGGCTGCACCTTCACCAATGGCCTCTCCTGGCCTCTCACAGGGCCAAGCCTCAGCTGCTCTCCATGACCCCTGCACTCCTTCAGAACCAGTACCGTCTGGGTGACTCTTACACATTACCGAGTTCAGCTGTCAACACAAGATATAACCTAGGCCACCTCTAGAGCACAGCTTTTGTGTGCTGACTCTCAGGAAACACTTCCTAGACGTCTTCACCTAAAAGATGCTGGTTTCTTCTTAATCACTGCTAATTTCTCAGCTCCAGCTAAGCCCAGCAACAGTTATCCCAGTAAAGCAGGGTTTCACTTCAATGGTATTGGTGCCTTTGTTAACCATGGTTGACTCTTCAGCCCCAGCTGACCAGAACCACAGAATCTTAATTCAAAATAGCATATTGCTTAGCAAATTAAAGACTCACGTGGTCAGAAAAAAAGAGGGAGATATACAGTAAAGAGAGACTCAAAGACAAAATCTCTAAATGGTTTACAATGTGTTAAAAATATATGCAGGCTAGGGAGAGAAAAGAAAAGGTTAAAATCCTTAAAATATAAAAGAAAGAAATAGAATAGTTGGGTGTGGTGGTATATACCTTTAATCCCAACACTTGGCAGAGGCAGACAGACCTCTGTGAGTTCAAGGTGTGGTGTGGCACACACCTTTAATCCCAAGGTTTGGGAGTCAGAGGCAGACAGATCTCTGTGAGTTCAAGGTGTGGTGTGGCACACACCTTTAATCCCAAGGTTTGGGAGTCAGAGGCAGACAGATCTCTGTGAGTTCAAGGTGTGGCGGCACACACCTTTAATCCCAGCACTTGGGAGGCAGAGACAAGCAAATCTCTGTAAGTTCAAGGACAGCCTGGTCTACAGAGGGAATTTCAGGACAGCCAAAGATACACAGAAAACCTGTCTCAAAAAGCCAAAAATTAAAAGTAAAAATAAAAGAAATAGAGGTTAAAATAACGTAAAGATGGAAAAAATCACAGAGAGTCTGGTTACTGTATATTATTCTGTTGTCTTTGAATTGTTTGAATGCTGAGGAAGGAACAACAGCTGCTAAAAGATATTTGTTTATAAATGCTGCTGAATTAATCCAAGATAGGTATTTTGAAAATACCTTGACTTTAAAGTTGAAGTCAAAAGGTATGTTACTTTGGAGAAGAGATTTTGCTTTTGTTTCCACAGAAAATGAGAGGCTCTGAATTTATTCTGATTTAAGAAAAATCAGGTTTAATCAAGGAAGACCACCTGAGAAATCTCTGATAGGAACAGATGGCCCAGATGTCTGAGTTCTACATCCAGAACAGATTCAAGACTGAAGCCTGAGATGATCAAGCCTCACAGGATACTCCAGTCAGGACTTGATCATAATTCTAAATTTTCTTTAGGTCCCCATAGGATTATCAGCACCCCCAACCAGCCGGAAGTAGCCTGGAATACTACGCCCACATTCCCAAAAAATGGACTATGGATATTTTCCTTTGTTTAGAATGTTGGTTACAAGTTGCTATGGCTAATGGTCAGGAAAAAAAGCTAAACAAAGGATATCAGATTCAGAGTTCTTGTTATTTAAAAAAAAGAGGGGGAAGTGGTGTGAGACTATTGTATGTATTCTGTTTATTCTATTTTCAATAAATGCTGATTGGCCAGTAGGTGGGACAACAGGAAGTAGAGGCAGGTCAATGAGAACAGGAGAATTCTGGGAGGAGGAAGCCCATGCCTCTGCAGTCCCAGCCCAGACACAGAAGAAGCAAGATGTAACTGCCTTGCAGAAAAAGATACCGAGCCATGTGGCTAACGTATACTAGAATAATGGGCTAATATAAGTTATAAGAATTAATAAGAAGCCTGAGCTAATGGGCCAATCAGTTTACAACTAATGTAGACCTCTGTGTGATTTCTTTGGGACTTAACAACTGTGGGAGCCGGGCAAGACAGAAAACTCAATCAATACTTCCTGTCTGGTTGTCTCGCCTATACTTCCTGCCTGGCTACTGGCCAATCAGCATTTTATTATAATATAATTGACAGGATACAGACCATTGTCCATACCACCAATTCTGTTTTAGTTAGGGTTACTATTGCTGTGATAAACACCATGTCCAAAAGCAAGTTGGGGAGAAAAGCATTTATTTGGTTTACACTTCCACATCACTGGATTAATGGTTAAAGGAAGTCAGAACAGGAAATCCAAGGTAGGAGCTGATGTAGAGGCCGTGGAGGGGTGCTGCTTACTGGCTTGTTCCTTATGGCTTGCCAGCCTGTATTCTTATAGAACCCAGGACCACCAGCCCAGGGTGGCACCACTCACAATGGGCTGGGCCCTCCCCATCAATCATTAATTGAGGAAATTCCCTACGGGCTTGCCTGCCTCCCAGTCCTGTGGAGGCATTTTCTCAGTTGAGGCTCCCTTCTCTCTGATAAACACTAGTTTATGTCAAGTTGACATAAAACTAGTCAGCACAACTCAGAACTGAAACATTTTCATCTTCACCATCAGCGCCATTTACTTGACTCTTTGTTTTTATATCTCAGTGATGTCTTGTTTTCTATCTTTTGAAATAGTGTCTTACTGGGTAACTACCTAGGCTGACTGAAGATCTGCACTCTTCCTGCCTCTGCCGCCGTAGTGCTGGGATTACAGGTGAACGACACCAAGCTCACTGAGTTTTTACTTTTTAAATTTCAAATATTTAAATTACAAAAGTGGGGGCTGGGGAAATGGCTCAGTCAGTAAAGTTGTTGCTATGCCAACCTGGGAACCTGAGTTTAGATTCCCAGCAGCTACATAAAAGCTGGGCTTGCATCGACACACAGAGTGCTGGGGAGGTGGACATAGGCAGGTCCCTGAGCTCACTGGCCATGGAGCCTAGCTGAATCAATGAGAGCCTGGGTTAGTGAGGGACCTTGTCTCAACAATAAGATGAAAAGAAACTAATGAAGACAGCTGACACTGACCTCTGACCTTCACTCATGCCTGCATACACACATTTATACATATCACACACAGACACATACACACACATATACACACAGAGATGCTTATTGGTACAATTCAAATGAACTGCTATAATAAAATTAATGATCTGACTCTTGCCCTCCTTTGCCAATTTGGTACATATTATTCCACATTTTATTATAGGGACATGAATATCTATCTATAGATAAGGTTATTTGTTAGTCTCAGATGAATGAGGAATATAATTGTATTAGTATTGTTTTCCAAATAATAAATAATGTGGCCACCATTCAAAGTCAATTCATATATTTCATTTGTTCTATTCAACAGTGACAAAATGACCCTCAATGAGTGAACTGTAACACACCAGCTCACACACGATAAGTGTCCGATTAAAAGTCTTTATGTCTCTACAAGCCATGGTGCACTTTGTAGGTGGACTTTTCTTTCTCCCCCACCAGTTCTGAAATAACTGACATGGAGAATTAATATTAATTAGAAATACTCAGCCCAATAGCTCAGGCTTGTCACTAGCTAATTCTTACATTTAAATTAACCCATGTTTCTTATCTTTGCTTATCTTATGCTTTGCCACATGACTTGGTACTTTTTCTCAGCACAGCATGCCTATCTTGCTCTCTCTGCCTCTGATTGCTATTCCAGACTCCGCCCTTCTCCATCCAAGCATTTGCAGTTTGGCTCTCCCACCAAACCATATACTGCTCAGCTCTTAGCTACTCAGCTTCTTTATTAAACCAATCACAGGGACATACAATCACACAGTATATAGGAATACTCCACGTTTCTCCCTTTTTGTCTAATTAAAAAGGAAGATTTTAACTTTAACATAGTAAAATCATATACAAATAAGTCATCAAGTAAGAATTACAGTTACAATATCTAGTTCATTTCTATTTGGCAAAATTAGAGAAAATACTCTATTATTTATCTTACCTTTGTGAGTCTAAAGTTTTATATATAATTTACCTTTTATCATAATGATGGAAAACTTCAACTGTGACTATCTAGTATTCAATTCCATCAAAGACCCTAGAAGATGAATTGTTACCTAATGACAGGGACAGCTGATTGCCTGGACAGTTACCCTAGGTTCTTCTGTAATGTTGGGGCATCCAACTTTGGCCTACAGGCCTGGTATATCTGACAGATATTTCTGAGAAGCAGGAAATTTTGAAGGACTTTCTTACCCTGTCTTGGCAAAGTTTGGCAGTTGCCTTCTTTTGTGGTCTGCTGGTCCACAAAAGGTTGGACAGTATATTGTCAGCATTTGAAGCAAGGGTTTTTTTTTTTTTTGCCCAAATGGCTAGCTTTTGCTGTAAAGAAAACAAACTCCATACAGAGATTTTTGATGCCCATCATCTTCTCTGAAGTAGATTGGTGCTGCCAGGTACAGATGTGTCTCACTGTCATGAAAAGCCTTAGGTTATTAAACATATAAATGTCATATTCTATAGGCCTTTGAAGTGTTTGAAGACCATCTATCTAAATATATCTGTGTATGACCTTGAAAACATACCTAATATGACTATAAATTTGACTCTTATAAATTACTACTAATCTGTATTTCTAAATTATATATTACATTTTTAAATGAGTTGAATAAACATAATATTCTTTTTTTTGGTTTTTTGAGACAGGGTTTCTCTGTAGCTTTGGAGCCTGTCCTGGAACTAGCTCTTGTAGACCAGGTTGGCCTCGAACTCACAGAGATTTGCCTGCCTCTGCCTCCCTAGTACTGGGATTAAAGGCATGCGCCACCACCACCCGGCAAACATAATATTCTAAACAAGAGTAGAAACATACATACAACATAACAAAATTAACTTTAAATTTGTATCAATAAACTGAAATCCATATCAATGTAAAATATTTTGAAATTAATAGCTATTTTTTGGATTAAAGTAGATTCAATAATCTAACCTTTCATCTTATCATTTCTATATTATATCCCCTTCTTCCTTTAGGAAGAGATTTTTAAATTTAACTCTTTTGTTTAGTCTTTTTTTTTTTTTTTACTAAGATCAATAACAATTTATAACCAACCCGTCTTAAATGATAATAAACATCCATAATCCACCTTTTGGAAATGTGAATGCTGTTTTCTCTAGACTGCTTCCTGTTGTCTGGGAGCATTGGCATCTTTGGGGGAACCTTGAGAAAATAAGGATAATTGTTAAATCTTGGTTGGAGTATTCTATGAGGCTGGATCATCTCAATTAACAGTCTTTTTTTTTTTTTTTTTTTTTGGTTTTTCAAGACAGGCTTTCTCTATGGCTTTGGAGCCTGTCCTGGAACTAGCTCTTGTAGATCAGGCTGGGCTCAAACTCACAGAGATCCACCTGCCTCTGCCTCCAAGTGCTGGGATTAAATGTGTGTGCCACCACCACCACCCCCAGGCAAAAGTATACTTTTTAAATCTATGACTGTATATAATTTTCCTCTTCTCTCTCCCAAGCCTTTGTATAGTTTCAATCACACTGCAACCCATTCAGAAGCTTTTTTTCTGTCCGGATCTGTTTTCACCAAGCATCTGTATTGTTTTTTGATCACATGATTCTAATCTTAAACTGGTATGTCAGCCACTGCCAGTGTAGTTTAGTGTATAGCAGTAGTGCATGGCAGCTGACTCTTTCCATAGGCAGCTGCCAGGAGACCACGGCCCACGTGAGAGTCTGTGGGAACCCTCCAAGTGTCTTAGCTCATGGCATGCTGGCAGGACTCAGGCTGGCAGCTCAAGCCCACAGGCAGCAGCTGGGAGATGCATCTCCATACTGCGGCCAGCTTGAGAGACATGACACTAGGAAGCCACACCTGGCTTCATTTCCATGTGTCTAGAACCACTTTCCAGCTCTCTCAGGCTTTGTGTGGATGTAGCTGCTGAACATTTGGGTGCTATTTGTTGGTGGAAATTTCTGCATCACAAACTGCTCCCAAGTAACCACTCAGAGTCTTAATATTAATTATAAATGCTCGATCAGTAGCTCGGGCTTATTATTAGCTAACTCTTACATTTAAGTTAACCCATATTTCTTGTCTATGCTTTGCCACATGACTTAGTACCTTTTTTTCAGCATGGCATGCCCATCTTGCTTCTCTCTGTATTTGCTTGTGACTCCAGACTCTACCCTTCTTCTTCCCAGCATTCTCAGTCTGGCTTTCCCACCTAACCATATTCTGTTCAGCTATTGGCCCATCAGCTTCTTTATTAAACCAATCACAGAGACATATATTCACACGGTGTATAGTAAAATTCCATAGCACTTGTCAACTTCATTTCTAAAGTGATATTTCTGTTTCAGAAGTCATACTGTTTTTAAACTTGAATAAATGCTTAGTAAATCTCAAAATCTTCCTTTTCAAGAGAGAAACAGCACCTAGCTTTGACCTCATTTTTTCCTTCCCTCATCATTCCCCTCGCACCCCTCCCTTCTATGCACATACAAATACCACTTTTATTTTTGGGAGTTCATTGTCCCATATCCCTTATTGCTGCCCAAACATTATCACAGGCTGGTGGCCTGAGTTAACAGACAAGTAGCCCCCTATGTATACCCATCCTGTGTAGGTCTTGAAAACATGTTTTGTTTAGGAGACACTTTAGTTTAGTTTTGTCTTATTTGTTTTTTTCTGAGAGAGAGAGAGAGAGAGAGAAAAAGAGAGAGAGAAAGAGAGAGAGAGAGAGAGAGAGAAAGAGATTCTACTAACTGCCTCACCACCAACAAAAGGATATGGTAATTTAGAGTCTGAAGTCAGATGTGGTTGCTCCTGCCTGTCATCCCAGTACCTGTGTGTGTGGTTGAGGCAAAAGGATTATGCTGAATCCAAGAGCAACCTGGACTACAAAGTGAGTCTCAGGTCATCTGAACTGCAAGAGTGTCAAAAAACCTGTGTTCAGCTGAGTGGTGGTGGTATACACCTTTAATTCAAATACTAGATGCAGAGGCAGGTAGATCTCTGTGAGTTCGAGGTCAGCCTGATCTACAGAGAGAGTTCCAGGAGCTAGGGCAACACAGAGAAACCTTGTCTCATAAAACAAAACAACAACAACAACAAAAAAATCAAAAAAAAAAAAGAAAGAAAGTTTGTTCTTAGGATGTAGTAGCTGCAAACCTTTGATCCCACCACTTAAGAGGCAGAGGCAGGTGGATCTTTCTGTGAGTTCAAGGCCAGCCAGTGTGTATAGTAAGTTCCAGGTCAGCTGGGGCTACATAGTGAGACCCTGTCTCAAACAAAGCAACTCAAAAACCTGTGTTCTAACCTTCTAGAGAATGTTCATTCCTAGGCTGGACAGTTGGCTCAGTGGTTAAGGGCACTTGTTGTTATGAAAGACCTGGGTTCGATTCCCAGCACCCATATGGAGGCTTGCCACCTTCTCAGGCACCAAGCATACATGTGGTGCACAGATATATACACAGGTGAAGCACTCATACACATAAAATAATACAAATAAATCTAAAAAAAAAAAAAAGAAGAAGAAGAATGCTCATTCCCACTGTTGCCAGTACTGCGTGTTGTCTTCTACAAGCACATAAGTAAAATGCTGGACTCTCATCATGGCTATAATTTTCACTTCCCTGCACATTATCAGATGGAACAGTTAGGCAGGGTGAGTGTGGAGCTGAGGGCAGTGCTGGGTCCTGAACCTGAGGTCTTGCCCCACCTGACTTATACCCCGCAGCCCTAAAATATAGCTACTTTCTATGTAAGGATCTGCATGCCCGCCCTCCCCTGATCGTCAGGATCCCAGAGGTGTGTAAAGGCAGTGATGTGTAGCCACACTTGGGGCAGGAATGCAGCAATGGTTAAGAATTACTAGCAATTGTGGAAAAAAAAAGAATCACAGTCGTTTTCTTCCTCCCAGCTCAATAGAGGGTTCTTTCTAGAAAGGGTCTCTCTCGGCCATTGCCATGGGTTAGAATTACCAGGAAAATACCTGGAACCCCAGCCTGGTCCAGGGAATCTGTCCACCAGCCTGCAGTGCTGCAAGATCTTGGGAGGTTGGCAGAAGCTCTGCCATGTGCTTTGAATGTCTTTCCAGGGTGGGGAGTCACTGATCTTAAGATAGTACAGAGGAGGGTCTGGGCAGGTGGCTCAGTGCACAACAGTGCAGGCTGCTCTGTCAAGGACCCAGGCTTGTTGCTCAGCACTTACCTAAGGCGCTCACAAACACCTGCAACTCCAGCTTCGGGGGATCTGGTTCCTCCGTACTCACATGTACATCCCACACACCCAACACAGACACATAACTAATTTAAAAATAAATTAAATATTTTTGTTTGTTTGTTTTGGTTTTTTGTTTGTTTGTTTTTTTTTGTTTTTTGAGACAGGGTTTCTCTGTAGCTTTGGAGCCTGTCCTGGAACTATCTCTAGTAGACCAGGCTGGTCTCACACTCACAAAGATCCGCCTGCCTCTGCCTCCCGAGTGCTGGAATTAAAGGCGTGCGCCAACACCGCCCGGCTATAAATTAAATCCATCTTTCTTTCTTTCTTTCTTTCTTTCTTTCTTTCTTTCTTTCTTTCTTTCTTTCTTTCTTTCTTTCTTTCTTGTTTGTTTTTTGTTTGTTTGTTTGTTTGTTTTTCTGGACAAGATTTCACTGTTTAGCCCCTGGCTGTCCTGGAACTCACTTTGTAGACCAGGGTGGCCTCGAACTCACAGAGATCTACCCACCTCTGCTGGGATTAAAGACATGCACCACCACCACCTGGCAAATTAAACCTTTGAATTGTCAAAATGTAGTCTTCTTCGATGTCACAGCTGTTGGACTGTCAGAGTTCAGGTTAGACAAACAGTACACTAGGAGACAAACAGTATACTAGGAGAAAATGTTTGATGAAGGGGGAGCATACTTTTTTCTGATTCCAATAGGAAATGGAAAGATTGTTAGATGATGCTATTTATTTATAGCAGGCATCCAGGTGAAGAGATATCTGGAGGAAGGGACTGGGGATATAGCTCAGTTAGTAGAGTGCTTGCCTACCATCCTTGGCCAGCACGGCATTAAATGGGTGTGGTGGCACACACCCACAGGCACAGGAAAGAGCAGGTGGACAGCCTTCCTTCTCAGGGCTTACATTCCAGCAAGGCACACAGAGATCACACAAGGACCCAGACCATTGTCTGAATTACAGTGTCCACAAGCACTACAAAGGGTGTCATGAAAGATGTCCTGGTCCCATGTCTACACTTCTCTAGATTGCTGCCCAACCCTCCATCCCATAACCTCATCCTCTCCTGAGTTAGAGTGGGACACACTGATTCAATTCACCCAATCGAACACTTGCTGTTAGCTGATGAGAATTTACAAGCTGAGAATCAGCCTCAAATAACCGGGCCTACCATTGTCTCTCTAACACTCAAACTGGGACAAAAGCTTTTGATGCCTTCGGCAACAGTCCTGCAGAGCAGGGCTGACCTGCTGGACCTAAACTAGGAAAAGCAGTCATGAAAGAACAAACCCACAAGTTCAGAATAATATTGCTATTATATATTGTAGGAGGTGTGTGTGTGTGTGTGTGTGTTGGGGCAGGGACATGAAAGGACACCCCATACAGGATGCACAAACCTCATTGTCAAGGACAGTGTCTCCGCTACAAGTTCCTTTCCCCTCCCACCTGGCCACTGGTTTGGGCACTACTGGGTCCCATCACTGTTCCTAAGGCTCCCCAGAGCCTTAGAAAAGCAGTCCTCAGACCACAGAAGACACACACATCACTGATTGGGTCCCTCATGGCATAGCTAATGGAGAGGAGCTGCAGGGAGGAAGCCCTGGGTTACCAGCAACTCTCTGAGTGACACACAGCAGAGCCAGGCATAAAAGCCAAAGGGAGCTGCTTCTTAGTTTGGGGGTGTGATTTTTGGCCTCATGAAACATAGGGCAAAAGCTTAGGAGTCATTCTGGGGGCCGAGATGGAGGTTTTCATCCTATTAACAAAGAAACTTCTAATAGGAAAGCCTTCAATCCCTGCGGCAAGAATACTTACAGAGAAAATACTAGGGATTGCTGAGTACCCCTTATTCCTACAAAGGCTGCCTTTTCCCTACCACCAGGCTGTGTGCATTCTGAACACTTCTGCTCTCTCTGGCTCTCCAGCCTTTTAAATTCTAAACTGGCTACCCTCCCTCTGGGTTTGTCTGAGTGCCCCCCCTTACACACACAGCCTGGTGCTCTCTCTAGCAGGTGCCACGATGCTGGGCGAGGGTCTTTGTGTTTCATCATCTCCACATGGCAGTGTTTGCCCAGTCCGTCCCTCCACTGGTTTGTTGTTGTCATTTGTTTCTTTGCAAGGAGTGGAACCTGCCCCTATACAGTTTAGTCCCCATGTTTAGCACTGTGCTCCATGGATCTACTCTTCCTGAGTAACTGATCAGACGAATAAGAAGCAGGCATGGTGGCACACCCTTGTGATCCCAGCACTCCAGGGTAGGGGGGCACGGTGGCACACCGCTGTGATCCTGGCGTTCCAGGGTAGGAGGCAGGAGGAATATCATGTACTCTTTCTTTTTAAGAAAAAATTTTTAGCCAGGCATTGTGGCAAATACCTTTGATCCCAGAATTTGGGAGGCAGAGGTAGGTGGATCTCTGAATGGGACCAGCCTGATCTACATAGCCAGAGATGAGTAAAAGAGAGAGACCCTGAGTCAAAAAGACCAATTTTTTGAAATTTATTTTTGTATTATGTATATGGGTTTTTTGCTTAGATATATATCAGCGAGCCACCTGAACACAGCGCATAGAGGCCAGAAGAGGGTGTTGGATCCCCTGGAACTGGAGTGACAGGCAGTTGTGAGCCGTCATGTGGGTGCTACGAATCAAACCCAGGTTCTCCACAAGAGCAGCCAGTGCTTTTAACCACTGAGCCATCTCTCCAGCCCCCGTGTTTTTTTATTGGTTAAGAGAACCACACTCTTTCAGGCTCTTTTCATTTTCAGATTAGGAAAGTATGTTGAGAAGACGTTGAGTACCTAACTTAAATGCTTGCTGGCTCACACGTGTTCACAAATTGGAACTAATGTGAAAAAAAAAATGATGACTTCGTAATGCTCTTTGAATTCTCAAGCTGGGGCAGAAGGCTTCTAGTGATGTAATATGAGGCTTCTAGTGTGTGGATGAGAACATCTGCCGGATTCAGTGGATGCCACGGTGGAGATGAAGCAACAGGAAGACAGGCGGCATGGGGGGCGGGGGAACTGGGAGCGGCTGTTGGCCAGGCGCATCACTACGCTTCCTTTACTGGGTAACGTGGTAACTAAATGCCAATTAATTTTCTTCATACTGGCAATATTGTGAAACTGCAGAGTGGTCTGAAAGGGTTGCCATTTGGTCTTTTGTGCCCTGTGGTTTTCACCCCGCATCTTCACCTGGGTGGTGCTTTGCAATTTTGTTCATTTGGGCGCGGGGAGGGGGGTTGGGCGCGCGAGGGAGGGACTGGCAGGCAAAAAACAAGAGTGCAGAACTGTAGTTTTTGCAAGGATTTTTAGCAGGGCTTCTCTGCCCCTCTCCCAGTGAGCAAGTAGGAGTAATGTTTTTAGTTGTTTATCCACAAATAATACATAAACTCAGAAGCACCGTTACATCTCCTTCCATTATCTCGCTGCGTTGAGGCAGAGAGCACTTTGAAAGCCTTCCCTCAATTCATCGTCTGGATTTGGCCTTCTTTAAAATAAAAAAAAAAAGGAGGAAGAGCCAAGCCCCACTAACTAGTTTAAAAGAGATGGCACAAACAAAGCAGGCTTTTTCCTCTTCATGAGCTGTGTATATAATTACTTGAATAATGTTGAATTTCATCCATATGCTGGGAAGGGGGAAAAAACGATCAAAAAAAAAAAAATAAGCAGTGTGAATTCAAACTGCAAATGAATGGAGCCGGCCTCATTCATAAATGTCATATGAAGCTTCGGATTAAAAGGAAACTCTGTCATTCCAGGGACAGCAGCTGTTGTTATGGTGAACAAAATGGATACAAATGGGTATTATTTTAAAGTGAAATGCTTAATTTCAAACCTAACAAGCACACTGTCCTCTGTGTAGCCTGGAGTCACAGGAGCCGTGGTCCCCAGTAGAGGGCTTGATTGCACAGGAAATCAAACTCCCAGGCCCGGCTGCCCAGGCCCACAAACACACTGGCAATGTTTGAGTTACTATGGCAATCACAAAATAGGAAAGCCTTTTCTTCCCTTCCTCATCCCTGCATGCAGCCTCGGGCCGCTCCTGAATAGGCCACATCTGCAAAAAGTTTTAACACGGTACTCAGATAAAGAAAGGGTCCCCCAAATGGGCACTGACCCGTCTCAAAAAATGTTGCAAATTTTACATACAAGAATTGGGGAGCTGGGCCACTTTGGGCAGGTTATGTCATAATGCAGACACAAAGGGATAAAAGCGCACGAGGCTTTGGCTGTCAGGTCCTGAGAGGAGGGAACAGCAGCAGTAAATGACAGCTTAAATGCAGATGTAAGGAGAAAAGTCAGGGTAGGTGACAAAAAGTTACTGGTCAATGAATACGGGAGAAATTTCAAACACACGCACACACACCGGACAAAAGGGGGAAATACAATAAAAATCTATCTATAGAGATTTACTGAGAAAAACTCCAAAGCATATTTAGCAAATCTTAGAACTATCAACCCCTGTGAAGCCAGCACATGGCTCTTTAGAGCAGGCCTTTGTGGGACTTCACATCCCACGGCTGTGTCCACATAGCTTATCCATAGCCCAGGGTGTTTCAAACAATGGCAGAGCCCCCCAGGGAACTGGTATTGTCCACATGGCTTGGTAAAAAGGATGTTTACTGGTAAAACACATATGCACATACACACACTCTTACACACATGTACACTCACTCAACCACACGTGCACACACACTCATACACCCAACGTATACACGCACAGACGCGTCCACACAGAGAAATATGTTTAGATGGGTACCGGAGACAAGCCTTTTAGGGGCCATCAGTTCACAGTTGGTCTGGGTTGAGAAGACTCCCTTTCCGCTCACCCTGTCTTGGCTCATACACACTTGTTAAAGATTTGACACTTTGCTTTTGCTTGAGGTAGACTTTGTCTCTCCCAGACTCAAAGACAATTTGGCAGCATCTCAGGATGGAGTTGCCTGCCCATGCCCTTGGTGTGAGGAGTGAGGGAATTGTGGTTAGACGGCCATTCCCCTCTGTCCCTCCCCACCCCTCCTCCATAAGCTGGGAGTGAGCAGTCAGGCATCCTGCGTGAAAATGCAAGCGTCCAGAAGCAGCAAAGAAAAAAAAAGCTAAAATTAATCTTCAACTCTTTCAACTTCAAGAGCTATTCATGGCATAAAAGAAATTAGAAAAGATTTGGGTGGGTAGTAGGGCTGAGAAGCCACCAATTGCAAGAGTTGAAACTCAGAGTGAAGAATACTTTTAAATAGCATGAACTCACCACAAAAAGTCACATTACTGAAAGGCGGCCGGAGCCCAGTAAAACTGACACTACATTTCACATTCATTGACTCTTGTTCTTTGGGGGGAAGTTTTCATATGAAGAGAAAGAAACAATGGAAGACAATGGCGCTACCTTACCAAAGTTCATTCATGCAGCTACTTCAAATACTTTGAACTGCTTGTCAATAGGTCTCGCGAGTCTCTGGGTTTCTAAACGTTCTGTCACGTTTGTGTACCAACCACTTAAGTTCGGCTAAAGCCTTGTGACCTGGACTGCCTCCCCTTTATGTGGGTCAAAATGCAAGGCGAAGCCATTGTGTCCACGGGCCTTCATTAAATTCATTGATTTGACCTGTATTTTAAAGACCAAAAGTCAAATGGAATGGGAAGTTAAGATTCCCATACAAAAATCTCCCCTTGGGCCACTTTTCGACTTTTTGGAACAATCTTGTGTGTTGGCGAAGGGCGTTTTCGGTCTATTTGAAGCCTGCCTCACAGATAGACAGGCTGTTGCATATGTGTCCCTTCGGGGAGGTGGAGGGGGGGTAGGATTTGATTTTGCCTTTTTTTGCAAAAGAGGGGAGAGGCGCTAAGGTTGAAGGAGGGCTAATGAATTTGATTTTATTCCCTACCCCCAAAGTGATTTTAGCCACCTGATGTAGAAATTATACGAAGCTGTAGCTCGACTTGGCCCCTTGGCTGTGAACTGGTTTCTGTCACGTGCAAAACGCTCTGGTAGGGGACCATTCAGGTTGCATCTTTGTGTGTTTGCAGTGCCCACTCTGAAACTGAGGTGGGCTGTGGTTCTCTTTCAGATATTATAGAGTAATGGCAGGATTTAAAAGCCTGTCTTTTCCTTGTGAATGTGTTTGTGACAAAATCGAGAGCTCATTCAAAATACGGGAAGGGAAGGAAAGTGGAAGAGCTGCTAACAAAGCCAAAAAGTTGGGCTGGAGGGTGGCTCAGTGGCTAAGAGCACTGAGCAGTCCTCCAGGGGACCCAGGTTCAATTCCCAGCACCCACATGGTGGCTCACAACCATCTATAACTCCAGTTCACTGGGAACTATTCTCTGTGGGCAGTAGGCACACATGTTGTACACATGCATGCAGGCAAAACATTCATACACATCAAATTAATGAACAAATATAAAATCCAAAGAAACAGAGCACTCCCCCAAACCAGGAAGTTGCCCTTCATCAGCCCAGCTCTGGTGTTTCTTTCCCTCTCCACCCTCTCTCCTGTTCTGCCCTTCCTATTCTCTATTCTCTCTCCCCTCCCTCTTCCTATTTCTCTTTTATTTGCCTCCCCCTTTCTTATTTTCAGCCTTAAATATTTCCCCACTTTGTCCAATTACAAAGAACAGAAAAACAATTAAGTGGAAAATTAATTTCTACAATTTAATTGTAGAAAATAGCAAAAATAAAACTGTTGACTCTACTTACCTCATACTTCGGTTATGAAAATTAAAAAAACAATTGATTAACACTGTCAGAGTCCATAAATGTGAACCCAGTCCACCTTCAGAGGGCAGAGAATTCAGGTCTATTTCTTGCTCTTCAAGGTTATGATAGCAGGTTTGACCCAGGATGTGGCTGCCCACAGGATGACTTACCTAAGGTGTGGTCACTGCCTAAACAACAGAATTCGCGCCCCTACCCTGGACGTATGAACCTGACGAGGCTGGGCTCCAACATAACACAACTGAACTAGAGCAGAAAATGCCAGAGTAGTGTTGAGGATTCAGAAGCTAGCAAGATGAAGTCCTGGTACGGGAGAATTGTCTGTATTCTGTCAATCATGATTTAAATAAACGCTGATTGGACATTAGCCAGGATGTAAGGTGGGACAACCAGACAGGAAGTAGAGGTGGAGCAAGGAGAATTCTGGGAAGCAAGAAGCGCTCTCAGCATTCCTGTCTGGACCACCGAAGAAACAGGATGTGACCTGCCCGGCTGAGAAAGGTACTGAGCCATGTGGCTAACATAGATAGGGATAATGGGTTAATATAAGTTACAAGAGCTAATAAGAAGCCTGAGCTAATGGGCCAATCAGTTTATAACCTAATGTATACTCTCTGCGTGATTTTCTCTGGGACCTAATGACTGTGGGACCTGGTGGGAGGACAGAAACCAACAAGGCCCTCATGCTACAAAGTCCCCGACAAGCGGAGCTAGGGTCCCACCCAGAAGCTGTATTGAGCTGAAAATGATACAGAAAGCCCAGCGCATGAAGATGGGTGTAGAAAAGGTGCTTACGGCCAAGCCTGACAACCCAAGTTTTGTCCCTGGAACCTGCATGGTGGTAGGAGACAACTGATTCCTGCAAGTTTTCCTCCCACCTCCTCACATGCCCTGTGGTACATGTACCCACAGAGAGAGAGAGAGAGAGAGAGAGAGAGAGAGAGAGAGAAGGAAGGAGAGAGAAAGAGGAAAGAGTAAGAAGGAAATAAATAAATAAAAACTTCAAAATTTAGAGGTAGAGCCCTTAAAAGTCACCTCTGCTCTCACAAAGCTCAACTCTTAAGTTTCACAGCTACTCTCCCAGCAATTAACACGGCTGCCAAAATGAAAACAGCATGGAACTGAGATCTGTGGAGCCCCCAACTTCATACTCTGAGGGAAACCAACTCTAGCATTCTGTGGGTGCTGGTGAGAGCCAGAAATAGCATGGGAATATTGGTGAGGGCCGACTGGGCGTGAGGTTGGGTTCTGCAAGATACCAGATTTCTTCCTGTTGTTTTCTTTTAATCTTCTGTATTTTTAAAAATAGAATAAAGATACAGCCTCCAGGCATAGTTAAATGATGGCAGGCCAAGAAAGCACCCTTGACCTTGGCCTTCCTTTCATGGAAACCCGTGCCCACATACTAAGCCCTGTCTAGCTCCCCAAGCCTGAGGTGAGGGGTGGTGACTGGACTTGAGAGGTAGCTGATCAGGCCTTCCACTCAGTGCCTCCCCATGGCGTGTGTCCCTGGCCCTGATGGCCTAAGGATTATGGCTCTGTCACTTTCTGTCAGGACAAAGAAATGTGAAGACTCACTTCTAGAAGGTTGTCATTTCCTGCAGGTTAGAAGTTGTCTTTATATATTTACACAAATTTACTAGTTCAATATCCTTCTTCTACCAGTAAGGAGAGAGAGAGTCCGGAGGCACGTGGGATCTGAGTTCATGGTCCTTTGTGGCCATGTGTTGAAAGGCAGCTTCTTCCCTTCCTGTGACTGAACTGAAACAAGATTTATTAGCATTATTTTTATTAATCATTAATTCAAAAAATCCAGGCCTAGGGCTCTCCTTTTCTCAGCTCTAGAGGGCCATAGGACTGGGGGAAAGAGGCACCACTCTGGTGGGCCAGAAAAGCCACCCATGTGGGCCTGCAGGACAGAACCAAAGAGGATTATTCTCAAACCTTAAAACCAGGGATTTGCCTGGTTGGATTTTGGACTTATCTGAGACCTGCGACCCCTTTCTTCTTACCAATTTCTCCTTTGGGGACAAGAATGTTTGTTGCAGGCCTGCTCAAGAGGAGGTGGCTACCATGTTATCTGGTTACTCCAGGTTCGTGGCCGCAGAAGAATTTACCCCCGGAGAGACACACCTCAAGTCACATTTATGCTTGGCTTAGGTGAGATTTTGTATTTAAAGTTGAGAATGAGTCAATTCTGTGGGGAGTTGGTATGAGGAGACTGTATTTTCCAAGTGAGAAGGGCATGCATTTTAAGGGAGCTGGAAGGCCAACACTAGCGGCTGAATTGTGCCTGTAATGGATTAAATAAAAATGCTGCAGGATCCCTGGCGGCTGCAGCGGCAGAAACACTGCAGGTCTCTGAGCAGCGGCAGCAGGCCGTGTGGCAGCAGGCAGTGGGCACACCACAAGACCACGCTGCAGGCCTCCAAAGGCAGCTGGTCCTGGGCAGGGAGCCACACAGCAGTGGGCGAGAGACAGAAACATGGATAGGCATGCCATGCAGAGTGAGGTTGGATATATATTTAGTGGGTTATGAAAGGGAAGGGGAGAAGGAGAGAAGAGTAGAGAGGCAGAGAGAGAGAGAAAGAGGAGACAGAAGGGGGAGGGGAGAAGCGGGGAGAAGCAGAAGCTGCCTCTTCAAGAGGGAGATTGAAAAGGAAGGAACTCAGGCTGGAAGCTGAAGATCAGCTGGCCTCAGTGGATGGGAGAGGGAGGAGTGAGCGTGGCTTGTCTCTTAAAGAGACAGGACAGATCATTGCAGTGCTCCCTTATCCAAATGGTGAGACCTTAAGCCTCCGTACCAAAGAATGTGTCTGTATTTGGATATGGGTATCTATAATGTCACACTAGTTGAGCTGAGCTTGGTAGCACACGCCTTTAATCCCAGCACTCAGGAGGCAGAGACAGGTGAATCTGAGTTCCAGACCAGTCTGGCCTACAAAGCAAGCTCCAGGTCAGCCAGGGCTGCATAGAGAGATCCTGTCTCAAAAAACAAGAGCAGCAACAACAGGTTACCAAAATCTACTTTTACACTCAGGAGACCTGGTCTAAGACCCCAAGAAGGTGACCAAAACCACAATTCAGACCAAATCTGTACATAATGTGTTCTTCTCACAGTATTGGCACATCGTGTCAGGTAGCTCGTTAGACAGTAGGCTGAAGGACATTGAGGCTAGACGCCTCCATGGGAATCAACAGCCGGTAAGAACAAGGTGTGGGACTGCCAGATCTGAATTACTGAAGCCTTGGAGCTGTAACATGAGGGTCTGCTCATCGGGGTTTCTGTCCTGCCCAGTTCCCACAGCTGGCAAGTCCCAAAGAAAAACCACACAGAGGTCTCCATAAGTTATAAACTGATTGGCCCATTAGCTCAGGCTTTGTATTAGCTCTTATAACTTATATTAACCCATTATTCTTATCTGTGTTAGCCAGAGATACACTTGGTATCTCTGACCCTGGAAGGACATCCTGGGAGGCCATCAACAAGGGACTATCCACACCCAACTCCAGGAACCTGAAACCGCACAAGATTTCAACCCAGCAGGAGGTTTTTCTGATAAGGAACTAGTATCCATCATTGACCAAAGAATAATCCTGATGCATAGAAAAAGGCCATCAGGAACAGCGGCCTGCTTAGAGACTTCAGAAATGACGTGAAGCCTGCTTAGTGGGTAGAGAAACGACCCTTCGGCTGTTGTCTGCTCTTGCTCTTTCAGAGTACCCTCCGATTATTCTATAGTAAGCTTGTGTCTTCTGCCTGGTGTCCCGTGTGACTGTCTGAATTCTCTGGTGTAGGAGGGTCCTTCTGTATTTGGGTTGCTTTTATTGGTTAATAAAGAAACTGCCTTGGCCTTCTGATAGGGCAGGACTTAGATAGACAGGATAAAGAGAACAGAATGCTGGGAAGGGGACAGAGCCAGAGAGAGCCACCGCCATGAAGCTCCCAGGACACAGATGCTGAATCTTTCCCGGTAAGCCACGACTAGTGGCGACACACAGATTATTAGAAATGGGTTTAACAAATATGTGAGAGTTAGCTAATAAGAGGCTAGAGCTAATGGGCCAGGCAGTATTTAAATGAATACAGTTTCCATGTAATTATTTCGAGTACGCACTGGGAGCCGGGCGGGACAGAACAAGGGGCCCTGCTCTGGGAACACAGCCCTAGCCCTTCATTACAACAATTCTCTCTATGGAGAATGTCCCAGAGACACAGTACCTGAACTCATCTACCCACTCATATTTTACACTCTTGCCTCCTTTGTACAGCCTTGTGCTTTGATGCCATTATTAAGTAAATAAGTGTCACTTGAACGCAAGCCCTAGAGTGCTGTAAGAGATAGTCTAATAACCAAGGTGGCTACTAAGGGACTAACAGATGGCTTAGCAGCATAGTTTGATGGACAAAGGGATGAGTCATCATGCCCTGGAGGATGGAGTGAACCAGTGAAATTGTGCTTTTCAGAATGGTATGCAATATAAAACGTAGGAATTCTTTGTTCCTGGACTTTGCTATTTAATATTTTGAACTATGGTTGATCTTGAGTAATTGAAACAGCAATAAGAAAAACTGCAGTCAATGGGACATTAAAGCACTCCTGATTAATATAATGAATATCCTGGTTTTAAAAAAAAAAAGAGGAAATTCAGAGCCTGAATAGTTGACTCAGTGGTTTAAAAGCATTGACTGCTCTTTCAGAGGACCTGAGTTCAGTTCCCAGAACCCACATGGTGGTTCACAACCATCTGTAACTCTAGCTCAAGGGGATCTGATGCCATCTTTTGATCTCTGTGAGTACCAGGCATGCAAGTAGACCATGCATGTAGGCAAAACACCCATACATGTAAAGCAAGAAAATTTAGAGCATAGGGACACATGAATCCCAGTACTCGGGAGGCTGAGGCAGGGAGGTCATGAACTTTATTTAGCCTTGTATGAGCTACATAGCAAGTTTATGTCTCAAAAATTAGAGAGAGAGAGAGAGAGAGAGAGAGAGAGAGAGAGAGAGAGAGATGCAGGTCAGGTGATACACACTTGTAATCTTACACTTGAGAAATGGAAGTAAGAGGATCAGGCCAGCCTCAAAACTGGTTTTGGTCTTAAAAAAAATAAACTAACAGGGGCTAGAGAGACGGCTAAGCAGTTAAGAGCACTATTGCTCTCGCAGAGAACTTGAGTTCAGTTCCCAGCACCCATGTAGCAGCTCACAGCTATCTGTGACTCCAGTTCCAGGGATCTGACTCCCTCTTCTGCTCTTTAGTGGCACTACACACACGTGGTGCACATACATACATGTAGGCAAACACTTTTAAAGTAAAAACAAACCTTAAAAAAAAAAGAAGAAGAAGAGGAATTTAGATACACACACAAAGGGGAAACCATATGAAGACAGGGGAAAGGGTAACCACGTGAGCAAAGGGAAGAGTCTTAGAAGACTTTGTTTTTGCTGGAGTTTTGACCCCAGATTATAACCTCTAGAACTATGAAAAGACACATTCATATTGTTCAAATCACTCACTCTGTGGTCCCTTGCAATAGCAGCTTTGGCAAACCAATAGGCTGCAGTTCCCACATTGCAAGCCCCACCGCAGTGTTTGGTTTTGTCGTTTTTACTACTTGGGGCTGCAGACACATACTTAGGGCACACTTTTGTTTTTCTAAGATGTCTTCATATTGGGACAAATAATTTGGTCTTTCTTCCTAAGAAAAGATCTCCTAAAAACCAAGGATGTTATGTGTCACAGGAGTCTTTGTTGTTCATGTGGGGTTACGCTAGTGAGACCAGTCAGGGTGGTGTTTATGTGAGAGTCAAAGTTACATTTGAAGTTTTAATTACTTTGCCTAAGAGATCCATGAAACACAAATGCCTTTGATCTGCAAGCCCCTGGCCCAAAGACAGATAGTTCCTGAAATGCTGGAGTTTATTGTTTATGGGAGATAGCAAGCCACATGTTTTCACTCCCCTAACAAGTGTGTTTGACCCATCTGCACCAGATGCTCTTGATCTGTTGTGGGCAGGGGGTTCACAAGCAGGAAATGCATCAAGATGTACACTTGCCCCGATTGGATGTAGGCTGAAGGTACATCTGGATGTATGCTTGCCCCTTCTTGGACCTGATGGGAAATGCAATGGGCTATGGATTTGCCTTCTTAAGACATTGCCATACTTGATTCTGGGCCATTTTCCGGGAACCTGGCCATGGACCTGGCCAGAGCCCATCCACCTGACCATTATTTAATTAAAGTTTGCTTCAAATCTGGCTTTAAACTGGGACGGTGATCTTATTCTCAATTGGTAGGATTAATACTTGTCTTTCTAGAGATATGAACCTGTGTTAGGGTCTGAGTCTTGGACAGGCCTCACCTGCCGTCTCCAACAAACACACTTTACTAGCAAAGGGGTCCACAGATTGAGAATCAAAGGGTGGGAGTCAATTTATCGAGCAAAAGCAAGAGGAAGCAGACTGGCATAGGTATCCTGATATCTAATAACGCAGACTTCAAAATTAGTCAGGAGAAATAAAGAGGATCGCTGTGTTGTGATTAAGGGAAGGATTAAGAGAACATAAAATTATAAACATACATGAACTAAACTTTGGGGCTCACAGTATCATAAAGCAAGTACCAACATACATAAAATGTCAGCTAGGCCTGACCCAGTAACAATGAGTGATCTCAGCTCCCCATCCTTTCTTTATATAGGTCATCCAAACTAAATCAACCAAGAAACCAGAGCTGAACGACATCATAAACAAGTATCTACAATACATCCTGTCCAACAGAAATGGAAACATATTCTTCTTAACAGACTAAGGAACCTTCTTTGTAACAGAAAACAGGACCCACAAAGCAACTCTTAACAAACATGAAAGAATTGGAATAATTTTGGATACTCATCAGATCAATGGTAGAATCAATAGCAAGAGAAACACTGGAAACTACATAATTACTTAGTGGCTGGACAATTGGCTCTTGAACAAATAGTAGGTCATTGGAGAAACTAAGGTGGGAACAAAAAGAGTTCCTGAGCTATGGGGCTGGAGAGATGGCTCAGTGGTTAAGAGCAATTGTCTCTGTTGCGTAGGACCCAGGTTTGGCTCCCAGCACCCACACAGCAGCTCACAGCGCTCTGTACCTCTAGGGGGTCTAACAACCTCTTCAGCCCTGTGGGCCCTGCACGCACATGACACACATATTCAGGGAAACACTCATATGTGTAAAATAAAACTAAGTCGGATTTTACACTTCTTGAATAAAGTCAAAACGAAAGCCCAAGTTCCCCGAACTTTTGGATAGTACTAATAAGGCTTTTGGAGGGAAGTTCATACCTGGGAGGGTTTACATAAAAATAAATAAATAAATAAAAATACTTCAAATAAATAACCTAAAGATGATCCTCAAGATTTTGGAAAAATAAGGACAAGCCACACTCAAAAGTAGCAAGTAGGAGGTGGAGAGAAAGGTTAGTAGTTAAGAGCACTGCTGCTCTGGAGAGAAACTGGAGCTTAGTTGCCAGCACCCATGCTGGGGAACTCACAACTCTCACAACAATGAGACTGAAACAGTAATTAAGAATTAGGGGTTTTTTTTTGTTTTTGGTTTTTGGTTTTTTTTTTTTTTTTGGTTTTTTGAGACAGGGTTTCTCTGTGGCTTTGGAGCCTGTCCTGGAACTAGTAGTTCTTGTAGACCAGGCTGGTCTCAAACTCACAGAGATCTGCCCATCTCTACTACCCGGGTGGTGGTGGCGCACGCCTTTAATCCCAGCACTCGGGAGGTAGAGGCAGACAGATCTCGAGTTTGAGGCCAGCCTGGTCTACAGTGTGAGTTCCAAGACAGCCAATGCTACACAAAGAAAGCCTGTCTTGAGAAACAAAACAAAAGATCAGTTTCTCAGCCAGGCAACAATGGTGCACATCTTTTATCCCAGCACTTGGGAATCAGAGGCAGGCAGATCTCGAGTTCGAGGCCAGCCTGATCTACAGAGTGAGTTCCAAGACAGCCAAGGATACACAGAGAAACCCTGTCTTGAAAACAAACAAACAAAACAAACAAAAATAATCAGTTTATCAGCGAAGAAAAGTCTGAATCAATTCACCAATGAATTCTATCAAACCTTTTTTTTAAAAAAAAAAAAACTAACCCTGGAGCTTGGGAGAAGCGTCAGGAGGGAAAACTGCTGTGTAAACATGAGGGCCGTAGTTTGCATCTTTAGCACTCACACAAAAACTCCAGGCATGGTGGCATGAGCCTGTGGGGCCAGCACTGGGAACAGTGGGGCTTGGAGCCAGGCAGAACCTGGGGGTTGCGGGCCAGCCAGTCTATTGAATTGGTGTACTCCAGTTTCAGTGGGGGATCTTGTCTCAAAAAATAAGGCTCAGAGAGCTATTAAGGGAGATACCAGAAACTGACCTCTGACATCTGTGTGGTCATGCACAAGGAAACAAACCACACACACACACACACACACACACACACACACACACACACACGCAATAAATAAATACGTAAATAAATAAGAACAAAAAGCAATGTGCCTCAAACTGTTTCATAAAATAGAAAAGGTCCTCAACTAAATTCATTTCCCAAAGCCCGTGTAGCCCTGGTAACTGGATGAACAACAACAAAAAGATAAAGGTTGGGCAGCATGGCGCTGAGTAAGCGATAAACATGACTTTGGGGTAACTATGTAACCAGCTGTGGCAAGAAACCCCTTTTGCGTGATTCTCTGTAAAATGTCCTTAGAGTCAAAGGTGCGTGCTCTCACCCAGAATAAAGTGTGCCGCAGTCGCCAGTGGCTGCGGGCATCATTTTTTTCATCTCCCAGCTCCTAACAATTCTGTCCCTAGTCCCTCAGTCTAGTCATTCTGTAAGCTTCAAGTTCAGCAAGAGATCCTGTCTCAAAAAATAATGTAGAGGAGAGGGGCCAGGGAGATGCCTAAGTGAGCAGTGTTTATTGCGTCAGTGCAAGGACCTGAGTTGAGATCCCTAGAATCCATATAAAAAGCCAGACTTGTTTGTAATTCCTGTATTCTTCTGGGAGGGGGAAACGAGAGTTTCTGCAAACTCCAAGGCCAACTGAGCTGCTGTAACCAGTGGTGAACAAGAGACAGTCTCAGACAAGGTGGAAGGCAAGGGCAGACACCTAAGGGTGCCCTCTGACCTGCATAGAAAGGCCATGAAACATGCACAAGCACTCATACACATGAGCATGCACACACACATACACACGTGTACATGTGCACACATGCAAACAATTACAGAGAAAGAGATTTTTAAAAAAATCTAAGGTGGAGAGAGATGAAGAAGATACCCAAGGTCAACCTCTATTCTGTACACACATGTGTAACTGTTCCTACATACATGAATATACACACAGAGAGAAAGAAACAAAAGCAAAAGGAGAGGGGGGAGAGAGATAAACGGGAAGACACAAGGCAGTTTTCAGAGTGCTGCAACCCTTCTTATTTTATTTATTTATTTTGGTTTTTCGAGACAGGGTTTCTCTGTAGCTTTGGAGCCTGTCCTGGAACTAGCTCTTGTAGACCAGGCTGGCCTCGAATTTAAAGAGATCCGCCTGCCTCTGCCTCCCAAATGCTGGGATTAAAGGCATGCGCCACCAATACCCAACTCAGAGTGCTGCAAGCCTTTTAAAAGTCAATAGGAAGACTCCGGGCAAGATAGTGGATTAGAAGCCTCTTCCCTGAAACTCAGGGAATGGAAACCGTCAAGATAATACACAGTAAGTTCTTATCCTGCAAGAAACAAATTTGTGAACAGGCTTGCTGAGTCAGGGAGAACTCTGGAAAAAAAGAAACAAGAAAATAGACAGCAGGGGCCGGGCGGTGGTGGCACACACCTTTAATCCCAGCACTTGGGAGGCAGAGGCAGGCGGATCTCTGTGAGTTCGAGACCAGCCTGGTCTACAAGAGCTAGTTCCAGGACAGGCTCCAAAGCCACAGAGAAACCCTGTCTCAAAAAACCAAAAAAAAAAAAAAAAAAACAAAGAAAAAGAAAATAGGCAGCAGAGGTGAGAACCAGAGCCCAGCAGCAAGTCCTCTCCCATTGGCACTGTGCCAGGCAAATCAAGCTGCCCAGGGAACAGTAGAAACTGCAAGAGCTGCTCCTCACCCAGGCTGGACCCTCCAGACCAGAAGGGATCACAGTGGAACGCAAAGGTCTGAGGGAACTACCAAGAAATCACAACTTCCCTATACCACATGCGGAATGGCACATGGAGGCTGAAGGCCTTCTCCAGGAAGGAGCATGTGGAACCTGCTAGAGCCAGGGGCATCAGAGAATGTCGCCCTTGAAGCCATACAACTGTCCCAGGCACTTACTCGTGAGTACTGTTTAATCTTACCCTTGCATATGTGTGTATATGTGTTTAATGCTTTTATTCATTGCTCAGTCGGACTTTAGGATGGTTCTGTATGTTTCTCTGGTGAGTCTACCATGAGGCTTTGGTGGGTGGGGGTGCATTGGACAGATTGCTCAGCAGTTAAGAGCACCGGCTGCTCTTGCAGAGGACCCTGGTTTGATTCTCAGCACCCACATGGAGGCTCACACTATAACTCCAGGTCCAGGCATTTTTGACACCATCAGCTGGTCTCCACGGGTACCTGCATGCATGTAGTGCATATAAATTCTTGAAGGCACACACATATAGACATAAATAAATAAAAATTTTAAAGATTTACTGTGTGCCTCTCTGCGTATGGACGGGTATGTGCGCATGAGTACGGTGCTCAGAGGCCAGAGGTGTCAGACCCTCTGGAAGCTAGTTACAGGCAGTTGTGGTCACCTGCCGTGGGTGCTGGCAGCCGAACTTGGGTCCTCTAGGAGAGCAGCAACCACTGGGCTCACTCTCCAGCCCCATAAGACATTTTAAAATATACTGTCCGCCATATCATCCACTTCCGCTCTTGTTCCAACATCCTTTTCACTTTCTATCACCCATATCCCCTCCTCCTTTTCTAAAATCTGTGGGCCCTATGCCCTCCCTGACACTTTGTTCACCTCGGTTTGGTTTGGTTTTTCTTTTCAGAGTAAATTTAATACTTACGCTTACCTGGATACCCCCCTACCATGCAGAAGCTTATTAACTGAAACCTAAGTATGTATCATTCTTTGCTTGGCTGTTTATCCTCCAACAGTCATTCAAGTCAAAGAGAGCACTGTTGTTAATTGACTGGTATGACATTTATATTGTGATACTATCCAACAGTCGTGATTGTCCCTGTAGTTAATATTCTTCTCAGGGAGTAATATAGTCTGCACCAGGCATGCTGAGCTCCTGGACTGGAGAAATCTGTTTTTGTGCACTACACACATCATTTCTACCACCCTGAAGTTTCACTTGAACTTTGCAAATGTTCCAATTGAAGGAATCTATCTGGCCAATAATAATAATACGATCCCAAGCAAATGAATCCCCCAGATCCATAAAATCTCATTCATCAGAAACATGAAACCCAATGCAACATAGCTCCTCCAAAAGTTCCTAATTCTTCAGGAATGGCGTCTAGTGAGAGCGAATTTGGTGGACTCACAGAGAACTGAAAAGGAGTAACTACAAAGGTGTTCAAAGAGGAAAATAAGCTCATGATGGGGAACACAAACAGCTGGATGAAGTAAAGTAGATGATGCAAGACATGGAAGAGAAATCAAGACATAGAAATGTGAAGAAAAACCAACCAGAAATGCTGGAAATGAAAACATGGCAAGTCAAGTAAAAGGCTCTACAGAAACTCTCACGAATAGAATGGATGGAGAAGACAGGCTATCTGAGCTTGAAGACAAGGTGCCTGAATTGGAACATTCCAGCAAGGGTAAAGAGAAAATCGTAAGAAGGTACTTGTGTGAATTCCAAGACAGATGAACACTTTGGAAAGACCTGATCTGTATTGTATAGGCATAGAAGAAGAATTGCATTCCAAAGGCATATTTTTTTTCAAAATAATTACAACAAAATTTCTAGGAGTTAGGAAAAGAGATAACCAATTTAGGTTCAGGACACTGAGCATTTGTTTATATTGCATTTGTTTAATGATGTAAAGATGTGTTGCTTTGCTTGCCTAAGGGGCCTGACTAGTCTAAGAGGGAATGGCAGGGCTGGTGGGGAGAGAGAGAGAGAGAGAGAGAGAGAGAGAGAGAGAGAGAGAGAGAGAAGAGAACAAAAGAAGAAAGAGAGGGAGATGCCTGGGACCAGCCAATCAGACATGGAGGAAGCAGGAAAGAAGGACATGGTATCTGTACCGTGTTTCTACTAATTCCTGTTACCGATGAAATTCTGTTGACTTTGGAGAAATGAAGTAATATGCAGTGATGTCTTATGATGTGAACAAATTAACAATGGATATAAAAGAGTAATATACTCCATCTTAATTTCAGAAAATTCTTTGACATATCTCCAAATTACTGCTCTATCAATGTTATAGGAAATAATATCACTACTTCATGTCTATCAGGGACTAGATAATTTTGACAAATTAGAAAATAAACAATTGAGATATAAACTATTAATCTTAATGTGCTGCCCTTGGGAGTTAAGAAAAAAGTTTTAAAGGAGAAAAGACATGTTCACCAACAGTAAAAAAGGAAATTATAAAACAAAACAAATTTGGCAATATAAAAATTGGCTGTACTTCAAAAATCAATCAGTCACATGATGTTCTCTTCCTGTTTCCAACTGTACACAATACATTAAACATACATGCACGGGCAAATGGCATTTGTATAGAATACCATAAAGCTTGATTTTCATCTCTCAAAACTAAGTCGTTTTGTGTGTGGTTCAATTAGATGGAGTCTTAAATGAATTTCTTAAGACAGAATCCTTCTCTCAGTTGGGTTGTTGACTGGTCCTGTTCTCTTCACTATCCTTTCATAGCTAAAAATTTTAAAGTAAGTAAAACAAAGCTGGAAATATTTGACATTTAATGAAATGTAACTATGTAAGCTCATTTGAATAAAAATCTTTTAAAATTTAAGGTACTATAATAAAAGACTTGTATTAATGCCTAAAATTATGGAATACCTTATAGACACACATATTTCTTAATTACATGTATTTTGTGCTTGACTTTGCTAACTTTTGTAAAAACAAACATGGAATATTAATAGAATTTATAAATACAGTATTACTATTAGAAAAGAAAACAAAAAATAAGAGTTCATTCAAACATTTGAATAAAATCTTTAAACAGTGAAAAAAAAAAGAAGGACATACAGAATAAAAGGTAAAACTGTAGATGAAGAGAAACAGGTTAAATTAAGTTATGAGCTAGTGGGACAAGTGTAAAATAAAGCCAAGCATTCATAACTAATAATAAGTCTCCGTGTCATGATTTGGGAGCTGGTTGGTGACCCAAAAGAAAGACAAAAACTCCTGTCATTAGGCTGGGTGGTGGTGGCGCACACCTTTAATCCCAGCACTCCGGAGGCAGAGGCAGGCGGATCTCTGTGAGTTCGAGGCCAGCCTGGTCTACGAGAATAGTTCCAGGATGGGCTCAATAGCTACAGCAAACCTCATCTTAAAAACAAAACAAAAAACCTTCCCTCATTACATTATAATTAAGAATAATAAATCTACAAAACAAAAAAATGTATTTTGAAAACAGCAAGAGAGAAATTCCAAGTCACATACAAAAGCCAGCCTAAAAGAATGACAACAGAGTCTTCAGCTTTCAGCCAGAAGAGCCTGGGCAGGTGTGAAAGGTAACAACTGCCATCCCAGACTGTTATACACAGGAGAACTAAATAATTGAAGGAAAATAAAATCTTCTCATGATAATCATAGGTGAAAAGAAGGTATGACCACTTAGTCGGCTTTGCAGAAGACACTTGGAGGAATTTTTTGAACTGAAAAGAAAAGTCAATCTAACCCTGAGACCACAGAAAGAAACACACCATGCTAGAATAGTAGTTAAGCATAAGAGGAATGAGAGGGAAAAAAAAGCAAAACACCACAAATGACAGAAATCAATATACACATTTTATTTAATAATGTCTCTGAATATGAATGGTCTCTATTATCCAATTAAAAGCCCAGACTTGTAGGCTAGATCAAAGATCAGGGACCATCTATTTTCTGCTTCCAAGAACCACACCTCACTATGATAGGCAGACACTACTTTAGGGTGAGAGGATGGAAAAAGGTAGTCTAAGAAAATGGACCTAGGAAACAAACATTTATCACTGTTCTTATATGTGACAAAAATATACCTCAAACCTGAACTAGTGAATAAAGATAAAAGTGATTACTTCATGCTGGGTACAGGAACTATTGATCAAGAGGACAGTATGATTCTAAACATATATCATAACCCAAGCACAGGTGCACCCAATCTCACAAACGTTACTTCTTTTTTTTTTTTTTTTAAAGATTTATTTATTTATTGTGTATACAGCATTCGGCCTCTGTGTATGCCCAAACGCCAGAAGAGGGAGCCAGATCTCATTACAGATGGTTGTGAGCCACCATGTGGTTGCTGGGAATTGAACTCATGACCTCAGGAAGAGCAGCCAGTGCTCTTAACCATTGAGCCATCTCTCCTGCCCCACAAACATTACTTTATGTGATGCCACAGATTAACCCTTACAGTAATGGGTGGTCTATTTCAATGCCCAACTTTCATTAGCTGACAGGTCATCCTGACCAAAAAGAATTATTAAGTAATTAAGAAGAACAGAATGGACCTCACAGATGTCTAGAGAAGGTTCATCCAGACACTACAGAAGACATTTTCTTAGCAGCCCATGGAGCTTCTCCACGTAGATCATGTGTTGAAGGGAGTAGGACACAAAAGCAAGTCTCACCAAATACAGGAAAACTGAAATAATTCCTGTATCTTGTCTAATCACAATGTAATAAGACAAGAAATATCAACAGCAGCCGGACGTGGTGCAGCACACCTTTAATCTCAGCACTCAGGAGGCAGAGGCAGGCAGATCTCTGAGTTCAAGGCCAGCCTTGTCTACAAAGAGAGTTCCAGGACAGTCATGGCTACACAGAAAATCCCTGTCTCAAAAGAAAAAAAAAAGAAAAAAAGAAAGAAAGAAAGAAAAGAAAAGAAAAAAAGAAAAAGAAAACAAACAAAAGCCCAAGTCAGATCCTCCCTCTGCCTATAACTTGCCGAGCAGATGTAAGCTCTCAATACTGCTCCAGCACCATTCCCGCTGCCACTCTTCCCGCCTTGGTGGTCATGGAGTAACCCTCTGCAACTGTAAGCAAGGCCCCAGTGAAATGCTTTCTAAATTGCGTTCGTGTCTTATAGCAATAGGACAGTAACAAGACGGCCTTGGAACTTGGCCACTCTCTGTCTCAATGCGTGCAGGTGCACGCTTCTGGGGACACAGGTGCTAACTCAGCGTGGCTAACTCAGCGTGCTTATATTTTTTCAAGCTTCTAGAAACATCCTTCCTCTTTTTTTCCCCTCCTCCTCCAGAGATGGCTTTACTGAAGGAAGAATTCAAGAGGTCTTAGCTCCCTGTGGTCAAGCGTGCTTTTAATCACAGCACTTCAGAGACAGAGGCAGGTGGATCTTTGTGATGTCAAGGCCAGCATCATTGAAGTAGCTACATGGTAAGTTCCAGGCCAGCCAGGGCTCTATAGTGAGACAGACAGACACACAGACAGATAGAAACAACATCAAATGAGGTGCTTAAAACACCCAGCAGAGGGCTGGAGAGATGGCTCAGTGGTTAAAAGCACCGCCTGCTCATCTAAAGGTCCTGAATTCAATTCCCAGCAACCACATGGTGGCTTACAACTCATCTGTAATGAGATCTGGTGCCCTCTTCTGGCCTGCAAGCATGAATGTAGGCAGAATACTGTATAAACAATAAATAAATCTTTAAAAAAGTTCCAGCAGAAATCAACTGAGGCCTCTTTAAAGACAGACAGCTGGAGTCCTGTCTCAGATGCCTGGGTGGGACAGAGTATCTCCCTTGGGGTTGGTTTTCAGGCAAAAGAACAAATGTCAACAGATAGAGATTATTTCACGTTGGGCACTCATAACATCCAGCAACTGGGGAAGTTGAGGCAGTCAGCTAGAATTCCCCATAAAACTTTCTCTGCATGGCTGAACTCTCCACTTCTCTCTCCTACTGCAGGCGTTTTTATATCATGGGACAGAAACTAGTGACCCCTGTTGTAAATGGCTTCCTTCCAACTGTCCTCAAGTCAAACTGTTTTTATTTCTGGGCTTTTGCTGTTCTCTTCCCTCCCTGACACAGAGTTAGGGGACAGCATGTCCCCAGACAAGGGGTGTTGGAGAACACTTTGAGACAAACATACTTGGGTCTGCAATGGAGGAGAGCACCTCACTTCCAAAGCCAGCTTGCCAGTGAGCTCAAACAGCACATGGCAATCCACCAATTAATATACATTATAAACTTAGATTATCTTCTGCCCTCCACATGCATGCTGTGGCATGGTATGCATGCAAATAAAAATGTGCAGTGTTGAAGAAGAAAGGAAAGAAGGAAGGAAGAAAAAAGAAAGAAAGGGAGGAAGGAAGGAAGGGAAATAAAGAAAAGAAAGGAAGGGGAAAAGGAAGGAAGGAAAAGAAAGAGAGAGAGAAAGGAAGGGAAAGAGAAAGAAGAGAAAGAAAGAAAGAAGAAAGGAAGGAAGGAAGAAAAGAAAGAAGCTTGATGTATAAATATCTCACTCTGTGAATCTGTGAAATATCTTAAAATCTTCTTTGAGATATTTTTATAATACAATGTCTGAAACATGTGTTTATGTATGCTGGATCTGATTTGGAATTAGACTGAACACTAAGTTGTAAACAGAGCTTTTTGTCCCAACTGCCCCATCCCAAGTAATCACACAGAAGCTTATATTAATTGCAAAATGCTCCAGCTTATTACTACTAGCTCTTACAACTTAAATCAATCCATTTCTATAAATTTACATTTTGCCATGTGGCTCATGGCTTAACCTGTCCTCTAACATGTCTTGTTCCTCTTGAGGCTGGCTGGTACCTCTTCCTGACTCCACCCTTCCACTCTGTATTTTCAGTTTGGTTTCCCTGCCTGCCTTATTCTGCCTTGCTATAGGCCAAATCAGCTTTATTACCAAGTAATGAGAGTAATATATATTCACAGCATATAAAAGGATTAACCCACAGCACTAAGTTTTCCTACTGGTTCTGAAAGTGAGTCCTATAATTCCATTGCACTTGCTACCTTCAGCTCCCAGTCAGTCAGGGAGACTATGACAATCCCCTCTACTATGCCCCCTACAGTCACAATCTGTCTTGACTTTCTTTAAGGCACTATCTTGGTTTACTTTCTGTTAATATCATATCATATCATATCATATCATAAGGAAGAGACCTGGTCAGTTGTCCTCATCAACTTAGACCATGAAATCCAATGTGGACAAATTCAACAGAACTGCCATGTATGGGATACCCGTGCATGCTTCAGCATTGCCAGGGCATAAAAGAAGAGAAGAAGAATATGATATAACATAATATTATATGGTATGATATGATATGATTTAGTATGTGAGGCTGAACACCTTATAAATAAAAGAGATTTGTTTGGTGCCATGTCCAGCACAAGCTTGGTCCTAAAATCTGAGTGGGACAACAGGGGAGTGCAGAAAGTCAGACACACAGACACGCATGCAGAAAACCTGGGATCAGCGAATCTGTGTGTTTGCTCTGATGGAGTATCACCAACTACTGCCAACCACCTCCGCATGTTTATTTTGTACAGCACAGGGGTAGGGGCTAACTCCTCTCCATAGGAGGTCTCTGTAGATGAGTCTCAGGTTGCAGTCATCTGGGAGGAAGAAGCTGTGGTTGCTGGTTTTACATATACTACCAACATCATGACAGAGACCAGAGGAAAGCTTTGACAGTTCCCATGGATCTGAGGTATTCATCCTTATCAATAACTTAGGACTCCATCCTCTCCTCACACATCCACTCAGTTCTCCATCCTCTCCTCACACATCCACTCAGGACCCCATCCTCTCCTCACACATCCACTCAGGACCCCATCCTCTCCTCACACATCCACTCAGGACTCCATCCTCTCCTCACACCTTTACTCAGAGTTTTCTCAGCTCCCTACACACAGAGGCCAGAAGAGGGTTTCAGATCCTGTGGAACTAGAGTTACAGACAGTTGTAAGATGCCATGTAAGTGATGGGAACCAAACCCTTACACATTCATTCAGAGTTTCCTCGGTTTCCCTTAATTTGGCTAACAGTGTTAAAGGCTAAATGGTAAAAGTCTACACTGTTCAGGTTCTGGTGAGGACCAAATAATGGGTGGTATGATGGTGGGAACATACACAGAGAAGATACTATAGCAAGGCAGGAAGCAGAGAGACTAGGTCAGGCTTGCAAGCTTTATAACTATTTGCGCTCACAGGATCCAGTGAGAACCTCATCCATCCCCTCTGAAGACATGCTCTCCAGTGATTCTATCATCTTTCGCTAGAACCCACTCCTCAAAGCCTTCTTCTGCCTCAAGACTGTCACACCGAGAGCCCAGTTTCCAGCCTTTCTGGGGCACATTCAACCAGTATCAAAGTATTGTTGAGTGGATCTTAGTGGCTCACTGAGTTTGGGTCCAACGCTTGGGTCCAATTCAGGAGCAGGGCAGCTCCTGAAACATACCTTCAGTTTCTTAGGAGTTTGTAAAAGGGTGGTCTCTTCTTCCCCCTGGGCTGATACTCCCTGCCTTCAAAGCAGATGTTTTGCCCGAGAGCCTGGGTGACAACATTACTATGACCCTCTGCTTCTTTAGGGACATGATTAAGTTCGTTGACCAGCAAAGAGAGGAGTGCATCTCACCCCTCACGCCTAAATTTACCTCTCACAGGCTGCATCCACTCCCTGCAGGTCCATTGCATGCTTAGGAGTCTGGTGGAAGCCGGGGTTTCCAGTGCTGAACACTCGGAGCAGAGTCATGCCATTTCTTCCTCGAGGCATCTCTAGGGGGGTAGCAAGACTATTTCTCCCTTTTACAGAAGGAAAAACAGAGGGTGCAATTATTAGTTAATGATACTGGAGAGTCATTACCTACAAAATCTGCATACCTAAGAGCATGGTTGTAGGATGTGAGCCTTTGCCTTCAGAAGTACCCACCATCTTTGTCAAACTTCCAGGAATCCTAACCCATTCATTAGTCATCTTTAGCCAATGTCACCTCCTAGCTATATCTATAAGCGATGTCAGTGAGGTCTTGCAACTGTTTGTGGAAGCGTCAGAAAGCCTGAGACACAAGTGGCTCAGCCTCAGGGTAGATGACATTTTAACCCAGGTAACTCTTTACAGGGGGGAGACAGGGGCCTTCCTGTGTGTGTGGGGGGGTGGTTCAATGGCATCTTTGGCCTCTTTGTGGCACACAAAAATGCCCTGGACATTGTCAAATGTGCCTATGGTAAGAGCTGAAGAAACTCAGAGAATTTGGCCTATGGTATCCATTCTTCCATCTTATCCGAGTCCAGAGGAGTCTGTGCCCACTGTAGCATTTTGACATACTATAGTTTCTATGACAGGCTTGACCCATCCCGGCTGTTGTAACTAAGTATGTTGCACCCATCAGTCTATGAACAATTAAATGTATATTGTCAATGTTCTGGAATATCTAAGATCAAGAGTGTTAAGTGGGCTCTGGGGTCTTCCTGCAATCTCAAGATACAGACAGAAAGCAGAAATGATTTGGAAATCGTTTACCATCAGTTGCATTCCAGAGGGCACTCTCATGAGCTGATCATTTCTCAAAGGCCCTGCCTCTTGATAACATCACCTTGGGGCTTAAAACTTCAGCATAGAAATCTAGAGAGACGATGTACCTCTGTAGGCAGGGTTTTCGGTCCTCTCAGTAAGTTCTGTCCTACCAGATGGCTACCAAATAACTACACAGAGACTTAATATTAATTATAAATACTTGGCTGATAGCTTAGGCTTGTTACTAACTAGCTCTTACAACTTAAATTAATCCATATTTATCTAAGTTCTACCACATGGCTCATTGCTTGTTACCTCATTTCCTACAAGTCCTGCTTCCTCTGCACTAGCTGGTGATTCCAGTGGAGTCCCTTCTTCCCAGTGTCCTCTCTGCCCTGAAATTCCTGCCTAGATATTGGCAAGTCAGCTCTTTAATTAAACCAATCAGAAAGTGCCTTGACAAAGACACATTTTCACAGTGCACAAAAATGTTATTCCATAGCATTTCCCCCTTTTTAGGCAATTAAAAAGGAAGGTTTTAACTTTAACATAGTAAAATTCTATGCAACAAAAACAGTTATCAAGTAAGAATTATGATTACAATATCCAGTCCATTTGTATTGGCAAATTTAGAGAAAATATTCTCTTATCTATCTTATCTTTGTGAGTCTAAAGTTTTATACCTAATTTACCTCTTATCATAACTAAGGGCATAACTCATCATAACTTTGTTTATTTATTTAGACTTTAACTCCATCAAGGACCTCAGAAGGGTGTAATATTACCTAACAACAGGAACATCTGGTTGCCTGAACAATCACCCAAGGTTCTTCTGTAACATTGAGGCATCTATCTTTGGCCTACAGGCCTAGTATATCTGACAGGCATTGTTGTGAATTGGAGAATTTTGAAGGACTTTCCTACTTTGTCTTAGCAAAGTTTAGCAGTCACTTTTCTTTTCTTTCTTTCTTTTTTTTTTTTTTTTTTTGGTTTTTTGAGATAGGGTTTCTCTGTAGCTTTGGGGCCTGTCCTGGAACTAGCTCTTGTAGACCAGGCTGGCCTCAAACTCACCTGTCTCTGCCTCCTGAGTGCTGGGATTAAAGGCATGCACCACCACTGCCCGGCAGCAGTCACTTTTTTTGCATCCTGCTGATTCAGTTTGGACAATATACTGTCAGAAATTGAGGGAACGGCAGTTTCTTTTCCCAATGGTTAGTTTTTGCTGCTAAGAAAGCAAACTCCATGTGGAGTTTCTTTGATGCCCATCATCTTCTTTGATGTAAATTGGTGCTGCCAGGAACAGATGTGCCTCACTGTCCTAAAAGACCACGTATTATTAAAACCTTTTAAATGACATATTTTATAGATCTTTGAAGTGTTTGAAGACCATCTATCTAAATATATCTGTGTATGAACTTGAGAACATACCTAACAAGACTATAAGTTTGAATACCATAGATGACTATTAACCTGTATTTCTTATACATTACATTTTTAAATGAGCAGCATAAGCACAATACCCCCAAACAAGAGTAGAAACATAATACGGTATAACAAAAATAACTTTAAATTTGTATCAATAAATCAAAAATTATATCAATGTAAAAATTTTAAGATTAATAGTTGCTTTTTAGATTAAAATAGATTCAATAATCTATCCCCACTTCTGTTTTTTTGATTTTTTTTTGAGACAGGGTTTCTCTGTGAAACAGTTCTAACTGTTCTGGAATTCACTTTGTAGGCCAGGCTGGTCTCAAACTCACAGAAATCCACCTGCCTCTGCCTCTTCTCCCCAAGTGCTGGGATTAAAGGCATGTGCCACCACCGCCCAGCCAATCATCTACCCTTTTATATCATCACTTTTTTTTTATTATATCCTCCTTTTTTCCTTCAGAAAGAGATCTTTGAATCTAACTCATTTGCTTAGCATTTTTTTTCTGACCATGACCAATAACAACTTGCACCCCCCCACACCCAAAATGATGACAAAGATCCATAACTATCTTTTGGGAATGTGAGTATTGTTTTCTCTAGACTGCTTTCTGTTGTCTGAGAGCTCTGGCATCTTTGGGGAACCCTGAGAAAATTAAGATAATGGTCAAGTTTTGGGAGAGCTGACTGTATTATTTGTTGCCAATCTTTGAGTAATAGGAAAATGTAGAGCTTATCTGAAGTCCTGCCTGGAGTAGTGTATGAGGCTAGACCATCTCAGCTAGCCACCTTGAAATTTTCCTGAGCAGTTTGCTCATCAGCAGTAAAAAAAATTCAAAGACAACATAATAATATACAACATCCAGATTCCTTGTGTATTTTCCATCTTTACGTGACTTTTTTCCTTTATATTACCTCACTCCTTTCTTAAAAGAACTTTATTATTATTATTAAACTACTTTTTCTATAACTGTCTATACCCTTTCTCCTTTCTCAAGTCTTCATACATTTTTAAACAAATTGTACCCTGTTTAGAGGTTTCTTTCATCTGGATCTGTCTTTATTGAGCATCTGTAGTGCTCTCTGATTGCATGAGAATAATCTTGAAACTGCTATGTCAGCCACCAGCATGGCTCAGCTTAGTGTATGGCGTTAGAACTTTGGTGGTTGGTGGCTGGCTCCATCCTACAGGCAGCTGCCAGGTGCTGTGTCTCTATATTTCAACTAGCACGAGACTGAGACAAGGAGTCCACATTTGACTCCGTTTTTTGTGTGTGTTTAGAAACTTTTCTTAAGCTTGTATGTGGATATTTGTGACCGGACTTTGGGCACCATTTGTAGGTGGAGTTTCCTGTGCTGCCAGTCAGCTCTGTCCTACCATCTGGCTACCAAATAACTACACAGAGACTTAATATTAATTATTAATGCTCGGCTGATAGCTTAGGCTTGTTACTAACTAGCTCTTACAACTTAAATTAACCTGTATTTCTTATCTAAGTTCTCCACATGGCTCATAGCTTGTTACCTCGTTTTCTACACATCCTGCTTCCTCAGCATCCAGCTGATGACTCTCATCTCTGCCCTTCTTCTTCCCAGCGTCATCTCTGCCCCCCAAATCCTGCCTAGCTATTGGCAAGTCAGCTCTTTTATTAAACCAATCAGAAGGCGCCTTAGCAAAGACACATCTTCACAGTGTACAAAAAGATTATTCTATAATGTACTTCAACTCCTGCCCTGAACTTTGAGGGAAACTCAGGTGTCGCAAATGGGATTAGTGAACTTTTTATTCTTCCCAATCCTCATCCAACATTCTTACCATCTTTGTTCACCCAAACTCCCAGGAGGGACATGATATTTGTAGAACACATACTCTGGTCCCCAAGGTCCTGGGGATGACAGCTTTGCCTGCCCTGCTAGCCCAGAACACTGGGTTACTTAGAAAACTATGAAGACATTTTTACATTTTTAGGGTCATCTTCTTTTCTCCATTGCCATTTAGTGGAGAGAAAGTCTGGCACCAATCCCCACTAACTGTCTGTTAGCTGTTTTTCTGTTGCTGTGAGAAAACACCACGGCCAAGGCAACTTACTAAAGAGTGAGGTTTTTTGGGCTTATGACCCCAGAGAGCTAGAGTCCATGATGGCAGAGTGGAGGCAGCAAGCATGGTCATTTGAGCAGAAGCTGAAGGCTCACATCTTGAGCACAAAAAAGAGCTAATTCTAAAGCCCCAAGAGTAAAACACTCAAAGTCCACCTCCAGAGATATACTTAAACAGGGTCAAAGTTTCCCCAAACAATGCCGTCGATTGGGACCAAGTCGACAAATGCCTGAGACTCTGGGGGACACCTCGTTCAAACTATGGCACTGTGCAAAGAGAAAGCTGGCTTCCAGGTCTCCAGAGCTCCTGAATCCAGGGAAGAACAAAGAGCTACAATCTTTTCTTCTCTCTCTGCCTTATAAGAACCTGAATATTTGTTGTTTGCAGTTGGGTGCAATGTTCACTATGTGCTAGGTAAGGATGTTTTACAAATATTGACTCACTGATTGACAGCTGCTTTAACCAGTGGGCTGGTGCGACTGATTCCCACAAGCCGTTCTTTAGTCTCCATTTGAGCATGGTGGCAAGCCTGCATGTACACACACACACACACACACACACACACACACACACAGATGTAATCTTAAATTTTGTTAATTAATTTATATGTATGGATGTTTGTCTAGTTAATATGTATGTGCACTCTGTGTGTGCCTTGTGTCCTAGGAAGACATAAGAGGGTGTCAGATGGTTGTGAGTTGCTATGTGGGTGCTGGGAATTGAACCCCGATCCTCTGGTAAAGGAGCCTGTGTGTATCAAGCACTGAGTGTATCAAGCTCTCTTGTTGGACTATCTTGGATCACCAGCCCCCAAATAACTAAGGAGACTTATTATTAATTATGGACCCATAGAAAGCTGGGCCTTTAGCCTAGGCTTATTTCCAACTAGCTCTTATAACTTAATTAACTCATATTTTTAAAATCTATATTCTGTCACATGATTCAGTTACCTTGTCATAGTATGACATGCCCAATTTACTCCGAGTCTGCTGGCTGAATCCATGCACCTAGATTCCTCCTTCTCTTTCTCTCTCTTCCCGGAAATCCCGCCTAGCCTCTCCTGCCTAGCTATTGGACATTCAGCTTTTTATTACACCAATTACAGCAATACATCTTCACACAGTGTCCAAATATCCCACCGCTGAGCTCTCTCCAGCCACCTTAAAACTTCTTTAAAGAATTAGGATCAAGGCATTTGTGTTCTCCTCTGCGTGCCTGGCAGCATAGGAGAACAATGTGACAACCACTGGAGGCCGTGTGTACCATTTTGTGTGCCAAGCAGCAGAGAAAGCCAGCAAAGAGGGGGAGGGCAGAGGTAAAGGGCTAGAGGAGCCTGGAGTTCAAATATCCAGGTCATTGCCAGACAGGGTACATCTTGTCCCTTGGCTTCGCTGCACACTCCTGGGTCTTTATAACGACCTCCCACATTTTGCATTAGGTAAAGAGAGAGGGAAAATATGTTACCACAAGCCAATTTCCATACATTCTAGGCATCTGTGTAGGATGTGTCTTACATCACCACTGTAAAGAGAACCTTGGCATTTCCATGGAAGAAAGATTTGGTCATAAATCAGGATAGATTTTATGAGCACTTAAGTCTAGTGCTGTTCATAACCCTTTGGTGGTGGTGATGGGGTGGGGGGGGTGCAGAAGCCAGATGTGAAAAGCTTTGAGGGGGAAGCAAGTGAGCAAGCCTGGGTTGGGGGCTTAGGACGGTGACCCTACTGCAGGCCTGAGTGACAAGAGGAAGGGGAAGACTGGAAAGGCTAGGAACAAGTAAGGGTCAGAGGGACCATGGACAGCCTAAGGTCAAGAAGTATGTGACTGTCGGGGCCCAGGTAGTAGCACCCAGGGCTCATTCTGCCTCCAAGCATTCAGTCCACACCGTGAGTTCTTAGCATTCAGTCCACACCGTGTGTTCCTAGCATCCAGTCCATACTGTGTATTGTTAGCACCCAGTCCACACCGTGTGTTCTTGTTAGCATTCAATCCACACCGTGTGTTCCTAGCATCTAGTCCATACTGTGTATTGTTAGCATCCAGTCCACACCGTGTGTTCTTGTTAGCATTCAGTCCACACCGTGTGTGCTGCTCTTCCACGCATGGTGTCCTAAGTGTTTAGTCAGCTAATACTAACCAGAAGTCCAGTAATAAGTCAAGTAATTGTAGACATTAAAAGAAGAAGATGAGCTGTAATGGCGGGTGTCACTATTTCTCCTTCTCCTTCTCTTCCTTCTTCTTTCTTAAAATGTGTTTCATGTATATATTACGTGTCTGATTGTTTGTATGCACGTGCATACAGTGCCCACAAACACCAGTAGAGGACACCAGATCCCCTGGAACAGAAGGGACAGATTATTAGGTGCCTCTATGTGGGTGCTGGGGACCCAACCCTGGTCCTCTGCAAGAGCAGATGGGGTTCTTAGTCACTGAACTGTCCCTCCCTTTTTATACGAACCTGTGTTTAATTGGGCCAGAAAGTATTTTTACCTTAAAAACCAGACGAGAAAGTTGATCAATGGTAATGATAAATGTATGTATTTCTTTGACCTCCTTTGTTTCCGGCTCTGTGATAAACATACCTGTGCCTTTCCTCATTTCCATGCACAGAAACCTTGGAGTGAGGGTGCTGGTATTGTCTCCATTCCACATGCAAAGACACAAAGGTGCAAAATCGAGGGCTAACCAATCCCCCACCCAAGGTCACACAGTCCATAGGTGGCACAACCCTGACTTTGATGCAGAAAACCCTCAAATACTATATGCTCTCAAAGCTCGTGCTGAGGTAGGTGTCTTACCTGGATGGGAATGAGCCTTCCACCGCAAAGGGCTTTGTAGAGACAAAACCCAGGCTCCCTCACAGACCCCAAGCTCCGAGATGCAGGCAACTGCTCATGGAAATGCCAGGCAGGTCACCTCTGTGGCCAATTGTCAGAGCTCCCCTTGGCGAGAGCCATGGTTTGGGCAATCCATCATCGGCTGACTGCGGCGCCAGCAGTGGACTCTGGCTGCCGGTGCTTGACGCTATTAGCACCATTTAGTTTTTAGACTTATCCTATTAAGAAAGGTTCCCACCGGCAACAGCAAAAAATCCTTACCACCTCTTTCATTACCCCAGCTTTTCTTCCCTGTAATTACTATTGAGCTCCTGGCTGATTAAATTAGGTTTTCGGGGGTCCTTTCTAAAATCTGGGGGAAATTATCTAAAAATCATGAAATCAATTCCCTTCCGCTGTTTTAATCTTTTATGCCCTCTGCTCAAAGAGGGATGGGCAGACAAGGGCAGGCCCTCGGAGAAGCGTGCAGTTCTACACTGCTTGCCAGCCTCCTAGGGCCTTTGTGGACCATCTGGGTCAATTTCCTTCCAGGCAAATGAAATGCAAATAAAAATTCCAGCAGTTTTTCAGATGCAGGCTGCCTAGCTGATTAGCATGACAGAGGCTGGGAGATGAGGCCTGACCCTGTGCACTTCCCCTCGGCTCATTAAGTTGTAACTCCACCGCGGCTGCATTCACGGTGTGTATTGACGCTGAAAGGCGTCTTTATCCAAAACTAGCTAAATTCACATTCAGACTTTTTGCCTGGAAGTCTCGCCTGCTTCGGCACCCACATGAAAGTGAACCTATTGTGGGGGGCTCATGAGTCCCGCTGATTCTAAGACAATCTGGAAGTTTCCCAAAAAAATGTTTATTTCCCAAGTTTGTGTCCTTTCCAAACTCCCTCCCCCATCCCACCCCCAGCCTCTGAGTGCAGAGAGACTCCGGTGTGGGAGGAGGTGCTGAGCGAGCGTGGGAGGAATTCCTAAAGTCAAGTTCTTGGGGGATGCCCTGAGAGAAGGGTGCCGGCCTGGAGGACTCTGATTTGTGGGTTACCTGGAGCAGCTTTGCAGACGTGTTGGTGGCCCAGGGACTAACGTCCTTGGTCTCTCTTCTAGAAAGCATGTGTAGGTTAGTTCCCTTGATAAAACATTCTATCCATTAACCTTATGAAAAATAAATAAATAAAAAAAATAAAACCCACCATGCCTGTAACCTTGGTTATTGTAGACCCTTCTTGGGTTGTGGCTTCAGGATTTGCAGAGCTTGATCGTTATTGAGGTTGGGAGGTCCTACTTTACTCAAGAGAGCGCCACAGGGGTAACAAGAGCCATTTCCCTTTAAAAACTAAGAATGAGCGGAGAGGATATGAAATCTAAGAGGGCAAAGAAGTCACTACTACTGGTGACTCTCCGGTTGTGCCACAAATAAAGCACTAGATCAAAAACCCAACCTCACTGGTCTTGTTAGAATCACAGAGGGAGCAAGCACTGACATCTCATGAAGGCGTGGTTGATGGTGACTTCAGGATATGAAGACACAGTGTGATGCTTCTTGATTTGGGTTAGCATGTAAGAGGTGGAAGTGTGCGGATCTGCATTGGTAAGGGGCTGGAGTCCTTGCAAATGCACTGTGACGTCTTCAAAAGTCCAGGGAACTTCTTTGGAGGTTCTTAGATTAGAGCCCAGGGCTCCATGCAGGCTAGTCAAGTGCTCTACCACTGAGCTATACTCTCGGCCCAAAACGCTTTTAAGCAAATAAACAACATTGATGAAAGATTCACTGCATGACCCTGGCAGGTCCCCTGGCGGGTGGGAGACCACGGTGGGTGACCACGGTGGGTGGGAAACAGAGAGATATACCAGGGTATAGAGTTTATTTAATGGGTAAGGGTATTGTGGAGGGGAGAGAAAGAGGGAGAGAGGGAGAGAGAGAGAAGAGAGAGAAGGGGAAAGGGGAGAAGGGAGAGTCAGTAGTTATGTCTTCAGAAGAAGGAGAGACAGAGAAAGGGGATGGAGAGAAGGCACAAGATCAGCTTGCCTCTGAGGGCAGGGGGAATTGGAGGTGAGCCGAGCTTATCTCTCAAAGGGACAGGGTACCCAGGTGAAGGGAAGGTCAGCAGAATGATAATAATTGGGTCTGATATAACACTTGAATGGCTGTGTGATTTCAATGAGAAATGACCCCATAGGCTCAGCTGTTTGAATGCTTGGTCCCCAGTTGGTGGTGCTCTTTGGGGCATCTTGGAAAACAACCTTGTGAAAATAAGTAGGTCTCTGGAGGCGGGCTTTGATAGTAAAAAGCTGTGTTTACTTCCAGTTTGCTCTCTGTTTCTCGTTTGTGTTTGAAGATGTGAATTCTCAGGTCTCAAGCTGCCATGCCTGCCTCTTGCTGCCATGCTTCCCTGCCATGATGGCATGTTATCCCCTGGCACCCAAACAAGCGCCTCCTTCTGTGAGTTGCTTCTGATCATGGCGTTTTATCACCTGAACAGAGCTGACACATTGGTCGCCTAGTCTCATGCCCTCTGGCTATTTTAATATCACAGAGCCCAAATCAACAGGTTGGTCACTCTATGGCCCTGATTTTCCTGGCTGCTGATAGGACATTTTTATTTCTCTTCAGTTTGCCAGCAGTGGGAGGTGAGCAAGGCAAGGAGGCCGGGCAGCGCTGGCCATGCCCAGGAGCTGTGGAAAGATGCACAGATTTGTTCAGCTCGGCCCTTAAAGGAATAAAAGACAGGGTTTATTCTGGGGCAAATAAGAATTTCTCAGTAGTGTACATTTAGACCTCAAGGTTCAGATACAATGTTCTAACATGGAAACAATTTTATGGAGTCTTTATACTAACAGAACAAAAGTTAGAAACCAAGGTGTTTTTTAAATACATTAGTGGAAAGCTGGGCAGTGGGGTCACATGCCTTTAATCCCAGCACTCTGGAGGCAGAGGCAGCTAAATCTCTGTGAATTTGAGACTAGCCTGGTCTACAGAGCAAGTTCCAGGACAGCCAGGGCTACACAAAGAAACTGTCTTGAAACAAACAAACAAACAAGATGCAAAGGTGGAAACATCAGAGAGGGCCACAAAGAGATGGGGGATCTCTCCTATAGGTCTCAGGTGCTATCTAACGACATTCTTAGTGTTTGGGTTGGGGGAAGCTAGTGGTCTGCTAAGCTAAGAGATTCCAAAAGGCTTTAATCTGTTAGTCACAAGATGCCAGGCCAGGCACAGAGGTGGACAAGGGAGCTATTTAGGGGGCTAATGCTAGCCAAAGATAAAGTTTAATTAAGCAACATTCCAACCGCTGCACATCATTGTGGCTCTTGTCAGTCAGTCTTTGCAAGCACAGCTCCTTTCCAAGAGTTCTCATTCACACCTCAAAGAGGATGAGAGAACTTACGCTGGAGTCAGCTATGAGTGACCGTGGCCTGGGAATACAGATGAGGGTCACCGCCAAATGCCGTGCTCCAACACAGTGTCAGTTCCATGAAAGTGGAGAGTAACAGAACAGAGTCATAAACCAGGGTGCTTTTCAGATTCATCGGTAGAAGAATCAGGTGGGCGGATACAGAAAAGTGAGGAAATCAGCTGCAGGCCCCTGATGCTATCTGACAGCATCCTTAGTCTTTTGCGTGGTGGACGCTAGGAGTCTGTTTGTACATCCGCCCTTTGTGAATTTACCTAATGATCTTGTCCTAGTTAGGGTTACCATTGCTGTGACGAAACACCATGACCGAAAGCAAATTGGAGAGGAAAGGGTTTATTTGGCTTACACTTCCACACTGCAGTCCATCACTGGAGGAAACCAGGACGGGATCCCAAGCAGAGCAGGAACCTGGAGGCAGGAGTTGTAAAGGCCATGGAGGAATGCTGCTTACTGGCTTGCTCCTTGCGCTTGCTCAGCCTTCTTAGACCACTAGCCCAGAGATGGCATCACCCACAATGGGCTGGGCTCTCCACCCTATATCACTAACTGAGAAAATGCCCTACAGACCTGCTGGCAGCCTGATCTTACAGGTGCAGTCTCTCAATCGAGGCTTCCTCCTTTCTGATGACTCTAGATTGTGCCACAATGACATAAAACCAGCCAGCACAGTCACAAAGACATTAGGTCGCATAGGAAGTTGGGTAATAAATGGCTATTGTGGGGAGCTAAAGATGATCCTAAATAAGTTAGCTCTGGATTTGCGACAATCCAATCTCTCTTCATCACTGAATGGTTAGTATAGGGTGTAGTCTTATCCAAGAACTTTCATTCATGAGGCGAGAACAGAGTATCAAGATTTGGCTTTGGCAAACTTCAACCACAGAAAGGAGCTGGCACTGTAAGTCTGATTAACCAGGCCACCTTCCTATGGGCTCTTGGAGAAAGCATCAAGGCCATATCTGATGGGTGCTGCAGACCATGAGGGGCATGGAGAGCCCCTGAGAAGGCATCACCTACCGTAAACCATCTACATCCTACATTTATCTGAAGGTGCTATGGGCAGCATGAACAGAAGCACAGTCCCTCACTGTCACTCAACACAACTACGTACCATGGGAGGAGAAGAAAATCGGGTTGTTTGGTTTCCCTTCAGCTGCTAGCGTTCCTCAAGTTGTTGTGCAAGACTTGTGAGCTCAAGGAAATAGCCACTTAAGTTCTACAGGAAAAAGCTGAGAGGAAAAGACTTGTTTATTTGGGATTGTAATAATTTGTCTTGAGAACAAAGGTGTGTATGTGTGGTGAGTGTGTGCATGTGTGGGTGGGAATGTGTAAGTGTGTATGTGTGTGTATGTAGGTCTGTGTGGAGGGGATGGATGGATGGGTTTGTGTGTGTGTGTGTAGGTGTGTGTGTGTGTAGGTGTGTGGGGGTGGGTGGGTATGTGTAAGTGTGGGTGGGTGGGTGTGGGGTAAGGGAGTTGGGGGGTTTGGGTCTTTGCATACCAGGGTGCTCATGTGAAGGTCAGAGGCAAACTTTCAGGACTTGATTCCTGGGGATGGAGAGATGGCTCTGTGGTTAAGAGGACCCAGTTTTGATTTCCAGCACCCACTGGTAGCTCAAAGTGCCTATCCCAGGAATCAGACACCCTCTTGGGGCCTTCAAGGGCATTGTGCACATGCGGTACACATACATAATTCATGCAGGCAAAACACTCATACACATTTTTTAAAAGGAAAAAAAGAAAATTTCTACTTCTGCTGAAGACTCTTCAGTATATGAGAAGATCTCTGAAAAAAAGCCCTCAGCCTTCTACGGATGGCAAGATGGAGATAGCTCTGTGTGTGTGTGTGTGTGTGTGTGTGTGTGTGTGTGTGTGTGTGTGTGTGTGTGTGTGTGTGTACTTCTGCTCCACTGTAACCCTCTGTCTCATGTAGCCCAGGCTGGCCTGCATTTTTCTGTGTAGCCAAGGATGACTTTGACCTCTGACCCTCCTATTCTACCACCCCAGTTCCACCAAACGCCAAGAAGCTTGCTAGCTTCCCACCAAGTACAACGAGATATAAAGGAGAGGAGTGGCGACTCCTTGACCCTGGCCACCAGGAAAGACTCTAGGGTTGTTGAGACGTCTCAGTGGGGAAAGGTGCTTGCTGTACAACCCTGGCCACCTAGGTTCAATCCGTGGAATTCATCCCCCAGATCCTGTGGTGGAGGGAAAGACCCCAAAGCTGTCGTTTGGCCTCTACTCACAAGTCGTGCCGCCATTCCCGTCCTATGAGCGTACATATCGTAAAGTGGGCCGGGAGGACACACCTTTAATTCCAAGAATTGGAGGCAGATGGATCTCTATGAGTTGAGGCCAGTTCAATCTACATAGCGAGTTCCAGGCCAGCCAGGACTTCATCATGAGACTCTGTCTCAAGCAAACTATAATTATAATTTTGGCGAATAAATAAAACATTTAAATCTTTGGCATGAGAGTCTAAGGCATGATAGAAACGGAAAGTCATAGAGACAGTGAGAGGGAAAGTGGCCCCTCACCCCATAATCTAGTGAAACATCTCACCGGCTGCCAAGCAAAGGATTTCAATTCTCCTAACATTTGTTTAATGCCCTTTGCTTTTCTCAGGTGAGAATCCACAGTTTCTCACATCAGAAACCCCATTCACAGTAGAAGACGTGTCCTAGGCCCTCGTGCAACACTAGTGGCTCCTGGCTCTACCTCTTTCGAGTAGAGCTCCATGCAAGTTCCCGCTGGAGACATTCCTCCCCTCACTTACCAAAAAGAGAGAGAGGTTAGAGTTATTCATTTCACTTTCTATGTGAGTGTTTTGCCTTCGTGTCTGTGTGTGCACTACATGTGTGCTTGATGCCAGCAGAGGCCAGAAGAGGGCATCAGATTCCCTCAAACTAGAGTTACAGATGGTTGTGGACCACCAGGTAGGTGCTGGGAATTGAACCTGGGTCCTCTTCAGGAGTAAGTGCTCCTAATTACTAAGCCAGCTCTTCAGCCGCACTTCTAGTGTTCTAATAATTCAGTTGCTGGTGAAGAATTCTGTGAGCTTTCACCAAAAAAAAAACTTTTTAAAAATTTTATTTAATTTTTTCAAAAAATTCCTTTGTGGCACTGTAGAATTGAACCAAGGTCATTCTACAAACTAAATAAGGGCTCTGAGGTACAAGGTCTTTGACTTTGAAGATATGGTTGATTGTAGGGTTTTCTATCTTTCTTTCTTTCTTCTTTTTTTTTTTGCATTGCTTTTAGTATTTGTTTGTTTCCAGGTTTCCTTCCTTCCTTCCTTCCCTCCCTGTACCAAGGGTAATAAAACCCAGAGACAGATATTTGGGTTTAACCAGAAGATCAGAAAAGCAAAACAGCCAACCACTACTGAGACATTTTATCTCTACCAAATCTTCAGACTGACAGGGCGATCCTGCAATGTTCTCCACCACCAACCTCAGACTACACACTACACTGAGCTCCTGTCTCCTCCTGCCTTATATTCCTCTTTCTGCCCATACATATCACTCCTGTCTCCACCTCCCTAGTCCTGGAATTAAAGGTGTGTGATTGCAAGTACTGGGATGACCTCTGTGTGAGTTCTGTTTCTCTTTTAGACATATTCAATCTTTTGTAGCCCAGGGTAGCCTTGAACACACAGAGATCCCTCTGCCTCTGTCTCCCAAGTCCTGGGATTAAAGGTGTGTGCCCCCACTCCCTGAGCTCTAGGGGCTTAGCTCTGCACTCTGACCTTCAGGCAAGCTTTATTTATTAAAACACAAATAATATACCACTATATTTCCCCTTTTGTGTCAAAAATAAAAAAGAATTCTATAACTAGTATAAGAAAAACTATAAGCCAGGCAGTGGTGGCGCACACCTTTAATCCCAGCACTCGGGAGGCAGAGGCAGGTGGATCTCTGTGAGTTCGAGACCAGCCTGGTCTACAAGAACTAGTTCCAGGACAGGCTCCAAAGCCACAGAGAAACCCTGTCTCGAAAAAACAAACAAAAAAAAACTATATACAATAAGTACAATAACTATAAAAAATGTATAATAAATTCATCAACAATGTCTAGTCCATTTATATTTGACAAATTCAGAGAAAACATTCCATTAGCTATCCTATTTTGCTGAATCCAAAGTCTTGCATCTAATTTACTTTCTATCATAACTTACTTTCTACATCTGCTAAACAAGGAAAACTATAACTAACTAGCCTTCAACTCCCTCAGAGACCCAGGAAGGAAATAATATTAACTGAATAAGCAGGAAGTGCAAGCAAGAAACTTCCAAAAAATGTGAAAAATGACATAAACAGCTAACTGCCTAGACAGCAATCCAAAGTTCCTCTGCAACATTGGGACATCCATCTTCAGCCTACAGACCTAGCATATCCAACAGACTGTTCTGTGAAGCAGATATTCTGAAGGGCTGTACCACCTTGTCTCAACAATGTTTGGGCAGCAAACTGCCAGCAAACTGCCAGCAGTCAAGGCAAGGGTATTTTCTTGTCCAATAGCTTACTTTTGTCCTAATTTCTTTTCAGAGTAGATTCAGTAATCTACCCTTTTATCCTAACATATCTGTATCCCCCTTTTCTTTTCAAAAGAAGAACTCTGAATCTAAAGTCCTTTGTTTAACCTTCCTTCTAGCTGTATCCAATAACAACTTATAACCAACCCCTCTAAACAATGACAAATATCCATAATCCATTGAACAGCCAAACACCACCCACCCCACCTCTTGGGAATGTGGGCATCATATTCTTAAATTTACTTCCTGCTGTCTGGGGAAGACAGTATCTTTAGAGGATCCTGAAAAGAAGAAAGTGGGTAAATTGTCAAGTCCTGGGGGAGGTAGCTGTATCATTTGTTGTTCAGTGTCTGCATAATGGGAAAGTGCAGGGATTGTCTCAAGTCCTGGCTAGAGTAATCTGTTAGGCTAGATCATTTCTGCTAGCTACTCGAAATTGTTCTGAGCAGTTTGTAGTCCAAAAGCCAATCTTTAGGTGATGCTTTTCAGCTTAGTGGTATTATCACAGCCCTAGAGGAAATGTCATTGTGGGGCCCCTCCTACTTTTGGAGACTTCAAAGGTCACTGTTAGGCATGCCCATGGTTCACTGCAGAAAACTGAAAGAGACTCAAACCTGAAATCATGTACAGGGAGGGAGATGAAACCTTTTTGTATTAGTTAGTACTCTATATGATCATTAATATCATGACAAAAAGTTTAGTGTGTGTGTGTGTGTGTGTGTGTGTGTGTGTGTATCTTATACCTTAAGAAAAGCTGTGAAAGAGTCAATATTAAAACAAAGGATTATGAGATTAGATACAATAAAGTAATTCTTAAATATTTGTTTTTCTTCTGTCCAATATCAGGTGGCTCTTCTGACATGAGACAGAGATTTTGGATTTCACTTTGGTAAGCACACTGGGCTTTAGTTAGAAAAGGAGAGAGCTACACTCCAACTCCAAAGCCAGCTTTAATCTTTAGTTGAACTGGGAGAACAAAAAGACCATTTGCATTACATGTCTGTAGAGAATAGCAATGGTCTTACTATTCCTTAGCCAGATGCCTTTATTCTCCTGAAAAGACAGAAACAAAACCCTTTCCTAACGCTAATTTTTGGGAGATTATTTTTGGCAAGTTATATCTTATCAAAAGAAAAGCATTTGTTAGTTTTATAGGTTAGTTTAGATTAAACATCCATGCTATTTAATGAACTATCATCTCTTCTAATTGAGAGATGTCTCTTGTTCAAATTGAACTTTTATCAATTTTGATGGTATCCATAGCTTTTCTTCTCCTATAGAAACAAAAATAAAGCCCCTTCCCCAACATAATACTTGTCTTGGTTTCCATCCTGCAGTCAATACATCTTTAAAGTATGTTGGCTGATTTAATTCTTTAGTTTTTTCTACTATCCAATATCTCTCTGCAGTTGTTGTTCCTTTCTCATTAGCATTTAGAAAATGCAGGTGGTAGTAGTGCAGGCCTTTAATCCCAGCACTCGGGAGGCAGAGGCAAGTGGATCAAAACAAAACAAAAAGAATGAAAGAAAGAAAGAAAGAAAGAAAGAAAGAAAGAAAGAAAGAAAAGAAAATTCAAGGTTAATAAAGCATTATGAAATCTATTTCTGGGGGTATTTATCATCCCTTTCTGTTTATTTAACATTTCCTTTAGAGTTCAATTTAATCTTTCTATAGCTGCCTGGCCTATAGAATTGTGTGGTATACCTGTAATATGCTTTATGTTATAATAAGCAAAAAACTTAGAGACATATGCTGGAGCACTATCTGTCCTTATTTGTACAGGTATACCCATGATGGCCATATTTTCCAGCAAATGTATGATTACCAAATCAGCCTTTTCCAAACTCAAAGCAGTTGCCCATTGAAAACTTGAATAGGTATCAATGGTGTGGGGTACATACTTTAGTTTTCCAAATTCTACAAAATGGAACACATCCATCTGCCAAATTTCATTGCTTTGAGTATCCTTTGGGTTACTTCTTGCAGATAGTGGTGTTTTGTTGTATAAGGAACAGGCAGGACATGTCCTTGTAATTTCCTTGGCTTGTTGCCACATGATGGAAAAGTCTTTTTTTTTTAATTGATTTTATTGAGCTATACATTTTTCTCTGCTCTGCTCCCTACCTCTTCCCTCCCCTTCAACCATCTCCCATGGTCCCCATGATCCCAATTTACTCAGAAGATGTTGCCTTTTTCTACCTCCCATGTAGATTAGATACATGTATGTCTCTCTTAGGGTACTCATTGTTGTCTAGGTTCTCTGGGATTGTGATTTGTAGGCTGGTTTTCTTTGCTTTGTGTCTAAAAACTACTTATGAGTGAGTACATATGATATTTGTCTTTCTGAGTCTGGGTTACCTCACTCAATATGGTGTTTTCTAGATCCATCCATTTGCCTGCAATTTTCAAATTTCTGCTATGTAGTATTCCATTGTGTAAATGTACCACATTTTCCTTATCTATTCTTTGGTAGAGAGGCATTTAGGTTGTTGTCAGGTTCTGGCTATGACAAACAATGCTGCTATGAACATAGTTGAACACATGTCTTTGTGGTACAATTGAGCATCCTTTGGGTATACACCCAAAAGTGGTATTGCTGGGTCTTGAGGAAGGTTATTTCCTAATTTTTTGAGAAATCGCCATACTGACATCCAAAGGGGCTGTTGTAATGATCTGTTCTGTCCCTTTAAGAGACAAGCCAAGCCTACTCTCTCCCCCATCCACCGAGGCAAGCTGATTTTTAGCTTCCAGCCTGAGTCTCTCTTTTTCCATCTATCTCTTGAAGAGGCAGCTTCTGTCTCTCTCCTCTCTCTCTCTCCCCCCTCTCTGCTCTTCTCCCTTCTCCCCTTCTCTTCCATAACCCACTAAATAAATATCCAATTTAATTCTTCATGGTGTGCCTATCTGTCTGTCTCTCACCCCTCACATGGCTCCCTGCCTGGGACCAGCTGCCTTCAAAGACCTGTGGCATGGTTTTGTGGCATGCCCATCTGTCTGTCTCTCCTCCTGAGACTGGCTGCCCTGACAAGGTCTGTCCATCTTCTCTCACACACCATGTGGCTCCTTGCCCGGGACTCGTGGCCTGCTGCAGCCACTTGGAGAACTGTGCCATCTCTGCCTGCAACTGGCTGCTGCCCACTGCTGCTGCTTGGGCACCTGCAGCATTTCTGCTGTTGCAGCCACTTGGGGATCCACAGCATTTTACTTAATCCATTACAGCTGTACCAACTTGCACTCCCACCAGCAATGCAGAAGTGTTCCCTTTACCCCACATCCTCTCCAGCATAAATTATCATCAGTGTTTTTGATCTTGGCCATTCTTACAGGTGTAAGATGGAATCTCAGAGCTGTTTTGATTTGCATTTCTCTGATGGCTAAGGATGTTGAGCATTTCCTTAAGTGTCTTTCAGCCATTTTAGATTCCTCTGTTGAGAGTTCTCTGTTTAGGTCTGAACTGTTTAGGTCTGTACTCCATTTTTTATTGTTCTTTTGATGGCCAATTTCTTGAGTTCTTTGTATATTTTGGAGATCAGTCCTCTGTCTGATATGGGGTTGGTGAAGATCTTTTCCCATTCTGTAGGCTGCCATTTTGACTTGTTGACCATGTCCTTTGCTTTACAGAAGCTGGAAAAGTCTCTTTTAACCTTTGCTATTGACATGATGTTTTTATGGAATTTTGATGCCTTCAGCACATTTCCAATCAATAATTGATCAATTTCTGCATTACCTTGTGCTAGAGGACCTGGCAACACATATAGAACTGAATGTGTGTTATGTATATGGAATGATGCCTATTCCTGATTGTAACTTGTAACTGAATAAATTAAAGTCAATTCTGTATCATCTGGTATAAATTCAGTGTTTTCAATGTGCAAAACAACTCTTTCTGCATATTGCAAATTGGTAGCTGTGTTGAGAGGTTCTTTAATATCCCTTAGTACCATGAGAATAACATATAATTCTGACTTTTGGACGGAATCATAAGGGCCTTGATCAGCTTTACTTGAATTTTATGTTTTGTAACCTGCCTTTCCTGATTCATTTGCATCAGTATAGCATGTAAAAGTTTCAGTTATTGGTGTGTCCTGTGCAATGCAAGGAAGGATCCAGATAGTTTTCTTTATAAGTTGAATTCTCTTGCTTTTGGGATAGTTGTTGCTAAACTCTCCCAAAAAAATTACTACAAGCTCTTTTCCAGGGCTCACTGTCTTTCCATAATTCATTAATTTCATCATTATTAAAAGGTACTATAACCTCCTCTGGGTCTATTCCTGCTAATTGACAAAGTCCCAATTTTCCTTTTATAATTAACTCAGAGACTTTTCTCACATAGGTTATTTAATTTTTTACTTGGCTTTTGGGATAAAAAGATTTATTCTAAAATAATGTCTTTGCTCTGCATTAAAATTCCTGTAGGAGAATGTTTGGAGGGTAATATAACCAGAATGCAGTTAAGATTCATATCCACATGTTACATATGTACCTTCTGTAATTTCTCTTCAATCAAAGCCAATGGTCTCTCAGCTTCAGCTGATAATTTTCTGGAACTATTTAAGTCCTTGTCACAATCTAAAGTTGTGTTTAAATTAATCACATCATCAGGACCTATCCCAATGGTACACGGAAGATAGAAAATGTCTCCTACCTATCTAAGTCATTAAGAGTCTGCAATTGATCTCTCCTAATTTGGGGTCTAATTTTTTTGTAAACATATTTTATAGCTTAAATAATTAATAGAATCTCCTCACTGTATTTTTTTCAGAAATAATTTGTAATCCCCAACAAGACAAAATTTTCTTTACTTATTCAAACATTCTTTCTAAAGTATCTACATTTGAATCAGATAGTAAATTGTCATCCATGTAATGGTAAACTACAGCTTCTGGAAATTGTTTATGCATAATTTCCAATGACTGACTTACAAAACATTGGCAAAGGGTAGGGCTATTTAACATTCCCTGTGAGAAAATGTTCCATTGAGATCTCTTAGCAGGCTGAGAATTATTGTAAATAGATACTTTGAAGGCAAATCTTTCTCTGTCTTTTTCTTGTAAAGGTATAATGAAGAAACAATCTTTTAAATCAATAACTATAAGAGGCCATCCTTTAGGTGATAGAGAAGGCAAAGGAATCTCAAACTGTAGAGAGCCCATTGGCTGAATTACCTTATTAACAGCTCTTATATCTGTTACTATTCTCTATTTTCCACATTTCTTTTTAGCAAATAATACAGGAGAATTCCAAGGGCTGGTTGATTATTCAATATGCTGAACATCTAGTTGCTCCTGTACCAGCTGTTCTGAGGCCTGCAGTTTCTGTGTTGTTAAGGAGCATTGCACAACCTATAAAGGTTTGTCTGTCATCTATTTTAAAGATAGGGATGTTGGTGCCTTTGGAAGGACAGCAGCTATTGTGCCCTGTTCTTGTACAACCTGAATGTTTGGAGACTGTTCTTTATAATATCTTGTAATATTTTCCCCAGAAACATATCTTAATTTATGGGCTGTTTTTAAGATTGAGGGAATATTAATCTGAGTATTCCATTGTTGCAACAAGTCATGTTCCCATAAATTCATTGCTATGTTAGTCACATATGGCTTTGATATTTCTCTTTGTCCTTCTGGTCCTATACATTTGACCTATCTCACACTCTGATTTACCTGAGATAAGGTTCTGGTCCCTAAAAACTGAACACTTACATCCTGAAGAGGCCAATTTGGATTCCGAGAGTCTGTTGAAATTATTGTTATATCTGCACCTGTGTCTACCAGACCTTCAATGACAATGCCAGTTACTCATATTTTTAGTTTTGGTCTTTGTTCATTTATACAAATTCACCAAAATACTCACTTTATTGTTTCTCCTGAACTTTTTGTTCTGTCTTTTATAGCTGTTCTATTATCCAAACATTATGGATTCTTACAATAGTCACTAGATTCTTTAATTGCTCTGGGAAGGAGTTGCCTCTATGATGGTAGGAAAGGACTGAATTGAATCTGCCATAGGGGCCTGCAAGAGGCCCCTCATGAAGTTTTCCAACAAAGAATTACCTTGGATATCCCTTGTTGACCTACATTCATTAGTTAGTTCAATGCCTGCCTTTCCCATACTTCCTACATAAGAGAGGGGCATTCTGAATGGATTATGCTTAGAAAAAGCATTATTTCTAGGAATGCATTGTTTACAATCTCTCTTAAGGTGACGCTGTTTACTGCAATTGAAACACCTGATATTTCAATTTTTCTTCAAACCTCTGGAAACCACCTCTTCTCTTCAAGTATCATCATGGTCATGAGATTCAATACTAATTGTATTTTGGATCCTTTCCTTAACAGCCTAATTTTCCTTTTGCATTGAGAATTATCATTTTCAAAAACCAGAGATTCAACTATTCTTTGTCTAGCTTCTGAATTTGGTATCATTTTATTTACTGCTGATGTCAATCTTTGTAAGAAATTTGTGAAGGTTTCTTTTGGGCCCTGTATGACTTTAGTAAATGATTCACTCTTCTTTCCTACTTCTTCAGTTCTGTCCCAAGCATTCAAAGCTGCTGCATGGCATAAAGACATATAGTGATTGCCTTTCTTTAGCAGCATAATTTCCTTCTCCAACAATTTGATCTTTGGGGATTTCTATACCTCTAGCTTTATTTCATTGTTCAATAGTCTTAGCCTCTTCTCTGAACCAGGTACTCTATTGCAATTGTGGACCAGGCTCTAAAACAGCTTTAATCAAGTCTATCCAGTCTTTAGGGATAATTCTATTACAAACTGACCATGAGTTTAACATTTGCTTCACAAAAGGTGAATGCATGCCATATGAGACCATTTGTTGAATCTCCTTAAATCTAACATTGGCACAGGAGTCCATTCAGCTCTTACAGAGCCTCTAAAATTTGGTGGAGGTTGGTTGTTTGAAAACCTTAGGCTGTTCCTCTCTATTCTCTTTTCTTTCTTCCTTTCTTTCTTTCTTTCTTTCTTTCTTTCTTTCTTTCTTTCTTTCTTTCTTTCTTTTTGGTTTTTTGAGACAAGGTTTCTCTATAGTTTTGGAGCCTGTCCTGGAACTCACTCTGTAAAGTAGGTTGGCCTCAAACTCACAGATCTATCTACTTCTGTCTTCTGAGTCCTGGGATTAAAGATATGTGCCACTACTACCTGGCCTGTATGACTGACTAGAATGGCTGCTTTGCCCTCTGATCTTCAGGCAAGCTTTATTTATTTATTTATTTATTTATTTATTTATTTATCTATCTATCTATCTATCTATCTATCTATCTATCTATCTTTTTCAAGGCAGGGTTTCACTGTAGCTTTGGAGCCTGTTCTGGAACTAGCTCTTGTAGACCAGGCTGGCCTCAAACTCATAGAGATCTGCCTGCCTCTGACTCCTGAGTGCTGGGATTAAAGGTGTGTGCCACCACCACCCAGCTACAAGCTTTATTTATTGAAACACAAACAATATAACACTATACCTCCCTTCTTTATTCCTTCCCTCCCTCTCCTCTTCCTACCTTCCCTTTTCCCCTCCCTCTTCTATCCCTCTCTCCTTCCCTCTCTTCCTCCCTCCTTCCCTCCCTCCCTGTAGCATGATTAATAAAAACCCAAAGACAGAAATTGGGGTTCAGCCTGAAGGTCAGAAATGCAAAACAGCCAACCACTGGCTCTTACTTTTACCTCAGTCCAAAATTGTGATCCTGCCTCCAGGAATCTCAGAATGAGACTGTGTCTGAGAGCTGTCTCCTCCTGTCTTATATCCCTCTCTAGTGCTGGGGTTAAAGGTGTGCAGCACTACCACCCAGTTTCTATGGCAAACTAGTGTGGCTACTGGGATTAAAGATGTGTGTCACCACTGCCTGGTCTGTGAGGCTGGTCAGTGCAGCTGTTGTATTATTCTCTGGACCTCAGGCAAGCTTTATTTATTAAAATACAAATGAAATATCACTACACTTCCCCCCTCCTTCTTTCCTTCCTTCTCTCCCTCCCTTTTCCTTCCTTTCTTCCTTTCTTCCTTCCTCCTTTCCTCCCTTCCTTTCTAGTATATCACTTTACCATGTTTCCCGTTTGCATTCTTTTCTGTGAGACATCTCCCCTCACCTGTTTCTCTCTCTGTGGCTTTCTCTGGCTTAGCATTAGTGCTTTGTCATTGCTATGACTCACCATGATGTGGTTTGTGCTTCCTTTGCTCCAATTTTATGGTTTTATGGAAGGCTTTTGTGTGTAAAAAGCCTGGTCAGTTTTGGCCACTGCCTCATTATTTCTTCTGCCTCCCTTTTCAGGGGCTCCAGCTATGTGTGTGTCAGCCACTTGGCTCTATAACATACTGATGCTAATCATGTTTCAAAACTTCTTTTCATCTGTGCTGCTTCTGTTGTGGGATAGACTTCCTAGGAAGATGGAATACCACACACACACATCCACCACACACACTACACATGCCACAAACACATGTGTATACACATACCCCACATATACACATACCCCTACACACATATACACATACCACATATATATACCACACATATATACACACCACAAACATATACACACACTCACAGCACACATACATACATACCACACACACACACACACCCCTCTAGTCACACCAGAAAAAGCCCAGGACAGATCTAAGTAATGATTGCACCAAAGTTCAACTTGGTGAACCAATGACTTTTTATTGGGGTGACTTATAGGAGTCTGGGTGATGCAGAACTCACTGTGTCACCATAAACATGGGTGACCAGCCATGAAAGCTGGAGCTCACTGCACAGCCTGCTGCCCTCCTCTGCTGCTGGGCTGGCCACTCTCTACACCCTGAGGTGCTCACTCCTTTTTGGTTTGTTTGTTTTGGGGACAGGGTTTCTCTGTGTAGCCCTGGCTGTCCTGAAACTCACTCTGTAGACCAGGTTGGTCTCCAACTCATAGAGATCCTCCTGCCTCTGCCTTCTGAATGCTGGGATTAAAGGCGGGCGCCACCAGCGCCAGTCTACAACCCTTTTTATAACATGGGTGAGGGAGCATCTGAATCGCCTGTGTCTTTTCCCCCAGACAGATGAGATGACCTTTTGTTCACCTCCTGACTCTCACGGGCCACCTCCTCCTGATCCCTGGAATGAAGGTTTTAATTAGAGGAAATGGCTAAACAGCAGCTTTCTTTGGAATAAATTCCTATTTCTTTTTTTAATTATTATTTATTTATTATGTATGCCTGCATGTATGCCTACATGCCAGAAGAGGGCACCAGATCTCATTACAGATGGGTGTGAGCCACCATGTGGGTGCTGGGAATTGAACTCAGGACCTCTGGCAGAGCAACCAGTGCTCTTAACCATTGAGCCATCTCTCCAGTCCCCAAATTCCTATTTCTAAGCTTTTAAAATGTCTACGGTTTTCCCCCAACTAATCTTCACTAACCCACTTTAGTGTGTTTTCATTCAGATGTGGACATTTTTGCGCCTAGAAGTTTGATTTGGATATTATTATTGCATCTTCTTACTTTTCATGAACTGAGGATTTGTTTTTGTTTTTTGAGACAGAGTTTCTCTGTGTAGCCCTGGCTGGCCTAGAGCTCACTCTGTAGACCAGGCTGAACTTGAACTCAAAGAGATCCACCTGTCTCTGCCTCTCAAGGGCTAAGATTAATGGATTAAAATTTTATAGAATGTCCATGTGACCAGGGACTTGAAAAAGCAGCTTCTACAAATACTGTATATTTGGCTCTTCAGGCCACCCAATGGTACTCTTGATGCCACTTATTGTTGTTAAACAGACACAGGACATGGTAGTCGTTGCTAGAGAAGCTTTTGAGCAGGACTGGGAGCCTGGCTCATTGGTGAGAGTGCTTGCCTTGCTCTTCCTGCAACACACTCTTCTGTGGCAAGAGAAAAAAATTAAACCAGGCAGTGGTGGCGCACGCCTTTAATCCCAGCACTTGGGAGGCAGAGGCAGATGGATCTCTGTGAGTCTGAGGCCAGCCTGGTCTACAGAGCAAGTTCCAGAGCAGTCAGGGTTACACAGAGAAACCAAATCAAAAACCAGATCCCCTCCCCCCCAAAAAATTAAGAAATTTATGAGTATTCCATACTTGTCTCTATCAACACACGTTGACTCAAAGTCGGATGGTGATAGCTCAGCACTAGTACCCACAACAAACCCTCTAAAAATGCTGTTCCAGGGCCAGGGATATAACTCAGTGACAGAGCACTTACCTAGCATGTGCAAAGTCCTGGCTTCAACCTCCAGGACAACAGAGAAATCATTGCCACAACCCTTCCCTATCTGGGAATGTGCTCTAAGCCCCCCACCACACTGGATGCCTGAAACCCTATGTAACACTGAACCCTACACATTCTGTTTTCCCTCACTCATCCACACGGGGCCTATAATAAAGTTTATTTCATGTGTTAATCACAGAAGATACTGATGAGAATCACAAACGAGAAGGATTGTAAAATCTTCGATGAACTATCCAGCATCACTTACTCATGCATGTTGGGACCATTACTCTATAAAATAAGAGTCTGCTCGGCTATGGGGCTACATGGCATTGTATGGGTAGACCCCATAGCCAAACAGACTGTGCAGTACCGGTCAGGTAGCCCATACAGTGTGGATACACTGGCGAAACAAGAGAGGATGACTGCGGCACGCTTCTCTAAATGGTCTCCAGTCAAAGACTCCTACTGTTTATTTTTGCAGTTCCCCATGTAATATTTTCTGACTGCAGTTGAGCACAAATAACAGAGGCTGCAGAAACCCAACTGTGCATAAGCGGTGTGACTACCACACTCCTGCTTTACTAATGAAAACTGAGGGAGCATAGAGGGAGCAAACTTGGTTGCCCGCACAGTGCCCCTCATCCAGCAGATGGCAGGGCTGCCATTCTGCCTGTCTCTCTACTGGCAGTACCTGTAACTACCCTCTTGCAGAATCTTTGACAGAGTAAGGACAAAAGTGGCATATGATTATGTACTGAGAAGAGATTCCCTACCGTGTGCCCTGCAAGAAACTGGAGGTTATGCTCCAAGTCTGGGAGGAGTGGATTGCAGGGCAGGTGATAGCTTCCCAAAAACCACAAACCTGCCCCCAGTCCCAACACATTTGTTCTAGTTTAATGCTCTTGTCTGTTGTGCTCTTTGTTGAGACAACCCAGAAAACTCCATGTTGGCTAACAGACTATAGAACTTCCAATGCAAAGCAGAGGACCAGCGCCATCCCAGCAGTTAAGCGACCTCTACTACCGTGGGCCACTTACATTCACAATTCAGGACCCTTCTGAAGACCACTGGTAACGGTTCCCCAGGTCCCTCGTCCCTGAAGGCGTGGAGTGCTAGTTGCTCTGCAGCAGCTTTGCTGTGTGTCTCAGAGCTGTGAACTCATAGACGGGTCCTTAACTAGGGCAAGGCCTGGCTGCTAACCTCTAACCTCGTACACTCAATTAGCTTCCTGGAGCCTCAACGCTCCAGGCGTTGAGTACCTGGAGGTACTTTCAAGTGTCCTGGATGGGGGGAGTCTTGTCACTCAGGAAGACATAATAGATGCAGCACTGCACATTAGCTTAGAGATTCTGGTTTCTGAACAATTTCAGAGCCTTTCCTTTGAATTTTGCACATACCTGTGTGAGAAGCAGGCGAATATCTTTTGTTTTGAGAGAGGGTCTCACTCTGTAGTTCTGGCTGTCCTGGGACTCACTGTATCAACCAGACTGGCCTTGAATTCACAGAGATCTGTCTGCGTCTACCTTCCAAGGGCTGGGGTCAAAGACGTGTACCACTATGCCCAGTGGCAGGCAAGCACTTGTATCTTTTCTGTTGAGAACAGTTAGGCTTAGAGAAGATAAACACTTGTTCAAGGTCACACCTGTGATAAGATTTGGGCCTGGCTGTGGCCAGAGAGCAGAAGGATTCTGAGCCCAACACTTCTTTACTGGGGCAGCAGCTCACAGCATGTGGCCCCAGGAAAGGGCAGTCCAGAGCCACAGCCAGCCCCAGTGGCATGGCTGCCTTGCAAATAAACCACAGATATGTTTGGCCAATGCAGCTACAAGCAGCCCACTCTGTCCACACACCACGACACAGCTCCGCTTATGCCAGAGACTTGGGAATGGCTCCTTCCCCACAGCCACAGGTACTCCTGTAACTGTACCGTTTTCCAAATTCATTCAGACAGAATTTTGTATTCAGGACAGGGCTTCCTTGGGCTTCATTGGCTGAGAGTCTGTGGTACCCTTGTGGCACCAAGACCCTGTATAATGCTTCCAACAACAAGTAATGTAATGATCACTGATTCTAGCTGACTCAAGGTGAGAACAAAGGAAGACATGAAAGGACCAAGGCGGCTCTCCCCATCTTCAAACAGCAGTTCCCAGAAACACGCGAGCGGCTGACTCACCATGCATCCCAATTTCTTTTCCAGCTCTCATATCTGCATCCTCTTCAGTCTTCCTGAGTCCTTGTGAGGACAGAAGCACCAGGGATATTGTCTACAATTTGCAGACAACAAAAGGCTTTTCCATGTCCAAATGGGTGACTGGTAACAGTCTGCTATCACAGCAGTGTGAGCAAGCCAGCGTCCCTAAGGGAGATTATATGCCCTAGGGAAGGAAAGTGGGGCTGGAGAGCATTGAAGGGAGGGCCAGAGGCTGGGACTCTGGCTGGGAAGAGAAGAGGCAAAAGGTCAGGACACTAGCAGAGAAAAAGAAAAGCGAATCCCACTTGTGGGTCACCTGCCAGCGTATGCACAGTGGGCACTGTCACCTGCCAGCCACCATGTAATGGCTGTGAGTGATGCAGAGCCTGTGACAGCATGAGAGGTGCTGGGAAGAGAGCGAATGCTCACCACGTGTGGCGTCATCAAGGACTCTCTTATGGGACTTCTCCCATATAGTCCCACAGACTTCCCCACTGGCCCTGTCAGATGAGTGTATGATTTCCATCTTGTCAAGAAGGAAACCAGAGCAATTGCTCAGAGCCCCGGAGCTACGCCTCGGCATCTGGGAAACAGGTTTCCCTTCTGCCTCTTGTGTCCTCCTTTCTGAAATACGTCTGTTCTGCTACACAGCAAACATCACCTTCTCATTGTCTAAATTCTCATCTCAAAGCCCTGGAACCTTCTCCAGGTCCTCCTCTGGCCCTTCCTGGTCCATGTGGGGCCTTCGTACTTTCCTTCGTTCACGTTCTAGGCTCTGGGTGGCCACCGATGGCGCCTCTCCTGTTCCCACCTTGCCTTGCTGTCCGCACAGTGGATGGCTGTTAGAACAAATCAGAGACTCTCAGCTCTGGCTACCACTCTGCTGGCCCCCTGGATTCCTTCCCAGTGGGGCATAGGCACCTGTAACTGATAGTGTCTCAAAGAAAGAACCTACCTCATTATGGTTCTAAAGGACAGCACAGGCTGGGCAGCGGTGGCACACACCTTTAATCCCAGCACTCAGGAGGCAGAGGCAGGCGGATCTCTATGAGTTCAAGGCCAGCCTGGTCCAGGACAGGACAGTTCCAGGACAGGCTCCAAAGTTACAAAGAAACCCTGTCTCAAAAAAAAAAAAAAAAAAAAGCCCATCCAAGGTACTCTGGTTTCCAAGGGCTCCCCAAGGTTCACTTGTTAGAAGTGCCAGAGGCCTAGGTCATGAAGGCAGGATTGGTGTTATGAGGGCACGTCAGCTACATGGACGGTGGATTTGTAAATAAAAACATGCTTGGCCTGCTTTTGCTCAGCTGCTCTTGCCTTCTCTTGCTTTTCTTCCTCCTGGAATGATGCAGAAGGAAGGCCTTGCCCCATGTGGCCTCTTAGTCTTGGATTTCCAACTTTGTGGTCTCAAGCCAAATGCATTTCCTTTTTTTTTTTTTTTAAAAAAAAAAACTGGACAGGAGTTTAGAATAAGCGAGTCAAAAGTCCCTCTTAGAGTGTTCTTTTCTTTAAAACTTACCCAGCATCAGGTATTCTGTTCTAGAAACACAAACCACACTAAAAGAGGTACTTTAGCCTAGGCTGAAGAAACAGTTTGCTTCTCCCAATGGCAGCCGAAGAATGTGTATAACTTTAAGTTCTCAGGTTTTGGGGTTAGGGGAAGCTGAGGCTACACCAGCAGCAAGGGACTGATGTGGGAGATTCCCCTCTGTATGCTGTGAATATGTTTGATTACCATTGGTTAATAAAGAAGTTGCTTTGGCCTATGGCAGGGCAGGATAGAGCTGGGCGGAAAAACTAAACTGAAAGCAGGGAGAAAGAAGGCGGAGTCAGGGAGATGCCATGTAGGTGCTGAAGGAGATAGACACCAGAACATTACTGGTATGCCACAGCCTCATGCTGATACACAGACTAATAGAAATGGGTTAATTTAAGTTATAACAAATAGGCAGAAATACACCTAAGCTGCTGGCCAAGCAGTGTTGTAATTAATATAGTTTCTGTGTGATTATCCGGGTCTGGGTGGCCGGGAAACCAATGAGCGATCTCCTTTTACAAAGGAAAAGTGAATGCCTTCTAATGATGTTCCCTGCTGCCTCACAGCCGCTTCCAGGAAGTAGATGTCTCCTCTTCATTCCTTCCCCAAGCTGCCCCGTCACAGAAGTGTCCAACCTTTGGACCTTGAGGACCCACATTGTCTGTCACAATTGTGCTTCCTGGCTATCCTGGGACACATGCAGCTCATGAGCTCCAGGTTGGCCATGGCTGACTGGAAGGTCCTGTTGCATGGCTCCTGTGTCTTAGTGAAGAGCAGGCAACTCTGGCTGAGTCTGAGTAAGAGGGGTCAGTGCTTAAATCCCTCCTAACCCTTGTGGCTGCCTGACTTTGGTGATGTGGAGGAAGAGATGAGCCTGGCTGTCTTGGCCACACTACCCAAGAGGGAAGACACTTTCTGGCATCAAAGGAAGGACCTCTCCCATAGCTGACAAGATGGCTGGGCCTCTTAGACTATGGCTGTTCCGGTCCTGAGCATGGGAGGGGGAAGGGCGGGAGGTAGAGCATGGAGGATGGGACTGAGACAGGCCATCCTTCTTCCTTTTATACATCTCAGCTCCATCGGGTAGGAATCACTTCCCTGTCAGAGCCCTCTGTGGATGGAATCAACATCTTCCTCCAGCAACTTTCCCTTGATGCCTGAAGTAGGAAACCAGAATAAGAGCAGCGCCCCCCCCATCCCCACCCCACTCCCCATCCCTGCCAGCTGTCTGGACAAGCCAAAATCCCCACTGCTCAGAGAGCTCCGCCATGGTGGCCTGTGACCCACAATCCACCCTGTCAGCAGCTCTGCCCCTCCTTCATGGAAGGAGTCCATGAGTTCATATCAAGCTAAACAGTGGCCTGAGAAAAATCCAGTCCCCAGCTGGCAGGCACAGCAGCCCACTGCATTCATCACAGCTCCAGCTTTGACTGGACCTCCATCCATCACTGCCTCCTGCCCCATGAGAGTCCAAACTCGGCCTCTGAGTCTGGCATCTCCGGAGTCACAGCGATGGCAAGGAGCAGGTCTCTTTGTCCTGGGGTCTGTGCAGGAAGTGCACCTTGTTCCAGCTGTCCGTTCCTAAGCAGAAATCTAGAGCGGGGGAGGCTCTGCATCTCTGTTGGTGCTGCCAAATGGAGGGAGGCAAATGTGTGGCCTTTGCCCTTCATGTTATTATCATAGTTGTGACGGAACAGCAGCGTTTTTTCTTTGAAAGACTCTTCAGTCTTAAACAGTAGTGATCATTTAGAATGGTTCGTTATAACGTGAGGAGATAATGAGTGCTTACTCACGTGTCAGGTTCATGGGCAGAAACATCAGCCTAGCTAGGCATGGTGGTACAGGCCTTGATCCTAGCATTTGGAAAGCAGAGGCTAGAAGACTGCATGTTCACGCCAGCCTGGGTTACATATTGCACTCCAGTCATGTGGACCATGCAGCAAGACTCTATCTACCTTGAGTAAGGAAAGTGGGGACTACAAAAATTGGCTCAGGGATGAAGAGCATTGCTGGTCTTCAGAGAACCCATGTATAGTTCCCAGTACCTGTATCAGGTGGCTTATAACTACCTGAAACTCTAGCTCCCGAGAATCTGCTGCCCTCTTCTGGCCTTTGGGGGCTATTACAAACACACACACACACACACACACACACACACACACACACACACAATTTTGTTTTAAAGAGCAAGGGAAAAATAGGGACTGCTTTGAAAAGCCCTTAAGAACTGGATGAACCATGAAAAAAGGATCAGTCTTCCTTCGGAAAATGCTCTTTTAAAATTCAGACTCACTGGCCAGGCAGTGGTGATGCACACCTTTAGTTCCAGCACTCAGGAGGCAGAGGCAGGTGGGTTTCTTTGAGTTCAAGGCCAGCCTGGTCTACAAAGCAAGTTTCAGAACAGCCAAGGCTACACAGAAAAACCCCGTCTTGATAAAACAGTGTGTGTGTGTGTGTGTGTGTGTGTGTGTGTGTGTATGTGTGTGTGTGTGTGTATTCAAGGGGGTGTAGCACACATCTTTTATCCCAGCACTCATGAAGCAGAGGCAGATGAATCTCTACAAGTTCAAGGCTAGTCTGATCTACATAGTTCGTTTCAAGCCAGCCAGGGCTATGTAGAGAGACTCTGTATCAAAAGAACACAAAAAAAAAAAAAGAAGAGAAAATACTGCTATATGCAAAGAGCCTGTGTTGGTGCAACTTAGAGAAAGAGGAAGACGGAGCTGAGGGGTGGGGATAGGTTGTAGAGAAAGGAGAGACACTTGATATAAACAGGTTACAAGATTCTTGGAAGTCTTGGAGGACATTGGACTTCCCAAGTGTGTTAGTCAGCCTTCCGTTACAGTCACCGAGTACCTGAGAGGCTCAACTTGAGAAGCGAAAGGTTTGAAGGCTGCTCGCATAATCGTGGCCAGGAAGCTAAGGAAAAAAGAAAGGGCTGTTGTTCCAATAGCCACTTCACAGCCATGCCACATGACCTAATTTCCTTCCAATAGGATCCACCTCTTCAGTGTCCTACCATGTCCCAATAAAGCAACAAGATGAAGGGTACACCTCTAACATATGAGTCTTTGGGGAGATATATCATGGAGGTGCTATATCCTGTCCCTGGGATAGGCAAGATATCCAGTACGGAAAAGTCAAGAATTGCATGTGGCTCCACGGTGTCTAGGGACATCTAAAACCAAGATGTGTGATGGACTGGTGAATAAAGCACTTGCCACAAATTGGAGCTCAGATTCCCTAGCAACTATATGGGTAAATATGGTAGCTCACCTGTAATCCCAACATTCAGGAGTCAGAGGCAGGGGAATCCCTAAAACAAGTTAAAAAGTTCACTAGACTATCTGACTCAGTGAGCGTAGGAGATTACCTAAATACATAAAATGGAGCATGATCAACATCCAGTGTCAACCTCTGCATGTTGTGTAATAGAATATTTGTGTAACTATGTAAAGATGTGTTACACTTATTTTACCTTGTTTGCCTAAGGCACCTGATTGGTCTAATTAAAAAGCTGAATAGTTAAAAATAGTTAGGCAGTAGAGCGAGAGGCAGGACTGGCGGGAGAGAATAAGTAAGAGGAGGAATCTAGGCTCAGAGATGAGAGAATGAGGGAGGAAAAGAGGGACACACCTGGGACCAGCCAGTCAGACATGGAGGAAGCAGGAAAGAAGGACATACAGAATAAAAGGTAAAGCTGCAGAGGAAGAGAAACAGGTTAAACTAAGTTATGAGCTAGTGGGACAAGCATAAGCTAAGGCCAAGCAGTCATAATAGTGGTAAGTATCCATGTCTTTATTTGGGAGCCGGTTGTCAGCCCCCAAAAAACTACTATATCTGCACCTACACATATGCAGACATTCATGCATATACACAATATGCACACACATACACACGCAAAAAATCTGTAAAAGATTCCTGAGGCCATTTATGCTTTCTGAGTCTCTGAACGTCAATGATGGCATCATGTAAAATTGCCAGACTTCTGTTGCATTATAGGATCCAGGATATATGGCAGGGTCAGGGGTCAGAGAACTGTGGAGGCAGCTCAGTTAGTAGAGGGCTGCTGTGCAAATATGGGAACTGAGTTTAATCCCCAGCACCCATGTGAAAAGCCAGGCATGATGTAAGCTTGTAAGCCCAGCACTGGAGAGGTAGAGACAGGTAGATCCTTGAAGTTTGCACAATGTGAACCCAGTCTCGAAAAACAAAAAACAAAAACAAACAAACAAACAAACAAAAACAGGGCAGGTGAATCTCTGTGAGTTAGAGGCCAGCCTGGTCTACGGAGTAAGTTCCAGGACAACCAGGAATACACAGAGAAACCAAAAAAAAAGGAAGGAAAGAGTGAACAAGTGAGTGAGTGAGAGAGAGAGAGAGAGAGAGAGAGAGAATGACATTTTAAAAACAGCTGAATGGCTCCTGGGGAGAGACACTAAATGTTTACTTCCGATCTACGCACGCGCGCACACACACACACACACACACACACACACACACACGATTCAGGGAATTGGGTTGGGGGTATAGCTCAATGTTAGAGCACTTGCCTAGCATGGGTGAGGACCCAGGTTCCACCAGCAGCACCAAAAATCGAACAGCCAGACAAACAAGCCACATCCACCAAAAAATAAAGAAAAAATTAAGCTGAGGACTGATGGAGATTTATTCTGAAGTGTGTATATTTGATAGGTCAAGCATCAGAGATGTCAACCACGAAGGCAGGCAGAATCCACTGTATTTTGTGCAAGCGTCATTTCACAAGCAGCCACCCTCCCCCCACCCCCACTCCTGCCGCCGCCCTGGGAGATATAGACATCAAGCAAATTAACATAGACTTATCTGTGTTGTCTTGGATATGTGGAACTGGTGGATGGGATCTGATCACCAAAGCAGCTAGGACGGGGCTCAGTGGTATAGTGCCTGCATAACACACATGTGGCCTTGGTTCCACTCCCAGTATTACAGAAACAAAACAAAAGAATGAAATGAGAAGTTAAAATGTTTATTTATTACTACAGACTTAATGCTAGTAAATGATTATAGGCTAAGGTAAAGCACTGTAAACAGATTCTCAAAATTTGCCAATAATAGCCTCTAAAGATGACATTAAGGATGGATCCACACTGACATTACCAGCCTCTACCACATAGCAACTCAACAGAGTCTTCTAAATTCTACTCCTTTTCCAAGACTTAGCTCAAAGGACTTTGTATCCATTTTAATACTACATAACAAGTTCAGAAGCATTTGTAAGGTGGGTGGTGGTGATGCACACCTTTAATTCCAGCACTTAGGAAGCAGAGGCAGGTGGATCTCTGTGGATTGGAGGCCAGCCTGGTCTACAGAGTGAGTTCTAGGACAGCCAGGGCCACACGGAGAAACCCTGTCTCAAAAAAACAAAAAGAAGAAAAAAAAAAGAAAGAAAAGAAGAAACAGGAGAAGCAGATAAAGCTATGTGGCTGTGCCCATCTGGGCTTGGTGTGACTTATATCTGATGGGTGTACTGCTCTATCTACTGGCCCTCTGGGAGCCAATTGGTCTAGGTGAGGTAGCTTCTGTCCTACAGCAATTTCCTCTAAAGCCTCTGTCTTTCAGAGGATCTCAGTAAGACTTGGGATGTATTAAACAGAGGTGAAGCGTTCCATCTGGCAAGGTAGCCCCTTAAGTTCAGAAAACACACAACTCAAAAGTTCCAGAAAGTCTCTGAAACTGACCACATACCCGAGGCCCTTCCCTCTGCAAGCATACATAAGCACTAAGGTCTGCTGGGAGACACGGTGCCAAGCTGAGATGCCTGGAAGCACAGATTGGGCCAACCTACCTTGAAGAGTCAGAGACCAACCAAACTAACTGGAAGAAACAGAGACTAGCCAAAATGGGTGGAAGGGGCTCCATCCAACGGGTCTACCTGGAAAGAACACCCTGCAGCCTGTTGAACTTCCTGCAGGCTGTGCAGTACGCTCCAGGTTTCCAGCTTTCATCACCCACGTTGAGGGGGGAGGGAAGGCTTTTGGTGACACAGTTGTCTTTGAATCATTTCTTTTCTTTTTTTTTTTTTTTTTTTTTGGTTTTTCGAGACAGGGTTTCTCTGTAGCTTTAGAGCCTGTCCTGGAACTAGCTCTTGTAGACCAGGCTGGCCTCGAACTCACAGAGATCCGCCTGCCTCTGCCTCCCGAGTGCTGGGATTAAAGGCATGTACCACCACCACCCGGCAATCTTTGAATCATTTCTGTTCCTGTAAGTAATCCCTCAGCCATATTCCTTTAAGCAACACCAATAAAACTCATTGTTTCTCTATGTGGGACTTTGGTGGTATCCGTACTTTCTTGTCAGTTTCTCATCTGAGGTTAGTAGACATTGCTCATGTCTCCCCAGGAACAGTGTCACACAGCAGCCTCTGTGTGTGACTATTAGCTAGCTTGGACTTGTTCTCGAGGTGAAGGAGGGTCTCCTAGAGAGCACAGAAGTACGTAAGACTTGGAATCAGTGCCTCGTCACCTTCCTTGCAGTCACTGGCCAAAGCGAGAGACAAGATCAGACCAGATGCAAAGACTAGGGCCGCTTCTTGGTGCGTGAGCTGCAACCTTAGAACACTGGAGCTCTGAGGCCACCGTCTGCTTTGAACAGCTCTCGGTGATTTCACCACTATGGTGTTTTGAAAGAAAATGGGTCACATAGGCCCCAGGAAATGGCACTAGTGGGAGGTGTCGCTTTGTTGGAGTAGGGGTGGTGGTGGCACGAATTCTAGTTGGTCTTAATAATAAAAACCCGGAGTCAGATATAGGAGTTAATGCTGAAGATCAGAGAAGCAGACAGGCCAGCCACTAGAGAGTTCTTTGACCTCTACCAATGTTCAGACCGAAGGGGCGACCCTATCCTCAGACTGCATCTCCAGACTCCATCTGTCTCCACCAAACCTCAGACTGCAATTGTCTCCATCAGACCTCAAATTGCGCTGAGCTCCTATCTCCTTCCACTTTATATTGCTCTCCCCATGCAGCCATATCACTCCTGTCTCCACCTCCCTACTGTTGAGATTACCTTTGCGTGAGCTCTATTTCTCTTTTAGGCAGATTCAATCTTATGTAGCCCAGGGTGGCCTTGAACTCACAGAGATCCCTCTGCCTCTGTCTCCCCAGTCCTGGAATTAAAGGTGTGTGCCACTACTGCCTGGCCTCTAGTGGCTTAGTTCTGCACTCTACACTCTTCAGGCAAGCTTTATTTGTTAAAACATAAAGAAAATATCACTACAGGTAGCCTCGTTGGAGGAAGTACGTCACTGTGGGGGCAGGGTTTGAGATCTCATAAACTCAAGCTATGCCCAGTAAGGCACACAGTTGCTTCTGCTGCCTGTGGATCAATATGCAGAACTCTCAGCAACTTCTCCAGCACCATGTGTCTGCCTGTACACCACGATGAAGATAATGGACTAAACCTCAGAACTGTAAGCCAGCCCCAATTAGATGTTTTCCTTTATAAGAGTTGCCATGGTTGAATGATTGGAAGCATCACCCCAGCCCCTGGCCTGGGAGTTGCATTGGTCCAGACTCCAACTCCCAGCCTGCCAAGCGCTGACTCCTCCCCGGGAGGGTCAGGACCTCTTCCACAGGCTTTTTAGGCTCGCACCAGAAAAAGGAACACATGGTCTCCAGGGTTTGCGAGGGCTCCTCTCCCTGCCATGCTGTCTTGGTCCACCTGAGAGTGCTGCATTTATTAAACAAGGGCATTTTAATTTGATCTAATCTGGTTTAATTGGAGCTAACTGTGTCGGTGGAGTGCTTTTTCTTAAGATTAAACGAAACAGTGGTCATGGTGTCTCTTCACAGCAATAGAAACTCTAACTAATACAGCCACCAAGTTTGGACTGAATGCTGTTCTACACAGTAAGGAGAATCATTCTAGGTAGCCATGCTTTCCAGATTTGCACGAGTGAGTTTAGTTAGCCCATGGCAAGCAAAAGTCAAAGAATAAATAGCAAGTAGCTAGTAGAGAGCAGCAGGAAGACAGCAAAGCATCCTCAGATCCTGCGTCCATGGTGTTCAGCAGAGATGCCTGGAGTAGCCCAACAGAGAGAGCAAGCCGGAGTAACATCATCAAATACTGCTACAAAATCATGCAGAAACTGAAGGAGGGCAGGCTTGCTGAGTCAGCCAGTTCCTGTGTGCCGAGCAGTTTCTCTGTGAACAAGCTTCTCGTTCCCACAACAGATGTTTTTATGCTCTGGGATAAGCAAGGGCAACCTCATTTGGAAACAGTGTGCCTTCTTGCTGTTCTCAAGGGCACAATGTTTTTTAAGATCCTTAGCTGTTTGTCATTGCCCCTCTCTTCGATAGAGCCAAGAGGCCATGCTGATCCAGAGGGGAGGTTTTGGAGGATGCTTTGAGACAAGCATGCTTGGGTCTGAAATGGGCAGAGGTGGGTGTCCATTCCATTTGCAGAATCAGCAATTTACCAACATAAGGACTATTACAGATTCTTTTCCCTCTGTGGCCCTTCCTATATATGAAACACGTATTTCTATCCTTGCTAAACCATGACCCACGCCTTTTAGAAGAGAATTACTTGTCTCTGTAACTGGTTTGTCAGTAAGTTCACTGAGTGAAAAATAACACCACTGATCAAACTTTCAATTTTTCTGTAGGCAGAGGCTGCTTGTTTGTTCCTCGCCACCCAGACCTGAATAATCACACAGAAACTATATTAATTACAATACTATTTGGCCAATATCTTAGGCATGTTCCTAGCTAGTTCTTACATCTTAAATTAACCCATTTCTAAAAATCTGGGTACTGCCCCGAGGCTGTGGCTTACCGGAAAGGTTCTGGGTCCTTCTCCTTTGGCAGCTACATGGCATCTCTTTGACTCTGCCTACTCTCTCTCTCTATCTCTTCCAGCCTGGCTATATTCTGCTCTGCCATAGGCCGAAGCAGTTTCTTTATTAACCAATGGTAATAAAACATTCACAGCATACAGGGGGAATCCCACATCATTTTTTCTACCAGTAAAAACAAGGCAAAACTTCAATGCTGGAGGTTGTTGACAGTTTAGGGAAATGCATATTCTGGTGTCCTGGTGGTGGATGTAAATTGAAATAATGAGCACAGCTGCATTGCACTCTAAGCCTTCACAATAGGAGTCTGTTTTGACCCCCTCCTCGGCTTTGAGTATTTATTAACACGTGAACTGGAAGTTAAAGAAATCATTTAGTTTTTTATAATATTTAACAGTTGAAACATTTCTAAATGTTTAATAATAAGCAATTGGCTAAATTGTTGGTTCATTGTTGGGCACAGTGGTGTATGCCTTGAATTTCAGCACTTGGGAGGTAGAGGCAGGTGGATCTCTGTGAGTTTCAGGTCAGCCTGGTCTGCAGAGTGAATTCCAGGACAGCCAGGGCTATACCTTGTCTCAGAAAAAAAAAAAAGAATATATTGGTTTGTTTGTGTGTTTGTTTAAGACAGAGCATCATCCTGGACAGCAGGCTGTCCTAGATCTCACTATGTCACCCATTTGGTCTCAAACTCATGATGTTCTATTCCTGTCTCAGACTCCTGAGAGCTGAGATTGCAGGGGTGAGATATCATGCCCAGTCTTAATTGTGTAAATCTCTGTACGATAAAATTATCATGGGTATTTATTTATTTTGGCTGCCGGGCATTGTGGTTTATACTTTTAATCCCAGCACTCGAGAGGCAGAAGCAGGAGGAGCTCTGTGAGTTTTAGAAGCCAGCCTGGTCTACAGAGTGAGTTCCAGGGCAGGCAGGACTGCACAGTGAAAGCCTGTAAATAAATAAATAAATGTTATTTGAACTGGTTATATTAATGAGTAAAAGTATTTTATTAAATAAAAATATCAAATTCTAATAAGTATATAATCTATTTTCCACGTGGAACAATCCGTGGGTGGGGGAGGCGGGTCTAGCTGAGGATTTAGCCCCCAGTGGCATAGCATTTGTCTAACATATGCAGGGCCTACGGGGCTTTCTGTTGTGAGCACACAAAATAATGAATTTCTCTAGGACATTTGCATACACATAAAGGTCTAGGGGTCTATTCCCAGCATCGAGAATAGCAACAACAACAAAAATCTGGGACAATACAAGTCAAAGTACTGGGAGTTACCTGTGAGTGAAAGATTTAAGAATTTTTCTTTCTGTGTCTTGTCATTTTGTTTCTTTTTAGATATTTTATTTTTATATATATAAGTGTTTTGCCTGCAACAGAGGGACTTGTGTTGACTACTTCAGCCCAACACCTGTTTTGGACTTGGAAGAAAAAGACTTGTGCAGTGTTTAGTCACCAATGCCATTTACAGGGTGATTTCATGCCAGCCTAGCCTGCTTTAGACCCGAAAAAGTGGGAGTCCTCTCCCACCTCCTCACATCTCACTCCGTGCATTGATGATGAGGGTGAATACATTTCCTTCCACGCCAACGTAGTTAAGTCTCTATCCTTTCTTTTTAACCCAGCACCATTTCCAAATCAATTTCTATGGAGAGAGACTACCTGGACATTTAAATCCATCAGAAAAGAGTAAATGAGCGTTTCAGATACATCTATCAAGAGAAATGCCCCCTTCTCCCCATCATTGTGGGGCTTTGTCAGTTGCCTGTCAGATGAATGTCCCCATAAGTGTTTATTAATCATTCTCGTGCTCGCTGATGGGCCCGGACACTTTGCTCTTCTACGTCTGCGGTGCACAGAGGAGACAGTGGGCTCCTTCTATCTGTCTTTCCGTGCAGTTACTTACTTTGTTAAAGTTAATTTCCGCTCATTTCTGGCTTTGATGGGAAGACTCCTTTATCAATTCAATTCATGTGTGTTGTCTGCAATCAAGGCAATATTGTCTGCTAATGTGAGGTGCATTCGGTGCTCTCTCTCCATCTTACGCTAACGCCTTTCTTCTGCTGGTCCTGGAGTGGAGAATTTTGGACGAGGCTCCCTCCCTGGCCTTCAGAGATGGGCTGTGAGTTACTGAACGACAACCAGCTCTCTCTTCCTGGAATTCCTGGCTTGGAGAAGTGATGGGTTTCTGTTTATCCCAGGAACCGCCTCGGTTGAAAAACAAGTTGATTGAAAAAAAGAAGGGATTGGGAGCGTGTGGTAGCAGTTTGGCATTCTGGCCTCATCTTCAGGGCCAGTCCACATTCCATAACTCAACACTCTGTGTACTAGGCCCTACAGGAAGGAAGCTTTCCCACTCCACCTCCTGCTCCCCCCCATTCTGCCATCTCCCCACCCAGACTTCCACACCCCTTCTCACCCCATCTTCCCAACCTCCCTCTCTCTCTCTCCCAACCTCCTGCCCTGTGTGGTTTTGAGCTCAAGGCTTTCGGAGTGTGGGAAGCTGGGGGAGAGGATATGGCCCGGGTCTGCCCTGATAAAAGAGGGGAAAGAGGCATGTGCAGGAAGCAACTCCAGAGGGTGTCTGTTGCTCCATTGCTGTTGCCTGACTGAGCTGTTGGCTTCTGCTGCAGAGAAAGAAAGGGGAGAAGATGGACCAGTTCACCCTAGAAAGTATCAAAATCAAAAGCTTGCTGGTGGGAATTCTCCAGTGTGTCACAGACAAATCTGATTGGTGACTCAGATCCCTTTCACCTGTAAGGGGCCAACTGACTGTTCCCAAGGCAAGAGCTACTTCTGGCAGGTGGCCATTTTCTCAGTACAGTCCCCGGAAGTGCATTGCCTCTGTCTGCTCAGACCCGCTTCCTGAGATCTCCCTCTAGATCTACAGGCTTCTCTCCTTTTCATCCTCACTGTTGACAAACGTTCTCCAATTAACAAAGCAACCTTTGCTTCAGGTAGCATCAGTGTGCAGGGGAAGGCTGATGTATGTTCCTCAGGACGGAAAGGCCACATGTGCTCATGTGATCAGTGAGCTATAGTTACTGATGGGGGCCACACAAATCTCCAACCTTAAACACGATAAAAGAGCTCCAGGGCTGGGGCGTCCCTGCATTCCTTTCAGACATTTACCTCACGAGCAGCGTTCCTCTTAGAAGGTTCTTCCTTTACTCTTCTGTTGTAGGCTTTCAGGTGAGATGCTGCCTACCAGTACAGCCACATTCTAAGGAACACGGTTTGCTAGGCACTGTGGTCCCAGACAGCTTAGGGACTCTTGAATACCCCTGAGGGAGAACCCAGCACTGTGGTCCCAATAGAAAAAGGGAAGAGAGCTTGCCTACCACACCTAAGGCTAAGGCTCTGGTTTTGATGCTCAGAGCCAACATAGCCACCATGTCCTCTAACTGGATGTGAGAACGCAAGGTAGGCTCAAGGAAGGCTGAAGTAGGAGGCGGATTCCTTGAGTTCAGAGGTCAGCCTGGGTGACAGTGAGACTCAAGAAAGAAAGGGGGCTGGAGAGACAGCACAGCAGTTAAGCACATGTATTGCCCTTGTAGAGGACCTGAGTTCTGTTCTCAGCACCCACCCTGGGTGACTCACAACCACCTGCAACTCCAGCTCAGGGCGATCTGTTGCCGTTGGCCTCTGCGGACACCTACATTCATTTACAAACACACATACACATAATCTCTAAGTAAAGTAATTAACTTAAGAAAGAGAAAGAAGCCAGATGTGATGGTGAATGCCTTTAATCCCAGCACTGGGAAGGCAGAGGCAGGTGGATCTCTGAGTTCTAAGCCAGCCAGGTCTACAAAGTAAGATCCAGGAGGGCCAGGACAACACAACACAGTGAAATCCTGTCTCAAAAAAAAGGAACAAAATGAACAAAAGAAAGAAAGAAAAAAGATGAGGAATTTGATACTGTGTGTTTCTAACCATGGGTTTTTGTTTTGAGACAGGGTTTCTCTGTGTTGCTCTGGCTGTCCTAGAACTCACTCTGTAGGCCAGGCTGGTTTCAAACTCACAAAGTTCCACCTGTTTCTGCCTTCCCAGTGCTGGGATTAAAGATATACCCAGCTTTTTCTTAGTAGTTTAAAAAATAAACAGAATTTCTTAAAATATTTATTTATTTATTATGTATACAATATTCTGTCTGTGTGTATCCCTGAAGGCCAGAAGAGGGCACCAGGCCTCATTACAGATGGTTGTGAGCCACCATATGGTTGCTGGGAATTGAACTCAGGACCTTTGGAAGAGCAGGCAATGCTCTTAACTGCTGAGCCATCTCTCCAGCCCCCAACAGAATTTTTTTGTTGTTATTTTTTCCAGACAGGGTTTCTCTGTAGCTTTGTAACCTGTCCTGGAGCTAGCTCTTGTAGACCAGGCTGGCCTTGAATTCACATGGCCCTTCTTTCCCAGTGTGCCCCTCTCCTACCACCTCCAATTACTTAGAATTCTAGAGCAATAAAAAGGCAAAGAAATCCTAAGGCAAATGCCAGGTCCCCTCCTCCTTTGGCCCAATCCTGATATGGGACCCTTTAGAACTAGGTCTCTAATAATTCTACCTAGCAGCTGAGGCTACAGCTCAGTGATGAGCGCTTATGTAGCATGTATGAGGCCCCAATTCCCACCACCAAAATAACAAAAATTGATACTACTAATAATAGCTTCACCTAAGCTGAAGCTGTTGTCTGGAGAGTTCCAGGTCTTCTAGGATGGCTTAGTTAAATGTCATCATCACCTGGAGCTGTGAGACACAACCCCACATAGAGAAGTCAGCACCCCACTTAGGGAAGTCAGCACCCCACTTAGGGAAGTCAGCACCCCACTTAAAGAAGTCAACACCCTGCTTAGAGGAGTCAGAACCCCACATAGAGAAGTCAGCACCCCACATACAGAATAAACACTCCACTTAGAGAAGTTAGCATCCCACTTAGAGAAGTTAGCACCCCACTTAGGAAGACAGAACCCCCCAGAGGAGACAGCATCCTGCTTTGCATTCAGAAAGCCTGACTTCCTTCCCAGAGCCCCTAGCAAACTGTGTGGTCATGGGCAGCTCCTGGTCCGAGTCCGGCTTCTTTGTGCCTAGGGGTGGGTGATGTGCTGGCGCTCTGAGCAGCTGTCTCTCTCAGGAACAACCAAGCTAGACAAAGGACATCAGCTAAAGCTGAATTTTAAACAAACGAGTGTTTATGTTATTATGTACATTCACATAATATTGTAGGCAAAACTATACTTAAAAAAATCTTTTGTTGGGCTGGAGAGATGGCTCAGTGGTTAAGAGCATTGCCTGCTCTTCCAATGGTCCTGAGTTCAATTCCCAGCAACCACATGGTGGCTCACAACCATCTGTAATGAGGTCTGGTGCCCTCTTCTGGCCTGCAGGCATACAAGCAGACAGAATATTGTTTACATAATAAATAAATATTTTTTTTAAAAAAAATCTTTTGTTTATATGAAATTCAGATTTGTCTAGGTGTCCGCATTTTGTTTGCTAAATATCAAAGGCCTTCCTGGGTGGACTGGCCTATATATTGCATCAGTTTTCCTTTTTTTCCCTCAGTGCTTTTTCTGTGTCCAGTTGCCTTAATTATGTTTCTATTGCTGTGAAAAGATACCATGATCAAGGTAACTTATAAAAGAAAACATTTAATTTGGGAGTTCACAGTTCCAGAGGGCTAGAATCCATGACAGTCATGGTGGGGAGTGTGGCGGCATGGCAGCGGGTGGACAGACTTGACACTGGAGCAGTAGCTGGGAGCTCACATCCTGAAACAACAACCATGAGGCAAAAAGAGAGAGCTAACTGGGAATGGTGTCATCTAAGAAGGCCACGCCCCCTAATCCTTCCCACACAGTTCTATCACCTAAGCACCAGTCATTCAAACACATGAGCCTATGGGCAATATCATTCAAAGTACCACAGCTATCTTCTAGGCTGACTCCCCCACTCCCATTTGTCTCCTTAATGTGAGGGTTCCCCAGGAATGTATCTATAGCCCCCTCTTTTACCTCCCTTCATCCAGCTTAAGATTAGTGCTACCATTTTGACAGACATATGTTTCAAGCCTCCCCCATTTCTAATCAAGCCTAGATCTGTGTATTCCTCTGCCCGAGGGACATAGAGAATGCTCTGAAAGTTAACAATTGAAAGGCAACACATCACCAAGATGCGCATCAATGTGGTGTAACTCCGAAGCAGAACTATCGATAGATGCCACGGGCAAGTTTCCTGCTCTGGCCTTTGATGCTTCGCCCACTCATCTTTTCCAGTGAGCAGCTAGGAAGTTGTGGGCGTGATAGATCTTCCCTTCTTTCCTGGTGTTTCCCTCTAACACATGCATGTGTGTGTACACCTATGCACTTGCACCCCCCCCCAAATCCATCCCTCATGCACCCTAGCCTTTAATTTCCCTTAGTTTCTCTGAGTAGTTCTGTTTTCTGGTCCTGCCACCCCATCCCACCTAAGGTGGTCATCACTCATCCCTTGGCCTAACCCAGTCTTCTCCTTCCTTCTTCTTCCTGTTCACTCACTAATTTGCAGACTAATTTGTTGGGCTCTTTTCATCTCCACCAATAGACCCTGACTCACATTTCTCAGCCTCACAGCTGACTTGGTTACTCCCCTGGCTTAAAAATCTTGGCACAAGGGCTGTAGAGATGACTCAGTGTTTAAGGACATGCAGAGGACCCAGGTTCTGTTCCCAGGGCTCACATGGTGGCTCTCAACCCTCTGTAACTCCAGTTCTGATGCCATCTTTTGACCCCCAAGAGCACCATCATGTATTTGGTGCACAGACATGCATGAAGGCAAAACACATATACATTTAAAGCAAAAACAAACAAACAAACAAGATTAGCCAGGAGTAGTGGCACATGCCTTTAATCCCAGTGGTCCAGGAGGCAGAGACAGGCAGAGCTCTGAGTTCAAGGCCAGCATGGTCTGTAGAACTAGTCCCAGGTCAACCAGGGGTACACAGAGAAACCCTTGTCTTCCAAAACCAAAACCAAACAAACAAAATCTTGGGGGCCGGGCATGTCGGTGTACTCCTTTAATCTAAGTTCTCAGGAGTCAAAGGCAGGTGGATCTTTGTGAGTTTGAGGCCAGCATGGTATACACATAGCCAGTTTCAGGACAGGAGGGGCTACATAGAGAGACTGTCTCAAAAAAAAAAAAAAACTAAACTAAATAAATAAACCTTGGAACATGAGCAGAAATGCAGGGGTGTCAGCCTGGTCCCCCATGACTTGGCCTCTGCTTCCTGTACACACCATGTGTGATGGATGTGATCACGCCCTCCTCGGGTCTTCTTCCCCTGGCTCCAGGCAGGTTTCGTGGCATCCCAGGCGCTCTCTGCCTCTCATTCATTGGAACAGCTTGCAAGCCCCTGGACCAGTTCAGGAAGCAGTTTCTGTACTGCAGGAGTTCTCACTGGCCTTTGACAGAAAAGGCAGGATCCGTGCTTTTCCAGCCTCTTACATGACAGGAAAGGTCTGAGACGTGAGGATTTCCCACCTCTAGAAAGGTCGCTGGAACTGCCTTGAATGGAACCCATTCTGTCTCTATGAGAGCCTGCTGTGGAGGTTGGGGGGTGGGTGGGTAGGTGGGCGGAGCACTGATTGGTTTATTTGTCCGACGTTCAGTTAACAAACACATTGAGCTCTTCTGACGTTCCAGGCCCTTGGGATAAGGAAGGACAGGGAGATTAAAGACCTTTGACCTCCAGGGTCTCACAGTGTCTGTCACTCCAGTTAGGCTCCTCAGGGTCCAGGTGGAAAATCCTAAGAAAACCCTAAGAGGTCCTGCTTCCTGAATGAGTTCTTTCTCATTGATGTATTCATGCAACAAATGTATATTAAGCATCTACTATAAGCGAGGGACGTTTTGCCTCAGATAGAGCAGAGTCTCATTCGCCCAGAGTATGCATTTCAGGATGGTGAGGGAGACAGGACAGCCAATGAGCAAAGGGCACAACAACTTAGAAATTTCATCCAAGGCCAGCAGCCCGGCAACGAGGGCGGGGGAGGGGGGGGCGCGAGGATGTGGGGGGAGAAGGGTGGTGTTTTAAATAGGCGGTGGGCTTCTCTCTCTCTCTCTCTGTCTCTCTCTCTGTCTCTCTCTCTCTCTCTCTCTCTCTCTCTCTCTCTCTCTCTGTCTCTGTGTGTGTGTGTGTGTGTGTGTGTGTGTGTGTGTGTGTGTGTGCAGTTTTCTCTACAAATATCTCACAAGGGAGGCCGTGGTGTGCACGGGGGAGAAAAGGCCCGGATCGCAGAAATGATTCCAGTTTGAGCTGTCTCTGATGGACACTTGAAAACCGGCTGGGAGCCTGGAGGCAGGCTCTGGGGGCCGAGGGGCTCTCAGGGCCCTGCCGCGGTGCTATCAGGCTAATCCGGCTGCCTGCTCCCACCCTGCCCCTCCCTAGGGGGCGTTTGCTCTGCGGACAACAGTTGAGTTGAAGCGAACTCTGCCAGGCGCTTTAAGCAGAAAAGCAGAGAGGCCGCGGGAGAGACCGCGAGAGGGACTAAGGAACCACAGGCTACCGCAGAGGCGGTGGACAGGGCGACAGGGCCACCGTATGCCCCGGGCGCGGGCTTAGCAATCCAGGCTTCTCCGGGGCGCAGAACTTTGTATTCGGTAATTGCTGGGCTGCAGCGGTGACCTAGGAGCACGGAGCAGGGAGCCCCCTGCCCATCGCGGCCTTTGGAGCTGGCGGGTCGCGAGCGTCTTTTCTACAGGAGTCGTGAAAACACCCCTGGTCCCTGCGCTAGGGCTCTCCCGCTCCTAGTTGCACAACCAATCGTTTCAACATTTCGCCGCAAACCCCGATCCACTGTGGGGCCGCACATTAAAAAGTGTTATTCGCTTTGAAGGTTTTGTCTAATGGTTCTAAACTGAAAGAAAATGTTTTCCTATTACTTAATTCAATCATAGCGAAGAGACTTGGTAAAAAGCCCACGGATTTTGTCCCAAAGTGTGACAGAGTTCTCTTTGTGTTTGCTTATCCTCCGCTGTCACACACTTTAATTCGCCTCTCTTTATCTGGCATTCAAAACTTTCTTCAATGACATTCAATAAGGTCCAGGGGCTGGAGGGAGAGGGGGAAACTGGTTATTCCCCCCCACGCCTCCATATTCTTTCCCAGTAGCTTTGGCCTTGCTTGTATTCAAGGGCTCTTAACCCCTTCCTAGCCTGGAGTGTTGGGCAGCTCCCAGGAGAGCCCCAGCACTGGCACCTCGCTGACTTGCCAGCTCTAGGGCGCAACGGCTTCTCCTTCTGCCCTGGAGCCGCATCCACACCCACTCCTCCCCAGTCCGCCTCAGCCCAGCGGGAAGCCCCTCTCCAGTCTTCCAGTCTCGCTCTCTACCCACCCAGCCCAGCCCAAATTTCCCAGAGAGCAATTAGAACGGGAATTAGGCTGCATTGATGCGTACCGGCTGGTTTGCAGGCGCTTTGGGGCCGAGACCGTGGCTTGGGGACACCCCATGCCAAGCACCAGGAGACCATTGAGCCCTCACTCCTGCTAGATGGCGAGATGGCACGCCCTCTATGCAGGTTAGTTCCCCCTATTGCTACTCTCCCATTGTAGAAGCAGTTGCTCTCACGCACACTCTATCTCCCATAACAAATCATCTTTAATTTTTTTTTTAACCAGTTGATTGTGGCTGCTCGTACTGCACGCATGTCATGAACAGTGCAAACCGGTGCAGACGCCTCGGATTTGGGCAGCCTTGCACTGTTTCCCCCACCCCCATCCTCGGAAAGCTCCCCATTCCTGGTCTCACGATTCTGTTCACGACTCAGAGCAGGTGACAGCAGCGATTTGTAAAATCGAAAGTAGTAAATTCGAAATATTTATGCTAATTCCCCATTGTATGGAAAGCGCACAGGAACGGAAACAGCTCTGAACCGCGGATGATTTTTTAAAACTGAAGATGTGTACATAGAGCGGGGCATTTGAAGTTGTTTAACCATTGTGTGATGGGGGGGGCGGTGACGCGACGGGAGGAAGAAGCAAAGGGCAAGCGAAGCAGGGAAAGACAGAAGACCGCCCTTTCTTTCTCTCCAGCCCTGGGAAGACAACGGTTCCGAGGGCACCCAGAAATCTAGTGGAGTGCGTGCGAGTGGAGAGTGCGCACGCAACGTCCGTGCGAGTCTAGACCAGCCACACACACCACATTTTGTGGGTGGTAGAGCGTCACACAAATGACTCGGCTTTCACTCCCCCACGCTCTGTTTCTGTGCACGTTTTCACAATCTAGCAGCCCTTTTTTGGTGCTGTTGTTTTTGTTGTTTTGTTTCTTTACATCCAAGGCCCTGTTGTTGAAGGAAAAGGCTGGTTTACCACGATCCACCGAACAAAGACTAGAGATCATAGGCAACACTAAAGTTGAAACCATTTGAAAGATTCAGAAAAAAACAGAAGGACAGAGACTAAGTTAGTCTTGAATGAAGAATACTGAGCCCTTCTCCCTCCTCTGAGGAGCATCTTTTACCCCCAAACCCTGTTCTCTCTCTAAATAGGAGAGAAGGAACTCCACAGGTGGGAATGATGGCTAGGCGTCTGCTAGGACGCTCGCGCGGGATGCGGAGCTAAGAAAACTAAGAGAAAGCAGTATACTTGCTGTGTCGGGGTGGGGGGTACTCAAGGAAGAGGTAACAGAAAGAAAGGAAACAGGATCAATTGAGCAGAGGAGATGGGTGTGTGTCCACGGGGATCTGTGGAAGGGAGGCAGCACTGGTGCAAAATCAATGAGATAAATGGGCCGATCGCCAGCGCAAAGCAGAAGGGGAGTAAGAAATAAAGAGAAAGAAAAGAATATTAAATCGCGGGAGAATGAGAAAATAAACCCGAAAAGGGGAGAGGAGGGGGCGAGAGCGCCTGTTACGGCGTGGGTGGGGTTGACAAGAATAGAGTACATTATGCAGTTCATTTAGTTAACAAGTGAAATAATGAGGAAGCGTGCAGAGAGAATGCCAAGAGAAAGGGCACAAAAACCCTATTGAGAGGCCCCGGCCGCTCCTGGCGTAGCCCATCACATGGCAATAGTCCTATTTAAGCGGCGCCGCCGGCGTCTTTCAGCACCACTAGCGCTGGCCAGCACCTCGCGCGCTCCGGGCGGCGCCCTCAGCAGCAGCCGAGGTGACTTAAGCTCCGGCTTGAGCCGCGCGTGGAGCCTCCCGGGTCCCGGCAGCTGCGGGAAGCCGCGACCGGGGAAAGCGAGTGCAGGACCCGCAGTTCCCTCGGGCGCCAGGGGCGGGCTGGCGGCGGGTGGACCGCGCGCCAGCGCCATGCCGCGTTCCTTCCTGGTGGACTCCCTTGTGCTGCGGGAAGCCAGCGACAAGAAGGCGCCGGAGGGCAGCCCGCCACCGCTCTTCCCCTACGCGGTCCCCCCGCCGCACGCGCTGCACGGCCTCTCGCCCGGCGCCTGCCACGCGCGCAAGGCCGGCTTGCTGTGCGTGTGTCCCCTCTGTGTCACCGCTTCGCAGCTGCACGGGCCCCCCGGGCCGCCAGCTCTGCCGCTACTCAAGGCGTCCTTCCCTCCCTTCGGATCGCAGTACTGCCACGCGCCTCTGGGCCGCCAGCACTCGGCCGTGACACCTGGAGTAGCCCATGGCCCGGCCGCGGCGGCAGCGGCTGCCGCTCTCTACCAGACCTCCTATCCGCTGCCGGACCCCAGGCAGTTTCACTGCATCTCCGTGGGTAAGCGGGGTCCCCGCGCGAGCTGGTATGGGAGAACCGGGGCTCTCAGGGGGCAAGTGGGCGAGCTAGGTATCCGAAAAAGGTGCGTTATGGAGGCGGTGAGGATCCTATCCCAGGTCCTCGAGGGGCGCTCACAGTGGTGGGCTGGGACAGGACGCAGGAACCGGGGTGAAGACCGAAGATCCTGGGTCTGGGGAGTTGGGGGGCGGAGAGTGGGGGAGGGAGTGAGGTAAGCTTCAAGAAGTTCCATAAAGGGATGTTAGGGACGACCTAACAGAGATTAAGGGATTCTGTGGTTTGACCAGGAGGTGCCCGCCTGTGGATCATAGTGAGTGGAAGGGGTGTGTGGGAGAGTCCAAGGTTGAAGCTTTAGCTGCAGCTCCACGGGAAATCAGGCCCACGGCTCAGACGTTTGATGGCTTCTCTCTCTGTTCCTGCTTCGCCCCTCCAGACAGCGGCTCGAACCAGCTGCCCAGCAGCAAAAGGATGCGGACGGCGTTCACCAGCACGCAGCTCTTAGAGCTAGAGCGGGAGTTCGCCTCCAACATGTACCTGTCCCGCCTGCGGCGCATCGAGATCGCGACCTATCTGAATCTGTCCGAGAAACAAGTGAAGATCTGGTTTCAGAACCGCCGAGTGAAACACAAGAAAGAGGGCAAGGGCAACAACCACCGCGGCGGCGGTGGCGGAGCTGGGGCGGGGGCCGGCGGGGGCGCAGCGCAAGGCTGCAAATGCTCTTCGCTCTCCTCGGCCAAGTGCTCCGAGGATGACGACGAATTGCCCATGTCTCCATCCTCCTCTGGGAAGGATGACAGAGATCTCACAGTCACTCCGTAGGTGCGCCTTTCAGAGGACCACTGGCCGCCCCCGGCCCTTCCCGCTCCTAAAAGACTGGTCTCCCAGGCACCGGTTGCCCATTGATGGATTTTGGTAGGGCTTTGCCATGGTACCCAGCTCTAGGCAGAGCTGAGACTTGAAGGCAGTGTCCCTGTCCCTTAGGCTCCAGGGTGTCTAGGAGGACTCCAAGTTCGCCGGGTCCTCCTCCCAGGACACAGCCTTCCCCGGAGGCGTGGAGGCCCGAGCCCAGCGCCTTGCTGGACGACGGCGTGCCTCCTCGCCTCCTCGCCCGCCCGCGCATTCTGGGCTAGTTCAGGCTTTCTCTCTCTCTCTCTCTCTCTCTCTCTCTCTCTCTCTCTCTCTCTCTCTCCTCTCCTCTCCTCTCCTCTCCTCTCCTCTCCTCTCCTCTCCTCTCCTCTCCTCCTCTGTCAAGCTGGGCCTTTCACTTCGCAAATGGCTGTTTGCGTCCTTTTTAACATTTTTTTCCTTGTCCTCAACTCTTTCCCCACAGTGGTCATTTATGCAACACGTTTATGAACTAAACTTTTCCTTTCCCTTTCCCTCTCCCCAGGGAGCCTCTTCCTTCAGTCCGTTTGTCCCTTGACCAGGGACTGGTCTTGCTGTTCGAAGTCCTCTTAGCAGAGAGGAATGTCTCCAGTGGTGTACTGGGGAAAATGACTTAGCTTGTTTCCATCACGTTCTACATCCGTCAAATGAAGACTGATCCCTCTTCTCCACCATAAGCGACCTCCCCCCATCCTCCAGGTCCTGACCCCGCTGGGGACTGACTGTAATTGTATGGTCTCTGTAATGCCAGAAGATATTTATTTATTTATTTATGTACAAAATTTTAAATAAACTTTTTTTTTTCTTAGAGATTCCTCTGCCTCTGGGTCCCTAGGTTTAGAATGTGGGCTAGGCAGCCACAGGCACGGGCTGGCACTGTCTGCTGGGGCCTTGCAGAGGTTCAAGTGCAGCTTCTCACCTTACAGCTAGCCACCGCCCTCCCCACACCCTCAGTACCCGGTGGAGCTCCCGGGTTCTGCTCCAGCTCGGAGTCCTTCCCAGTGTTCCTGTGTGGGGGCCCCACATGGTGTTCCCTTGGCTCTCCAGCAAAGGGCAGAAACCAGAGATGCGCCTCTACTGGGCTTGTGATGACCTAGTCTTCTTTAGAAGGGGCGCGCCTTGTTTTGCTTCCAAGCAAAAGATCCTTGCAGTGGTGCACGACTCCAGGTGAGAATTCCCACCCACGACTTGAAGAGACCCCACTGCTGGAACTGTAGGGAGCCATCCCCTGGGGCTGGGGGACCTCGTGTTTTGGTCAATTCTATTAAAAACAACAACAACCCACAGTCGCTATGCGTAGACTCCACTCTTTAGTCTTCTTTGGAGGGACTATGTTTTTGGGTTTTTTTTTATGCGTCTGTGTTAATTGAGGTGCATGGAGTTCCGCAGGGACGGTGAGCGCATAGACGCTAGACACCCAGTGACAGGTATTTCTGTAGTTAGGGATTAAAAAATGGGCAAACAGTGGATCCAGGGGCTACCTCCAGAAGACTTTCCATTTCTTATCTGATACCTAAGAACCTTCTTTTCCTTCCAGAAACCCGCCCTTCTGCTAACACACTCAGAAGAACCCCGAACTCGCTGTATTTAGGCAAAACATCTGCCATGGAGAAAAGACGTGTAGCTGGGGTTGCTCAGCGTTCGGGATGCTTCTGGTAGAGTCTTCTCATTGAAATCAGGCTCAGTGTGAGGGTCTCTCTCCAGTTCCCCGTAGAACAGCGTGCGTACCCGGGAGAAATCACTTTTGATTCTCCCTTCTTTATTCAGGAGAGACGGGAACGGTTCACTTGCCCCTGCCTCCCACCCCCACTCTCATCCATCGGAACTTCAGTCCCACTCGGACTAGTTCTCCACCCTTCCTGAAGGAAGCACGGTACCAACCTAAAGCCAGCCATAGCTCTCAGGACTAATGCTGGTAGAGTAGTGACTGACATTTCGTAGCTGGGCCGGCTGCAGGACCTTCCTAGCTGATAGGACCACGTAGGGTGTGTCGAGCCTGTTAATGGGCTCTTCAGCGCCGTGAAACCAACCAGTGCGTCTTTGGCAAGGATTCAGGGGCGAACTGCCACAATGGCCGTCAGTGTGCAGAAGTCTGCTGTGGGTTCCAAGTACTTGCTTAAAACCAAGTCTTCACCTGGTTTACCTGAATGGGTGGCTTCTGTGCAAAAGGACAGGCTGCGTGGGAGGCCGCTCCACAAGAAACTCAAACCTGAGGGAGAGTCGAGGTGGGAGCGGGAGGCCCCTAGTCTCCACCTTTGGCATCAGTGTATCTGGCTCCTTTGGTTCTCAGCGACCTGCAGAAACCGGTTCCGGTGCATCGACTCCACACCGGTTCAATTTTCCCAGGAGCCAAGTTTCTTCCTCTGATCTCTTTCCCAGGGCTTAATTTTTCTGCCAGTCTTGGGGCCCAGAGCGCTAGGTTTTTGGTATTCTGCTGAGCGACCCTGGAGCGTAGTGGGATAAGAGCGCAGCCTGCTCCTGCCAGCTCTTGGTCTGCTCCTGCCAGACCGCGGTAAAGCACAGCGGAGGAAAATGCGGAAGCGGCTTCGGTAGCAAGGAGCAGGGCTCAACATCTTTCGGTCTGAACCACATTGACCTGCATCCCAGGAGCGCTACAGGATTCGGCTCGCACACATCTACAGCCTCCGGCCTGACTGCGGAAATAGTCTGTCTTTTGTAGGGACCTAGTCTCAAGACGTTGAAGTAGGGGCCAAAGCCATTCTCCAAGAGCAGATTGCGGTTGCAAACCCCATCTAGGAGACACAATCCAGCCTTCAACCCCATGGTTTGAGCTGGAATTTGGAGTTTGTAAGGCAAATTGTAAAATTAGATTCAAACCGAATGATCAAGATGAGGTTTCCTGTGAATTACTGTTGAGTTGGAGAATCCGCAAACAGATCGCCAACTTTATTTCGGTGACAAAGTCCTTTTCTCAGTAGAGTCTAGTGGCTAGGAGTTTGGAGGGCTAGAATTCAGTCTTGGCTTTGCAAACTATTTCTACCTTTCACTTCAACTGGTGTGCTTGTGCTCGGTTCCTGTGAGATTTTGGAGGGTTGAATTCACACGGACCGCTAAGCACAATGTCCGGCAAATTTCAGTGAGAACTGACGTTGTCTTTGAGTTGAAATGATTACCAGCAGTGTCCACACCAGTAACAGGAGCATAGTTAGTGCTGGATCATTTAGGAAGGTGCTGAGGTCACCAGTCACAGGCAACACTGACCTGAAGAATCCCAGCACATAAGCTGGGTGTGGTGATGATGCTTACCCTAACCCCAGCACAGAGGAGGTAGAAGCAAGAGTTCCATCAGTGAATATGGGCTGCCCTTCTTCTAGGAAGCTGGGGATCACTTCAAACAGGGGTCCTCCCACCACTTCCAGTGGACCAGCTCCTCCACCTCGCCTTGTTGATGTCTTAGTTCAGATGATTCTCTTAGGGGTGTGTTCTGTTCAGGATGCTAACCTGCTTCCTTGGCCTCTACCCTTAACTGCCAGTAGGTCTATCTGTCTGTCTCACTTGCGGCAGTTAAATATTGTTGCCAAGTCTCCTGGAACGGTGACATCTTTTCAGACTGAAAACCACTAATATGGATCTGAATTGTCCCTGTTGCAGTCCCAAGTGGCCAGGCTTGCACAGCCCGATTCTGAGCACTCTTCCTCCCTCTCTCTCAGTTCCTGTCTCAGATATGTTGGGTGCTGGACCTGCACTGTGGTGTGGGGAGTGTGGAGGAAGGGGAAAGAGAAATGGAGGTGGCGGTGTGGGTGGGAAGCAGCCCAGCAAAGGTCTCTCTTCAGGGGGAAGGTTGGGGTGCTAGAAAGCTTTCTGGATGAGTGCTGGAGAGCTGTCTTCCCAGAGCATGCATATGGTTCAGGGCCTATAGATGCTTGAGATTCATGAACCAAGTGCTGTCCATAATGTCCATGTGATCTCACAGGGGACCTTTCGGGAAATTATTTCGGAAGTGGACGTATGTCCCAACAAATCTCCCTCTCTTGTCCCCTCTGTTATGGTTCTTCTTAGAGCACATCCAGTTTCTATCAGTGCTTTATAGTTTGAAGCTAAAACTCAGTTCTTTTTTTTTTATTATTAAGGTCTCTCATCTTCTCTTTAAAGACAGATACTTCTGAAAACAGGGACTGATGTTGCTCAGTGACAAAATGTATGCTGGTCATATGAAAGGTCATGGGTTCAAACCAGAGCCATCAAAAATTCACATATACGCTGGGTGTGGTGGCCCAGCACTAGTTCACGGCCAGCCTGAGTTCCGAGACCGGGCTGCACAGAGAAACCCTGTCTTGAAAAGCAAGTAAACACGATAGATAGATAGATAGATAGATAGATAGATAGATAGATAGATAGATTCACATGTACACACCTCTGCATGAGTGTTGACAGCTCTTGACTTTTTCCGTGAAGGCTCTAGAAGGGCAAAGATGTAGAAGGGTTTTGAGGACTGGGGGCATAGGGAAATGGGGAGGCACAAGAAAAGAATTGTGGGTCCTAGAGGATTCTGGGTGTCACTCTGGCACCAGTCCATGTTTCTTAGGGTTGTGGGGCTCCCACTCACAAAATCAGGGCATGCATTTGTTTAACAGACTCTTGCAGAGCCAACTTCACCCACAGACTGTATGAGCAGTTGCAATGGGATAAGACCTCACAAGCCCGCCTCCTCCTCAACCTCTCACAGAATAAGTTCCTACAATGGTGGTCTCTCTTGTCCCAGGCCTGAAACATAAACAGAACTCAACCAATTAAAAATATATAAAATGTTTTTATGCTATACAACACAATGAAGTTTACTTTATAAATTAACCAAGAGACTAATCATTAACAACAGAAAATTTATAAGACTATGACAATAAAAGTTATTTAAAATCTGTGAATTATTTACTTCTGGAATTTTCTATATAATTTTTTTTGGCTAATGCTGAACACAGGTAATTGAGTCCAAAGAATATGAAACAGTGCCAGGCAGTGGTGGTGCACACTTTAATCCCAGTACTTGGGAGGCAGGTGGATCTCAGTGAGTTCAAGGCCAGCCTGGTCTGAAAAACGAGTTCCAGGCAGCCAGAGCTGTTATTCAGAGAAACTGTCTCAAAAAGCAAGCAAACAAATAAATAAAATATATAAAACAGCACATAAAAGAGTGGCTACTGTAGTAGTAGGTTTGTGTGTGTGAGCATGTGTTTTGTGTGTGTGTGTGTGTTAGAGATACTAAGCCAAAATGAAGGTTTTTTTTTTTTTTTTTGTCTTGTTTTGTTTGGTTTTGGTGGTGGTGGTGTTTTTGTTTTTGTTTTTCAAGACAAGGTTTCCCTGTGTAGCTCTGGCTGTTCTGGAACTCACTATGTAAAGCAGGCTGGCCTCAAAATCTGCCTGCCTCTGCCTCCCGACTGCTGGGATTAAAGTTGTATGCCACAAGATGCCTGGCACAAAATGATTAAGATCTTTAAAAATATAAGATAAACAATTAAAAGGAGGCTGAGGCTATCCAGTTGGTATGGTGTTTCCTGACTTGCATGAAGCTCTGGTTCCCATACCCTATCTATCCCACACACAGCACACACCAGGAGCAATCACAGCACTGGGGTAGGGGCAGGAAGATCAGAAAGTCAATGTCACCCTTGGCTAGACAGTGAGTTAGAGGCCAGCATGAGCTACCTAAAGCCCTGCCTTAAAAAAATTAAAATTGAAAACGAAACCAAAAACTAACTGGTGAATCTAAGGAGCCCAGGTTAAGCGCCCTAGGTAGCAGTCAGCTTGCCCCCTGCTTTGCCCCGCGCCGCCCTGGCATCCCTCTGCTGCCTTTGAAGCACCAGGGAAGGAGGAGGCTGGGGGTTTCTGGCAGCAGCCTTCTGGGCTCCTTTTGTGAGTAGGCATTCTCAGCTCAAGGGGAGAAATGCCCCTGTCATGCCCAAATTGGGAGGCATTTAGGGTTTTTTTTTTTATTCCTTTCTGAAAATTGTATACAAATAATTCACTTAGATCATATCAACCCCCAATTCTCCCTCCTCTTAGCCTATCCCCTCTCAACTTTATATCCCAGTTTCACAGCCTGCTGAGTCCAACTGTTGTTGTTGGGGGGGGGGGGTTAAAGGCTGATGGGGCACTTGTGTTTTGGCATACGTTCAGGGCTATGGTAGGTAAGGAAGATATGACCTGCCTATCCTGTCCCCATGGTCAGACTGGGCCCAAGTTTATAGTCAGTCAACATTTACTCTGGGGATCCTTACAGGAAGGAGTTTCTTCTGCTGGTCCTTTTGAGCTGGGCTGTCTGGTAAAGACACAGACACACTCAGAAAAGGCACAGGGAAAGCTGGGTACCCCTGATACCCCAGCACTGGGAAGGCAGCAGGTTTAGAAGATCAGGATTTCCAAGCCAGCCATAGTGAAACTCCATCTTAATTAAAAACAAAAACAAAAGCACATGGAACAGGTAACATGTACAAACCAAAGAGGAGGCCACAAAGAGACTCACTACTACCATCTTGGCCATAGATTTCAGCTTTAAGAACTGTGAGACAGGCTGGGTGGTGGTGACACACACCTTTAATCCCAGCATTTGGGGGAGGCAGAGGCAAGCGGGTCTCTGTGAGTTCAAGGCCAGCCTGGTCTACGAAGCGAGATAGCCAGAGTTGTTACACAGATTACACACACACACAGAGAAAAATAAACCTATGAGACAATAAATGTCCCTTGTTTATGATGCCTGGTCTGTGGTCTTTTGTTAAGGTGGCCCTAGGTGAGTCATACAAATTCCAGGCTATGTGACCAACTTCATTTTTGTCCTTGTTTCTCTGCTCAGCATCCACTTCCCTCAGATCCTTATACCTACATTATGTTCTGTCAAATGCATATTAAAATCTTGCTGGGAAGCGGTGGTCCAGGCTTTTAATCCCAGCACCTGAGAAGCAGAGGCAGGAGGATCTTTGAGTTCAAGGCCAGTGTGGCCTACAAAGCAAATTCCAAGACATCCAGGGCTACACAGAGAAACCCTGTCTCATAAAGCAAAACAGAGCAAATCTCTTCCAGAAAAGAACATCTACTGAAATAGACACTTTGGCCTTGTGGGACATCACTACCAAATCAAATGGAGGCTAGATATTAGCTGACCATCTCACCTGGCGCTCAGGCCTGGAAACTGGATGTGGGCCCAGCTATCTGGATCTTTCCCCCAGCAGTCTGAAGTAACTCAGAGGTGCCTGCCATGTACCAACCATTCCCTAGTGAGCCTCCACATGATGGCGAATGACCAATGATAAAGTCATTGTTCCAATGAACCCCTCAGAGATGGTCGTTATCTGGATAGTGGCCCATAGCAGATACTTTGCCTAGACCCGCTCTCCTTCTGCTGGCTTCTAAGCCATTTTCCAGTTTTCCCATTGACTATCAGGTTAACTAGCCTGAATTGGCTTCCACGGCCTTCAACCAAGAACTGGGAGTGATGCATGACCTACATCACGATCAAGTCTCTTAGAACCTGCACAGGTTGGTGAGTAGGCTGGGGAAAGCACCAGACTCCTGGAACCGAGTTGTGTCCTAACCGGTGGGGGGGGGAGTCAATCTCACTTAGAATTCTCTATCCAGGGCTCCTTGAGGCAACTGGGCAGGGGTGATGACAGAAGTCATCATCCAGAGGTGACCCAGGGTCACAGCCAGAGCAGGACCGACCTTTCCTTGGTGTACCCTCACCTCTCTGGGCAGCAGTGATGGGCTTCCTCCCCATTTGTACTGAGAAGCCATGTACATCATCTTACGCAGGCTGTGCCCTTCGGAGTGACCATCGCGTAATACACGGATTCATTCAGTTGTGCTCTGACGTCACACATTCACCATGATATGTGTGCCCCTCCGCACAATAATAACAACCTAAACGATAAATACTTTTGAGTATGGTTGGAGTTCTCTATTTGATTTTATTTGCTTTGTAGCCCAGGCTAGCCTCAAACTCTTTACCTGCCTATGTCTGATTCCCCAGGGCTGATATTGCAGGGGTGGTTTCATTTTTAAAACACACATAAAGTTCAGTGGTGAAAGGTTTGGAGCCCTCAACACTTTTCAGAGTGTTAGCATCCCTGAGATCAAAAAGTTTGAGAGGGACGGTGGCCGTGTCCTAGGCATGATCCAAATCCGTGTCTTAAAAAAGTTATTGTCATGCATATGGATGTTTTTCCTGTGTGTATGCCTGGAATCTGCAGAAGACAGGAAGTGGCATCAGGTTCCGGGAACTGCAGCTAGGGTGGCTGTGAGCTGCCATGTGCAGCCAGTGCTCTTAACCCCAGCCATCTTGGCAGCATCTCTAACCCCTGTCTTAACAAGAAGCAGGATCTACAGATGAAGGGAGGGGGCACAGAGGCTGAGGGGCTCTCAGCCCCATTCCAAGACCATGTTCTCAAATGTATTCAGTGCCTGCTTCTGGGTGCAGGTGTGCGCAGTGGGGTATTGTGTACAAGGACCTGGGCCCCATTTCTAGCACTAAATTTTTAAAAAGAAATCTTAAGATTAACTCTGTGGAGCTGGAGAGATGGCTCAATGGTTAAGAGCACTGGCTGCTCTTCCAGAGGTCCTGAGTTCGATTCCCAGCAACCACATGGTGGCTCACAACCATCTGTAGTGAGATCTGGTGCCCTCTTCTGGCGCGTGGGCATACATAGAGGCAGAATGTTGTATACATAATAAATAAATAAATCTTTAAAAAAAAAAAAGACTAACTCTGTGAGCCACAGACTGGGTGCCCACTCCATTTCATGGGCTCAGAAAGCCCTGACATCATGCCCTGCCTTCAACTACCCAGTATCTAAGCCTAATAGCAATAAAAATAATTTTAAAATAAAATAATATAAGCCAGTAATGTTTTCTGTATTTCCAGCATTCGGGTAGCTAAGCTGGAAGAGAGTCAAGAGTTTGAGGCTAGCCTGGGCTATGTAATAAGATCTGGTCTCAAAAATTCAAACACAAACTCAATCAATCAATAAGCCAAACACTTGCTAGACCTGATGGGGCATGTAAGCAACCCCATTGAGAAGATTGTGGGTTCCAAGGCTAACCTGGGCTAGGTACCAAGACCCTGTCTCAAAGCAAAAGAAAGCAAAAATTTAAGAATATAATAAACTGCAAATCATTTTTAAAGTTGTGTTGCAAACAGAGTCATAATCTGTTTCTTCTTTTTATTATAAAATATTATAATAGTTAAAATATTTTATATTATTTTTTTAGACAGGGTTTACTATGTTACCCTGTCTGGCCTTGAGCTCATAGAGATCTGCCTGCCTTTGATTCCCAATTCACAATTTCTCTCTCTCTCTCTCTTTTGAGACAGGTTTTCTCTGTGTAGCACTGACTGTCCTAGAACTCGCTCTGTAGACCAGGTTGGTCTTGAACTCACAGAGATTCTCCTGCCTCTGCCTCCCAAATGCTGGGATTAAAGGAGTGCACCACCTCCGTCTAGCTCACAGTATCTTACTTAATATCGGCAAATCTGACTTTGGAAACAAAATGTCAAGAAATCCAAATCCAGCCACTGGCAATAGCATTAGTTCAGGGCTGTTTTGTTCTGTAGGCCTTTGAGACAAAGCCTTCCCTGTGCTGGTCAGGCTGATCTTAAACTCCCTAGATAACTCAGGTCGCCTTCCATTCTAGTCCCCTGCCTCCTCCTCCTCGGGCTGGGATTACAGTACATGCTGCCACCCCGGCTCTCGCTTCATACCTCGCTATTATTACACTCTTAAAATGGGCAAATGCAGGTGGCAACCATGTGTGTTACTACCTCCTATGCCATTTTGTCTGATGCCCGTATCTTTGCTGGGGATCAAACCCAAGGTCTTGTGTGTTAGTGCTCTACCACTGGGACACATTCACAGCTCTGATGTCCTTTAATATTAATACCATCCTGGCCAGGCAGTGGTGGCCCACACTTTTAATTCCAGCACTCGAGAGGCAGGCAGAGCTCTGAGTTTGAGGCCAGCCTGGTCTACAGAGTGAGTTTCAAGACAGCTAGGGTATACACAGAGCAATCTCTCTACACACACACACACACACACACACACACACACCCCACATGTAGGTGACAGTCCAAGAGAATTCCAGTTATAATGACATTGCCCAGTTCAAGGCCCTCTGATGCTCTTCAGTCAATGTCCTGGGTTTCTTTGCATGCTCTAATCTGTATGTAGCTACGTGATTTCTCTTCATAACCCTGGCCCAGTGTATCAAGCTTAATATGACATTTGCTAAACAACAGAAGCCCCCTTTCCCTCAAGTATCTTTTAATTAAAATGTTAATTTGGCCATGCATAATTTATCTTAACTCTAGCCCAGAAAGAAGGGTGCTAACTTAAACAGCAGTTCAAAATTCTTTCATCAATTTAAGGCATTTGGGGGCTATGAAAGATGCTTCAGAGGATGAAGCCGTCAGGTATTGTATGTGTAAATAAACCTTTTAGCTCACTGGCAGAATCCTTGTGCTGTAGGGCTAGAAAAGCATTCTGGGTATTGGCATGCAAATGAGCGTGTCAACAGCAGTTCAAGTGTACCTTGGGGTGGTAAACAAGCTGATTGTCATGGGAAATGTAGTCGGCTTGCCCTGTTTGAAACTGTTACAAATCCCTTGTCTGGTTAGATCTCTGAAAGTTGAATTTGTGAACTCAATAATACGGCTTAATACCAAGCTCCCAGCCACACTGTCTTTGGATGCCTGACAAGGTTGTGCAGGCCTTTAAAGGAGGGACATGCAGCCCTGCCCAATTAGGTTTGGAATGTAGGGGGTGGGGCGGGGCTGAAGGAAACACAGAGGGTTCAAGTGAGATGTGGGTTACAATTAGGAAATGGCCAGGGGACGCAGTTCTGTGTGGACCTCGTGTCCCGCAGTGGAATGGCCATGACCTTGATAGCTCTGCCTGAACCCCCATGTCCTCCACCCCAGCCTGGCCTCTTCGAGGAAACCTCCTCCTTCCTGGATTCCCCAGGCTGAGCTGTTTCTCCAGCCCAGGGGTTTTGTCCGTTCCCTCTGACCTGTGTTCTTTTGTGCAGACTGGCCGCTGTCCGCGATGACCGGCAAGGGGATGCCATCCATCTCGAGACGCAGTGGTGCTGCAGACAGACTGAGCCTTCTCCAGCACCGGGACTAGCTGTTGGGGGCACTTGTGGAGGATGCTGTCTATGCATTCTCAGCTCCTGTCCTCGTTACCTGGAAGAAAAAGTCAACAACAAAACACCGAAGACAGGTTCTGCCTTCCCTCCTGTATCTCCTCCCACCCCTCCATGTATGCTTTGGATCTCTGTGACCACAAGTCCAAAGGAAACCGGCTTACGAGAGGAACGACTTGGTTGAGCTCCGGATTCCGTCCATCGTGACAGGGAAAGGATGGCCAAGAAGCAGGGACAGAAGACAGATGGGGAGGGGCGCGGGTGGGGCGGGCAGCTATTCAATCTTCAAAGGCCTGCTGTAGCCTCAGTATCCTCTCCTTTCACCAGGTCAGCGCCATCTTACACAGGCTCCCCCAAAGCACTATGCACTGGTCTGGAAGCCCTTGGAACAGAACAGTTTAAAGTCAAACCACAACACTGTCCTGCTTATAGAACACTTCTGGGGCTTCCTTATATCTTGCTCTCCTGAGGTACCAGGATCCTAAGTATCACCATCTTCTGATACCTTTTCAGCAGGGTGGTGGTGGCGCAGGCCTTTAATCCAATCACTTGTGAAACAGAGGCAGGTGGGTCTCTGTGAGGCTGAGGCCAGCCTGGTGTACAGAGTGAGTTCCAGGCCACCTAAGAACTACGTAGTCTCAAAATAAATAAATGGATAGATAGGTGATAAATAGATAAGTAAACAAACAAACAAATAAACAAATCCTTGTCAAAGCCCTGCTTTCCTCAGAGCCCTTCCGGGTTCTGTCTCCCATACCCTAGGCTGACCTTGAACACCTGATCCTCCTGCCTCTATTTCCCTGAGTGTAAGAATTGCAACTGTTGGGGCTGGAGAGATGGCTCAGTGGTTAAGGGCACTGGCTGCTCTTCCAGAGGTCCTGAGTTCGATTCCCAGCAACCACATGATGGCTCACAACCATCTGTAATGAGATCTGGTGCCCTCTTCTGGCGTGCAGGCATACATAGAGGCAGAATGTTGTATACATAATAAATAAATAAATCTTAAAAAAAAAAAAAAGAATTGCAAGTGTGAGCTTCCAAGCCTGTTTCTATGCAGTGCAGAACTCCGTGCATGCTAAAGGCTACTCTACTGACCAAGTTCCGTCCCCAGCATCTTTAAGTGTTTTGTTTTAATTTTCATTGTGTATATCCATTGTACACAGAATTGTGCTACTCGGAAAGACATTTCCAAACTAGTGTTTGTCCTCTGTGCAGATGCCCCTGTAACCCCTTGTTAACCCGCTGTCCCCCAGTCAGTCTCGCTTCTCCTTCCTTGTCATACATACATAAATGCTTTTATCTGTCTCTGTAAGAGCTAGGAACCAAAAATGATAGAAAATAGATGATATTTATCTTTCTGAGACTACCTTAATTTGCTTACTATGATTTTCTCAGTGGTATCCATTTTCTTAAGAGCAATGCAATTTAATTTATTTGTGGCTGAAAAAAGTTTCACTGTGCCTATGAGCTCTGTTTTCTTCATCCACTCCCCTGTTGCTGAACACTTAGGTTGGCTCCACAACTTAGCTAGGAAAGGGCGGCAGTGAACACTGATATCCATGCGCGCTCCTCTGTAAAAGCCTCCTCCCATTCCAAACCCCACCTCTCAGAAAGCCCTGCAAGGGTCCCCTCCTCCCCTGGAGTGCACCAAGTCCTGCCTACAGGGTACTTAAGATCTGACCACCAGACTTGACGCCTACTCTCTCTCTCCTGCCCTCCGGAGAGACACCTGGGAGTTGCTTTGTTCTGCTCTGTTTATTAAATCTGGATTTATTAGTTTGGATTGATTCAGTTTATTGCATCAGTGGATCCAATAATGGTCAATATGTAAGTCTCTGCCCAAATGCCCAGGGATAGAATGGCTGAGTCGTAGGGACAAATCTACTTCTTAGATTTGTTTATCTGTATTTTATATGCGTAAGTGTTTTGCCTATATGTATGTCCCTGCAATGAGGAAGTGCCTGGTGGCCATGGAAGCCAGAAAAGAGTCCCAGATTCCTGGGAACTGGAGCTGAGGACCATCGTGAGCTGCCACATGGGAGTAAGGCGTCAAAGCTAGACCCTCTCTGCAAGAGCGGCCCGTGCTCTAACCACTGAGTCACCTCTCCAGCTCCTGCATATCAGTTACTGCATTGTGGTGAGCCTCTCCACTGATTTCTGTAGTGGCTGCACTTGTCTGGGTCCCAGCGTGCATTGTCATTTGTTTCTGTGTTGACTTCTGACAGCTAATGACATCATATTTTCTCATAGCTCTGCTGGCCCTGTGTGCTTCATTTCTTTACAACTCTGCTCACTTCATCAGCTCATCGACTGCATTAGTTGATGTCTTTATATTTGATTTCTTTAGCTCTTTGTGTATCCCATGTATTCATGCAAATATTTTCTCTTATCCTGCAGGCTCTTAAAAAAAAAAAAACACGCACACACACAATTATTTTGCCCGGCAGTGGTGGCACACACCTTTAATCCCAGCACTCAGGAGGTAGAGGCAGGAGGATCTCTGTGAGTTCGAGGCCAGCTTGGTCTACAGAACAAGTTCCAGCACAAGCACCAAAGCTACACAGAAAAACCCTGTCTCGGGGCTGGAGAAATGGCTCAGTGGTTAAGAGCACTGACTGTTCTTCCAGAGGACCTGAGTTCAATTCCCAGCAACCACATGGTGGCTCACAACCATATGTAATGAGATCTGGCTCCCTCCTCTGGCCTGCAGGCATACATGGAGGCAGAGTGTTGTATACATAATAAATAAAATCTAAAAAAAAAAAAACAAACCAAAAAGCCCTGTCTCAAAAAATCAATAATAATAATAATTTTAAATGTTTTTATTTTTATGTGTTTGGGTGATTTGTCTGCATGTATGTCTGCATCTGTCTGCATATATTTGTCTGTGCGGTGCATGAGTGTAGTCCTTGTGGAGCCCAGGAGAGGGCGTCACATCCCTGGAACTGGAGTCACAGAGAGTTGTGAGGAACCATATGGGTATTGGGACATCAAGACAGGTCCTCGAAAAGAACAGCCAGTGCTTTTAAACACTTGGCCACTTCTCCAACCCCTCTGTGGTCTTTGAAGAGCCTTTTGTCCTTGAAGCCAGCCCTGAAGATTCCTTTGACACAAAGGGTTTTGAAGCAGCCACTTGACACATTCCCCCGTGGCCCAGGTGAAACCAGTAAAAAGGTTCGTGGGCTGTGGAAGGCTATCATCACCTGAGGTGTTAGACATGGGAAGTCACTTAAAGATGTATGTGAGCCAGGGTGGGGAAGGGCCTATCCAGAGGACTCCCAGCCCCACAGCGCTACTTTTGGAAGGAAAAGTTTGGTTATGAGACAAAAATGTCACTCACATTCTTATTCAAAACTAGAGCTAAGTGTGGTGGCATTAGCACTTGAAGCAGATGAGGCCACACAGGTCTATAAGAGTTCCAAGTGAGGTCCTGTCTCAAAGACAAAACAACCACCCCCCACCCTGTCTTAGTCAGGGTTTCTGTTGCTGTGAAGAGACACCAGGACCACAGCAAGTCTTCTTCTTTATTGTTTGTCTTTTTTGTTTTTTGAGACAGGGTTTCTTTGTGTAGCTTTGGAGCCCATCCTGGAACTCAGTCTGTAGACCAGGCTGGCCTCAAACTCACCGAGATCCTCCTGCCTCTGCCTCCCAAATGCTGGGATTAAAGGAGTGCACCACCACCACCCAGCGACCACAGCAACTCTTATAAAGGAAGACATTTAATTGAGGTAGCATCTTACAGTTTCAGAAGTTCAGCCCATTATCATCATGGTGGGACATGGTGGCATGCAGGCAGACATGGTGTTAGAGAAGGAGCTGAGAGTTCTATACCTTACAGGTAACAGGAAGTGCTCTGTCTCTTTGGGTATGACTTGAGCATATATGAGACCTCAAAGCCTGCCTCCACAGTGACACACTTCCTCCAAAAAGACCACACCTACTCCACAAGGCCACACCTCTAATAGTGCCACTCCCTTTGGGGGTCATTTTCTTTCAAATCATCACACACACCCTAAAAAAAGGAAAAAAGAAAAGAAAAAAAAACCAAACAAACCATGAGAAAGCATTTTCATCAAACCTTGCTGTTGGGTTGGCCATTTTAAGACATGTAGGTTGAAGTTTATTCCCCAATCACTCCATATGTGATTGTTTTAGAACAGGACATTCAAAAGGGATGACCAAGTAAAATTAGATATTAGAGTGTCCCTGGGCTGACCCAAGTTTTTAATTTTTTTAAATATTTTTTTAAAATAATCTTTGAGAATTTCATACAATGCATTTTGATCATGTTCAGCCTCCTTCAACCCCTCTGAGATCCATGCCTACTCCCCTACCCACTCAACTTCCGTTCTCCTCCTCTTCTTCCTCTCCTTCCTCCTCCTCCCTTTTCCTCCTCCTCCTCTTGGGGTCCAAACCCTGGAGCATAGTCAACACAACTAGTGTCTCATCCTTAAAGGAAATGGAGTCTCCCAGCAGCCAATAGCACCTCAGCTAGGACTGGGACTTTGTGCCTGCCTCCCCTCTCCATGTTAGGATTTTGTCTGGCTTGAGCTTGCACAGGTTCAAGTTCTTATGAGAAGAAGAACCTGGAACATGCCAGGAAGGGAACACACAGAGGACACAAGGAGCTGGCCATCTACAAGCCAAGGAGAAAGGTCTTGGAAAAACCAAGTGTCAGCTCCCTGAGTTTGGCCACTCTGTCCTCAGAACTGTGAGGCACATTTCCACATTCACGCCCAGCCTGCAGTGGCAGCTGCCGTTGACTGACCCTCCAGTATGCGTGGGACCTGCACTCAACAGAAGCCGTGGGATCTGCAATTGGCAGGAGCCTACAGGCAGAGTCTCCCCTGTCAGATGTAGGGATCCTGTTGGCAGCCACCTTTGGGCAATGGCTTTGCAGTGTTCCAAATTTTCTGGGCATACCAGGGCCAAGGCGAGGCAAGAAGCCATTGACAGCCATCAGGCCCCTGATCCTTTCTGGAGAGTTCTGAGGGTCTGGCCCTCTCTTCCCACTTATGTGCTGCTTACTCAATAAATAATCCTCAAGTATAAGCAGTCTGCCCATCAGGGCGCAGAGAGAAAGTCTACCCTGATTTACAAGCTTACAACAGGCAGGAGGCAGAAAACTTCAGGAAATCACGACAGATGGCGGAGGAAATCAGGAAGGGGTTGCAAAGAACTGAGGTGTCAAAAACCAATAAAAGGGCTGGAGAGATGGCTCAATGAGAGTACTGGCTGCTCTTCCAGTGGTTCTGAGTTCAATTCCCAGCAACCACATGATGGCTCACAACCATCTATGGTGGAATCTGATGTCCTCTTCTGACATATAGTTGTAAGTGCAGATAAAACACTCATATACATAAAATAAATAAAGAAATCTTAGAAAAGAAAAGAGGCTGGAGAGATGGCTTAGTGGTTAAGAGCACTGACTGCTCTTCCAGAGGACCCAGGCTCAATTCCCAGCACCCACATGGCAGCTCACAACTGTCTATAACTCCAGTTCCAGGAGCTGTGACACTCTCACACTGATGTACATGCGGGCAAAACACCAATGCACATTAAATAAAAATAAATAAATCTTGAAAAAAATCTTAAAAGAATCAGTCAGAAAAGAGGCAAAAAGAGGTGGGGAATGGATGTGATGGGAATTCAGCTTGTACAAAGGACCTGCAGGCAGGGCTGGAGAGATGGCTCAAGGCTCAGAACTCTGGCTGCTTCTCCACGGGACTCAGGTTCAATCCCTAGAACCCACATCGTGACTCACAACCATCTCTAACTCAGTCCCAAAGGATCTGACGCTCTCTTCTGGCCTCCATAGGTACTGCATGCTCATAGCGCGCAGACACATGTGGGGGCAAAGCACCCATACATATAAAATAAAAATAAATAAATCTTAAAATAAAAACCAACCTGTAGCAGAGCACAGAAGATCCTGGAAGGACAACTGGGGGTGGGGTCAGTCAGAGGCTGCAGCCAAGCCTGCCTGGGAATTGAACCTAGTGTTTGCCCATTCCAGGATCCAAAACCTTAAGCATTCTCATTCGATGGCCATTTGACTGCACAGCTAAGTTCTTCCGAGGCTGTAGACCAAGGGCTGCTAGGAGACCACAATGAACAGAAGGCAAGATAACGGCTTTCCTATCAAAACACACACAAAAATGATCAAGGGCTTCTACGTGGCTGCGAGGTCTGAAACAAAGACAGAAGATGAGAACTTTTGTGAAGGGGCTGGAAGTTGAGGAAGAGGCTGGGCAGTGGTGGCGCTCGCCTTTAATCCCACCATCCCAGCACGCGGGAGGCAGAGGCAGGGGGATCTCTGTGAGTTTGAGGCCAGCCTGGTCTACAGAGTGAGAGAGTGAGTTCCAGGGCAGCTAGGGCTACATGATGAGAATTTGTCTTGAAGAGAGAAAGGGAGAGAGAGAGGGAGAAAGGGGGGGGGAAGAGCTTTAGATTTTATTATATGAATGAATTTAAATCATTAATTTATGGATGAGGATGGGAAAATTACTCAACTGTTAAGACCACTTAAACAGAGGACATGAATTTGGCCCCAGCTCCCACATCAGGTGGCTCACAAACACCTGTAACTCCAGCTCTAGGGGATCCCATCTTCTAGTCTCTGAGGTCACCAACAGATGCACACACACACACACACACACACACACACACACACACACACACACACGTACAAATCAAAATAAAAAGTAATCATGAAAAATAAAACATTCCAGGCACAAGTGAACCTCTCCTCCATAGCTGGGACTCTAGGCGTTCAGTACCACCATGCCTGGCTCTGGATTTTGAGAATAAAACTATGAGAATATAAATCTATGACTGGATAATTCTTTTTTAAAAAATAGATTTATTTATTTATTAAGTATACAGTGGTCTGTCTGCATGCGTCACTGCAGGCTAGAAGAGGGCACCATATTTCTATTACAGATGGTTGTGAGCCACCATATGGTTGTTGGGACTTGAACTCAGGACCTTTGGAAGTGTAGCCAATGCTTTTAACCTCTGAGCCATCTCTCCAGCCTGACTGGATAATTCTTAACAGGAGGTCAGACACCTGGTGTGTGTTATCAAAGGCTCATCCAGGATACTAAGGGCAACAGAGTTCAGGGGCAGAGGCCAGGCAAGCATGCTGGCTGTAGGGCGGGACCAAGCTGGTGGCTTCTGGAACCAGGGAGGAGCCACAAAGGCACAGAGCGCTGTAACAAACACAGAGAAGGCAAAGCCACCATCACTGTGTGGGGACAAGCAGGGGCTCGGGTGTGTAGGAGACACTAGGCCTGTGCTGCCATTCATGGTCGCCTATCTATGAGATGGAGACACCTGGGAAGGCAGAGGTCACAATAGGGGAAGATGTCACTCAAGGGGACTACGTGAGCCTTGCTGCATTGGTGTGACTTTTTCTGGGGAGACACAAACAAACTCCATGCACCTCAGATATGATGTGGGAGGTGATGTAAGCTGTGAATATGTTTTATTGCCATTGGTTAATAAACTGTTTTTGGCCAATGATTTAACAGAGTAAAACCATGCTGAAAGAGATATAGAGAGAGGGTAGGCAGAGTCAGGGAGAAGCCACGTAGCCACCTGTAGGAGACAGACGCCTCTGCCAGAGCCCACAAGAACCTTGCCGGTAAGCCACAGCCACATAGTGATACACATATGAATAGAAATGGGTTAATTTAAGATATAAAAGTTAGCCAGAAATATGCTTTAGCTATTGGCCAAACAGTATTGCAATTAATACAGATTTCTGTGTGATGATTTCGGGAGTCTGTATGGCCCAGAAACGAACTAGCGGCCTCCCCCCACACTGATAGGACCCCGATGACAGACCAAAGACACAATTCCACCTTAATCTAGCTCAGTGAACTGGTGAGGGTGGGTTTTTTGTTTTTGTTTTGTTTGTTTGTTGGTTGATTGGTTGGTTTTGTTTTGCTTTCCGTTCCTCACACTAACTTAATTAACTGGTAAATAAATTCCAGCTAGCGTGGATGAGAACTCCAGTGGGGTGTATTCCTGGAACCCCCTGAATAAAGTACTGACAGCTGGGTCAGCTGGAGTATCTACTCTCTCCAGCAAGTGCTACCTCTTCTATAACCTTGTGGGAGGGCCTTGGTGAATCTGTAACTCCCAGAGCTTCGAGAGCCTGGCAAATGTGTGAACGTCTCTGCACCCTCCAGGAGGAAGTGCCTCAATTCCCCAAAAATGGCTATTCCAAAGATGCCCATTAGACTTGGCTAAAGGAGGAGCAGGCAGCTAGCATAGGTATTCAAGTCTTTTAAGCAGAAGGGAGGACAATAGGGACCAAGGGAAGGGGAGAACCCCAACGAGACGGAACATGGCACAAGAGACATCCACAGCTTGCAAGAATGAAGACCCCTCTGGCCATAGTTTCCCACTCTACCACATCCCTCAAATATCTCTAAGCTCCCTGGGCACAGCCTGAGGCACCCAGGATGTATCAAGAAGAAGAAGTCATCTTCCAGAGCAGAAAAGCAGCCACTGGTCACGTGAACGCCATGCCTGCAGGGCAGCCATCTAGCCACAAATCCAAGAGCTCAGCTGGAGGAAACCTGAGCTGAACTGTGCTAGGAAGGAGGAGCATGGATATTTGCAATTGTGCGGAAGGCAGAAGAGGCCATCACCCCCAGAAGGGAACACAGCACACACGATGCTGGAAGGAAGGCAAGGCCAGAGACCACCACGGGAGGGAGCTTGGAGTCCCCTAAGGTTGACAAGAAACCACACAAAAAATTAAGCCAAAGAGTGACAAGACCAAAGGGGACACTGGAAAAGTCACTAACTAGAAAGCAGCTTGGTCTCACTCTCTCTACCTCCATGAGAACATGTGTTCCCGCTGCCTCCTTGCCTTGCAGGAAATTCCTCTCAGGCCTTCACTGGGCCTTTTGAGGACTGCCATCGTCCAATGCTGTACTCCTCTCTCCTTACCAACACCACCATCAGTCTCAAGCCTTCCCAGGAGCCCAAGCTATAGACATCAATCCCTCCATCAAGTCTCTGAGGGGCAGCTAGGGTCAGGCCTTGTAGTATGAGGGCCGGCTTGTTGGGGTTTCTGTCCCTCCTGGTCCCCCCAGCCAGCTGTTTAGCCCCAAAGAAAATCACATAGAGGTCTCCAGAAGATTATAAACTGATTGGCCCATTAGCTCAGGTTTCGTATTAGCGCTGGTAGCTTATATTAACCCATTATCCCTATCTATGTTAGCCACATGGCTCAGTACCTTTCTCAGCAGGGCAGGTCACATCCTGCTTCTTTGGTGGTCTGGGCAGGACTGGGAAAGAGCTTCCTTCTTCCCAGAATACTCCTGTTCTCATTGCCCCACCTCTACTTCCTGTCTGGTTGTCCCCGCCTATACTTCCTGCCTGGCTAATGGCCAATCAGCATTTATTTAAATCATGATTGACAGAATACGGACAATTCTCCCGTACCAAGGCCTGGTCCATGGTGCTCTTGTTCCAGTGTGGAAGACAGGCCCAAGTCACCCCTTTCTGGAACCCAAATTCCAGGGCAATAGGCAATCCACATAAAAGGCTTTGTGATTCATTTACCTTAGATGAGGGCTATTGGGAGTGGGGATCATGGGCTTCAAGAAGAGAGAAGCAATGTTGTATGGGATGGTGGGGTGTGTTCTCAGGAGAGAGACCCACTGTTGTGTGAGGTGGGAGCACCTTCTCAGGAGAGGAAGGCAGGGTTATGTAAGACAGAAGGGTGCTGTTCCCTGGGGAGGGGAGAGAGCCATGTGGGGTGATCTGAGGGTGTTCCCATGGGAGGGACCCAGTGTTGCATGGGGGTATGCGCAGGGTGCTGTCATAGGAGGAAGGCAGTGAATACTCTATGTGGGAGCTTAAAAACGCTGCGGGGGTGGGGGGTGGGCTGGAGAGATGGCTCAGAGGTTAAGAGCACTGGCTGCTCTTCCAGAGGTCCTGAGTTCAGTTCCCAGCAACCACATGGTGGCTCACAACCATCTGTAATGAGATCTGACGCCCTCTTCTGGTCTGTAGGCACACAAGCAGACAGAATACTGTATACATAATCAGTAAACGTTAAAAAATAAAATAAAAGAAGAAAAATGCTGCAGGTTTTAGTCATCAGCCTTACTGGGTAGGTGTCACTTAGGGTACAAGTATGTTAAATGGCAGAGAGAAATAGGAAGAGGCTTAGTACAGGGTCCAAAGAAGGCTTACAGAGTTTCAACCCTCCCCTTACCCCATGGATACCATATCTAGCATTCCTCTTGAGAAACAGAGTTCCCATCATGGTCCAGCTGCCCAGAGAGAAAATCCATCATGGTGGCAGTCCATCACGGCAGTCACCGTCAACATTTCTGGAAAATAAATTGACTCCACACCTCCTTTTCTCCTTCTTGAAAGCTACTGGTCTCTTTCCTGCTGTGCTCCCTCCCTTGGCATTTGTCCATGTCCTCTTGGAGTTCCTTGGATGTATTTACAGCTTCTCATCTGGAATCACTGTGCTGTGCGTTAGCTAACTTGCTTTTCTCAGAGAAGATTCAGGTGAGGGTGCTCACCGCTGGAGGAGACACAGTATCTTGGGAATTCATATTGCTTGGGGTTTTGTGACTGGGCCTAGGCGTCTGGATCAGGTTATTGGTAGTGCTCCTAGGCATGGATATCGCCCTTTTGTTGAGTGGATGTTTGGATTCTTGTTGGCTGTTACTCCACCTTGTCAGGTTGGGCACCCGCTGAATTATGCTTGGTGTTCAGTCTTGGGGCCACTCAGTGTATGAATGGTATATCAGAAGTTGTTGTGGGATAACGTCTGCCAAGGCCCCTTCTGATTGGTTTAATAAAGAGTTGAACAGTCAATAGCTACACAGGACAGGATAGGCAGGACTTGTGGGGAGAGAGGGAGGAACTGTGCAGATCTGAGAGGTGGGGATTTCACCAATGAGAAGCTGAGGACGGGTGACTGGCAGGAGATAAATTAACATAAATGGGTTAATTTGAGTTTTAAGAGCTAGTTGGGAACAAGCCTAAGCTAAGGTCAAGCTTTCATAATTAATAACAAATTGCCATTATTCTGGAGCTGGTGGTATGAAGAAAGCCCAACTCCAGGAAGTGGTATCAGTTCAGCTAGGAGGAGGTGCAACTTCTGAGCCTAAGAGCGGCTTTCTGTAGGCTTAGACGATTCGCTCTGCCTATCTCAGAAGTTGGTGCAGGCTTCCTGAACTTCACAGGCGGTCCTGGAGTTCTCAGTTGGACCCCCAACCTGCCGGTGCCGGGAGGGAGGAGTAGCGGATGGAGCGACAGCTAGGCCAGCAGGATTGAGCAACCTAGCAGCAGGTCCCCGGCAGAACTCCACACTGTACAGTGAGGAGGGAGGTGGTGGATGGGCTGACTGCAAGGCAGGTGGCAGAAAAGGGGATCTCTCCCCTGCGGGCAGAATGGCTCCTTGTCAGTTGCTTGTTTCTAGACAGCAGCGGGATTAGATACACCGTCCCAGTTCAGCAGTGCCTTCTTCAGATTCAAACCAGCTTAGTAGAAATGAATTCCAAACTCCTTGCATCCTCCACCCCTGCCTGAGGCCATTGCTTCAGAGCACCCTCCCTGACTCCCCTGTATTGCCCCAGCCACACTAGCAGCCCAGGCTTGTCTCCCCTCAAGGCCTTTGCCGTCTTGATTAATTTGCTTTTCCTTTGCTTTGATAAGACACCATGATCAGAAGCACTTTAGGTTGGAAAGGATGGGTTTGGCTCATGTGCCCCAATCACAGTTCATAGCTGCGGGATGCCAAAGCAGGAAACCCAACAGGGCAGGAGCCTGAGGTAGGATCTGAAGCAGAAACCATGGAGGAGCGCTGCTTACTGGCTTGCTTCCCAGGGCTTACTCAGTTTGCTTTTTTGTTTGTTTGTTTGTTTCTGTTTTTGTTTTTTGGATTTTTTTTTCAAGACAGGGTTTCTCTGTGGCTTTGGAGCCTGTCCTGGGACTAGTTCTTGTAGACCAGGCTGGTCTCGAACTCACAGAGATCCGCCTGCCTCCCAAGTGCTGGGATTAAAGACGTACGGCACCACCTCCCGGCCTCAGTTTGCTTTATTACACATCTCAGGATCACCTGGTTATGGGTGGCACCGCCCATAGTGGTCTGGGCCCCTTCACATCTATCAGTCATTAATCAAGAAAATGCCCCACAGGCTTGCCTGTGGGCTGATCTGATGGGTGCATTTTCTCAATTAAGAGTCCCTTCTTTCCAAATGCCAGCTTGTGCCAAGCTGACAAAAAAAAAAAGCCCTACCCAGCATTGACGCTGTTCTCTCTGCCTGGAGCTTTCGTCCTTGGCTTTCCTAATGGCCACCTTTGTGTAGCCTCGGCTACCAGTTAAACCTCCTCTCCCAGAAGCCATTGTCATTTGCCCTGCCCTTAGTCCTTGTTGTGTAGCTTTGTTAGGTAGGTTGTTTTCATGAGTTCTTTCTCCTGCAGCTTCGCAATGCAGATAGGAGCGCATTGCCTGAAGCAAGCAGGGACATGGGACACTAGCACAGCAGGGACCAAGGCATCAGGGCATGGGTGCCCCTCATGAGGCTGGCTGTAAGGCATGGTCCTTGACTGCAGCTGTGAAGTGGGTGGACCTTTGAGAGCCACTTTGGAGGAGAAGCCACCGGGATCTGCGTCACCGTGGTTCTAGCAGCCACCTGAGATGCTGGGCGCAACCTGCATGCTCTTTCCAGCTCGCTCCTTTCTCCCTCCTTTCCCCCAGCTCTGCTCAGGGAAAGAGAGAGGAGGGCCAGGAAGCTGCTTTGGGAAACGCCTTTGTTGCTATAGCTAATAGCTGGGCCAGGGCCTCCTGGGACTGAATCCTTCTTCCCTTGACTGGTCTTTGTCTCAGGTCTGCCCGCAGGATCAGAGGGAGCAAACAGCCCAGCCTGGTGTAGTCTCTGCCACAATACAGGGTGTTCACTCTCAGAGGACAGAGTACACTAGCTGCGAGTAGAGGGGAAGTCTGGACAGTCTGCGGTCACAAGTGGGGAGCAGAAAGAAACTGAGGAAGCCAGGGTGATGTGGGGGTGGGGGCGGCAGACGGCTGGGGAAAGAGGACAGGAGATTTAAGCTTGTTTTCACAGGTCAAATCTTGAATGTCCCCCCACAGGCCCAAGTAGTAGAGGCTTGATCTCTGGATAGCACTGCTAGAAGGTCTTGGCACCTTTCAAAAGTGAGGGCACTGGAGGCCCTAGGAGGGAGCTGCGGACTCTGCCTAGCCTTTGCTCTTCCCTTTTGTCCCCTGGCCACGAGGTGAGTAGTTTGTTCTGCCACCCACGTTCCAACCTGACATACAGTACGCCCCCAGAACCCCGACATACAGTATGCCCGCTATAACATGAGGGCCGGGCTTGTCAGGGTTTCTGTCCTGCCCAGTTCCCGCAGACAGTTAGCCCCAAAGAAAATCACAGAGAGTCTACATTAATGATAAACTGATTGGCCCATTAGCTCAGGCTTCTTATTAGCTCTTATAACTTACATTAACCCATTATCCTTATCTATGTTAGCCACATGGCTCAGTACCTTTTTCAGCAGGGCAGGTCACATCCTGCTTCTTTGGTGGTCTGGGCAGGACTGGGAAAGAGCTTCCTTCTTCCCAGAATACTCCTGTTCTCATTGCCCCACCTCTACTTCCTGTCTGGTTGTCCTGCCTATACTTCCTGCCTGGCTAATGGCCAATCAGCGTTTATTTAAGTCATAACTGACAGATAAAGAATTGTTCTCTTGCACCACTTCCCCCTCTTTTTTTTTTTTTTTTTCTCAAGACAGGGTTTCTCTGTAGCTTTGGAGCCTGTCCTGGAACTAGCTCTTGTAGACCAGGCTGGCCTTGAACTCACAGAGATCCAGCCTCCCGAGTGCTGGGATTAAAGGCTCTTTTTTTTTTTTTAACAAAGGAAAATATCCATAGTCCATTTTTTGGGAATGTGGGTGTAATTCTCTAGGCTACTTCCTGCTGGTTGGGGGTGCTGATAATCCTATGGGGACCTAAAGAAAATTTAGAATTATGATCAAGTCCTGACTGAAGTATCCTGTGAGTCTTGATCATCTCAGGCTTCAGTCTTGAACCTGTTCTGGATGTAGAACTCTGTCATCTGGGCCATCTGTTCCTACCGGCGATTTCTCAGGTGGTCTTCCTTGATCAAACCTGAGTTTTCTTAACTCAGAATAAATTCAGAGCCTCACATTTTCTGTGGAAACAAAAGCAAAATCTCTTCTCCAAAGTAACATACCTTTTGACTTCAACTTTAAAGTCAATGTGTTTTCAAAATACCTATCTTGGATTAATTCAGCAGCATTTATAAGCAAATATCTTTTAGCAGCTGTTGGTCCTTCCTCAGCATTCAAACAATTCAAAGAGAGCATAATAACATACAGTATCAAGAGTCTCTGTGTATTTTTCGTCTTTACATGGCTTTATTTTAACCTCTATTTCTTTTATTTTTTACTTTTAACTTTTGGCTTTTTGAGACAGGTTTTCTGTGTATCTTTGTCCTGGAACTCCCTCTGTAGACCAGGATATCCTTGAACTCACAGAGATCTGCTTGCCTCTGCCTCCCAAGTGCTGGGATTAAAGGTGTGTACCACCACACCCAACTACTCTCTTTCTTTCTTTTTGATTTTAAGGACTTTAACCATTTCCTTTTCTCTCCCAAGCCTGCATATATTTTTAACACACAGTAAACCATTTAGAGGTTTTTTTTTATCTCTCTTTACTCTATATCTCTCTTTTTCTGACTACAGGAGTCTTTAATTTACCAAGCAATATGGGTAGGATAAAAGCTGTGTCTTTGACAGCTGGATCCAGCCCATTCCTTAGCTTTCTGCGATTTCAGCCTCATGGCGGAGGTACCAGCTGTAGCCATGTTTATTGACACAACTCTATGGTGTTTCAATGTCCCTGCCAGCAAGCAAGCTGCAGCAGTCTACTCACAAACCACACTCAAGTGATCTGTAGTCAGAATGCCTGCCTGAAAGAGTCAGAGTTTGCCCTGGCAGGATGGCCAGCATTTTAAAATTTTTCCTGCTATGGCTGAAAACCGAAAAGCATGCGGTCAGCTTTTCATCAACACTATATAAGTGTTTTGTGGCAGGACCTCTTAAAGAGCTGCAAGGTTTTACAGCTAAAGCTGAGTGAGGAAGCCTCTCTTAAATGAGAGTGCTTGTTTGCCTCTAGCAAGCAGAGCAGACCCGAGAAATTGCTGCTACCAAGAAGCCATGCTTTACTCTATTCTTTTCTGCCCAGAATTACTTCCCATGCTATCAGGATTTAAGTGGATGCAGTTGTCCACGTGGGTACCATTCTGTAACATGAGGGCCGGGCTTGTCAGGGTTTCTGTCCTGCCCAGCCCACCAGAGGTCTTAGTTCCTCCATCTCAGACTGAAGCCTCCAGAACTCTTGGCTAAAAAACTCCATTTTCTGGGCTGGAGAGATGGCTCAGAGGTTAAGAGCATTGCCTGCTCTTCCAAAGGTCCTGAGTTCAATTCCCAGCAACCACATGGTGGCTCACAACCATCTGTAATGAGATCTGGTGCCCTCTTCTGGCCTGCAGGGATACACACAGACAGAATATTGTATACATAATAAATAAATAAATGTAAAAAAAAAACTCCATTTTCCCTCACAGATAAATAATCTTGAGGGTTTTTTTTACCTTTTATATAAAAAAATTGTGTGTGTGGGTCTCTGTACGTGTGAGTACCAGCTAGAAGCATTGAAGTTAGCATCACAGATCATTGTGAGCCACTGATGGGGAGACTAGAGTCAACCTTGGGTCCTCTGCAATAGCATCCAGTGCTCTTAATCTATGAGCCACCTCCATCCCTGGAGCTTTTTGTCTTTAAATTTTATGTGTAAGAATATTTTACCTGAATGTATGTGTATTGTGTGTGTGCCTGGTACCCATGGAGGTCAGAAGGGGCCACCAAACTTAACTAGATGGTTCCAACCATCCAACTAGGATGGTTGGAAGTCACCATGTGGATGCTAGGAACTGAGCCAGGGACCTCTTTAAGAAGAACAAGTACTCTAAACCCTTGAGTCAGCCCCTCTTAAAGTTTTGAGTTTGTTGTTGTTTTGTTTTGTTTTATCCTTTTTTTTTTGCAGCTGGATCTTGCTTGCTATGTATACAACTACCAATCCATCTGCCTCAGCCTCTTTTTTATTTTTTTTAAATTTATTGTATGTACAGTGATCTGCCTGCATGTATACCTGCACGCCAGAAGAGGGCACCAGATCTCATGATGCCACCATGTGGTTGTGAGCCACCATGTGGTTGCTCGGGATTGAACTCAGGACATCTGGAAGAGTAGCTGGTGCTCTTAACCTCTGAACCATCTCTCCAGCCTCTGGCTCAGCCTCTTGAATGCTGAGATGGCAGGTGTGCAACCACCATGCTCAGAATGAACTGCTGCTCTCTTCAAGTGCCAATGTTAAACTTCGGTATGGAATCTGCAGGCTGTGCAAAGCATAGAATGTATATTTCTCCTAGGGCTTTAGAACGTTCTTGAGAAAGAGCTTAGCTGAGATAGACAGGCATGCATTCCCCCCCCCCCCGCCCCGCGCTCCCAGCCTCCAAGATAGGGTCTCTCTGTAGCTCTGGCTGTCCTGGGACTCACTCTGTAGACCAGGCTGGCCTTGAACTCACAGAGATCCACCTACCTCTGCCTCCCGAGTGCTGGGATTAAAGCTGTGCACCACCACTGCCTGGTTGCATCCCCCTCTTTGCAACTGTTCAGCTCCTGTACAGTCTGGGTTTGATAAGGAAGACCTTGACACTGGGAACTTTCTCACAGTCAAGCTGATCCACATGGAATTGAGAGGCACATGAAGGTCCCAGAGCCCAGTCGGGATCCAGGAGACCAAGGGTGGCATAGAAGAAGCCCTGAAATGGATGTTGGTGTAGTATGTTCAGACAGCTCTCCAACAGTGGGAACTGATGCTGAATAGCAGACACCACTCCTGGGATAAATCTATCCCAAGAAGATGACAACATGTTAGGTCCAACACAGACTATAGGTGAAATCCCAAAAGGGTGAGGGAGGTGATGAAGTTGGGCATCGAGTGAGGAATGGAAGAGGAAGTGTGGGGGGAAAGAAGGCCAGAGGCAGTAGCCATGATTTCCTGATAGAAACTGATGCTTTTCTAAGCCAGCACGGGTGAGAGTGCTAACCCCAAAGATGGGAGGAGAAAGACCACCCGACCCAGATCACCATGGCCAAATTAATCAAAGCAAGCAATTAATTAAAGCAAACTTTATTCAGATACACAGGCTGCCTCCCCGTAAGATGGGGTTCAAGAAGTCAGCATCGGCTGTGTGAAAAACAAGGCTTTTATAGCTCATCGGAGACTTGTTCATGACAGCTGACAGTCATAGAACCTTCTGAAACAGAGGAGGGCTTGCAAGATGGTTATAAACGAGTCTGATACAAAGAAATGGTTTCTATTTCTTTGAACAGGCAGTGCAGAAGCATTTGTAGTTAAGGATACAGATGGGCATTGCCCAGTCCTTGAGAATCCAAGGCTTGATCATAAACAGAAATGAACCTAGATTGTCTTTACTTATGACTTTTAAGTCCAAGATGGAGACAGGCTGGTTCTTCAAGAGACAGGGTAGCCAAGCTTAGAAATGCATCCTATAGAAGTCAGGCAAATCCAGGCTAAAAAAATCTTACTTTTTCCTTAAGAGTTGTCTGGCTTGCTTGGGTGCAAACATCATATATAGAGACCATTGTCTCTCCATCTGTGAAAAGGACTCAATTACATCTTTTTTTTTTTTTTCAAATTGCAGAAGTCAAGTTAAGCTGAGCATGGTGGGCCGTACTTTTCATTCCCGAAGAGGCAGAAGCAGGAGGGACTCTGAGTTCAAGGCCAGTCTGAACTATGTAGTGAGACCCTGTCTCAAAAAAAAAAATGTTAAATAGGAAAACCTCATGAACACCATACCACTTAAGGGTGCATATTCAGAAGCCAGAACATGAGGAAAGGTGAAAGAAAGGAAATGTGGATCTGCGGGTGCTTCCCTCTGAAGACAATGCCTCTATGGAGCAGCAGCCAGCAAGTCCCCATTCCTTTCAGGGGGCTCAGACACCGGCTGGGGAACCACTCATATTTTAATTTTCTCGCCAGGCTTTTCTTCTCCTGGCATTTCCCCAGATCTGCTGGATGGCTTGGGCCGTGGTGGAGTGTTTGGCCTCTGACCCCCTGGGAAAGGCCACGCCTTGACTCAAAAGTGCCCCATCGGAGACTTTTGTGCCGCCCCCCCCCCCCGCCGCCGATCCCTATATTTGGGGAGGGTAGTACCAAAAGCTAAATCCATCCAGCCTGAGTTGA